>OY743214.1:8208438-8807942 GCA_963555745.1 Cardamine flexuosa
AAACCATTACTGACTATATAATAAGTCTAGAAATGCTTCTTAGTGATGTCGGCTGATTAGGAGAAAACAGAGAAACCATTTGTTTCACTGTTCTGGTCTACTCAAGAAGTTTATTGCAAGTTCCAACGCCAATGGCTGCAGCGAGGTGCCAACCAGCGTGAAGGAAAGGTGTCTCAGGGAAGAAATCATCAGCTATGAACAGAGCACCTCCTAGCAAAGATGACATTTTGTGTACGTTATGAGCTGTTTTGAGTTGTGGATCTTTTAAGCTTCGTTTAGCAAACGCGACCTCCATCATTCCTGTGTGAACAGCAGAGACCATGAGAGGCTGAAAAGGTAGAACTAGAGCTGATGCAGCCATCAGTAACTTTGGATTCTCGTTCCTTATAGCCCTTGAGAGACACTGTAACAAACCACAACCGCGGTTAAATTATCTGGAGATGGGGTTAAGAGAAAGAGTGGTTTACTTACTATTGTTGTTGTGGCAATCATTGTGTAATCTACCCATCTTAGGTATTTCCTTAACTTTCCCCTAGAAGCATGATACAGACACGATGCTATTCCAACTCCGATTAGCGAGTTTGCGTACACCTTTGTGTTCAGGTTCTTCCTACATTATATAGTTTTATTATATAGTTTCTTTAGAATGTTCATGTTCTTTACAACATTTACCTCGGTGCTTGCATTCCGAGGACGATGAAAGGAAGTGATGTAGCCACATTAGCAGCTGTTTCTAAGACACTCTGGTCACCTGTTCACATGATTAACCATCTTGAGATTGGAGAGATAAAGATCAAAAGAAAAACGGAAGGATCCATACCGCGAATGCTGCAACAGATTGGTCTTAGGCATGGAGGTCTTTGTTGCCAAAAACGTCTGTAAACAAGAAACAAAATCAAGAACTAAATCGTTTTTTCGAAGGTGAGAATGTTTAAGTAACATACTCGATAAAGAGTCTCTGATTTGATTCCATGTCTGCGGGTTTGGTGTTTGTGTGATGAATGTAACCGACTTGAGTTGTCTTCTCAAATGAAAAGGGCGAATGAGAGACGACATGAACTCCATGGATACCCTCAAGGGCGTTGCTTGACTTTGATACATTTTGTATGCTCATGGAATCTTCGGACTAATCACTACACAGACCAAGTCTCTCTATACACGAGCAGAGCAAATTAACTACTTGCTTAGCCTTTTCTTGTTCTGTTCTGATGACAAAAAAAAAAACATAAAAATTGATTCCCAATGATCATTATAATGTTTTGAACGGATTCAAAAGTAAGTAAGCAAACACACAAAGCTCTTACCAAAAACGATTTCACAGAAACATGCAAAACTATACAGAGAGAGAGGGAACCTAGAGGAATGGTGATGAAAACTCGAGAAGAAGAAATGTATAAAGAGAGATGAAGGAGAAGCAGAGAGAATCAGAGTCAGAGATGCGAATGACACAAGAATCTTCTTCCTTAATTCTCTACTCCACGGCATATTCTCACCATCTATTTTCATATTGCAGTTAACCGAACCGGTTTTTACGGGTTAGATACCGGTTTGATTTGACTAGAGTTCATGCATGGTATGGGTGGGCCGGATAAGGATCAAGACTTAAGCCCAATGTTTGAGGCTAGCAGGAGTGTATGGAAAATTTATGTATTATTAAAGATTTTTAATAAATGATACATACAATTTGAAAATCCAATTATAACATAGTTATTGACTTACTGTTTGATACTATTCATTTTCGATCATGACTTTAATATTTTAAAAAATCAAAAATTAACTATTTCCATTTGCGTTGAAGTGTTCTTTAATGGGAAAAAAATAAGTGTTGTTTGATGGCTTCAAATGACATCTTTATTCTAGCTGAATTGGTGGAAACAGCCACTTAATTAACAGATAAATGATGCTACATCATTTTAAATGAAACTTATGTATTTTTTGGTTGATTTTTCACATACTGTATGTATTTGTTACTAAATCTAGTTATTTATAAATGCATGCGATGTGATTAAACCTTTTTTTTTTCTTTCTTAAAAGGTGAAAGTTGGCTAAATTCTTTACAGTCGAGATAAGTTAATTGGCAGATTTTTTGTCCACAAAATTATATTTGTACGGCTAAACAAATTTTTTATTTATTCTTTCAAATAGTATATATTTCTACCTTGCAAATCAGTTAATCCGCAAGTGTGAGCTTAAAACAACCATAAAATATAACTCGATTCTTCTAATTAATACCAGGGATATATATATGTAGCCAAGACTTGGTTTTTTTTTCTTTTTCTTTTTTCTTTTTGTCATCGACTTGGTTTTTATATATTCAGTAAATGGTTGAGTATATATGGTTGAGAAACTACCATGATAAAGACAATTCCAGATATTTTGATGAAAAAAAATGAATCTAAAAAATAACACTTGGTTGTTATAGAACTAAATGTCTACTAGCTGACTCTGGGACAGCTATTAGAATGAATTTTCTACCAATTACTCCAATCATAATAATATACTTCCCCCAATTACAATTTATGTGTATCTTTAGAGTTTAAAATTAATTTGTTTCAATTTAAATATTATTTTGAGTTTTCAAGGCAAATATTTGGTAAAAAAATATTTTTTACTCTTATTATTTTAGTGTCATGACTAATGAATTTATTTTGTCTTGTATATTATTAACAAGGGATAAAAGAAAGATTTTAATTATTTTCTTAATTTATGTGTAAAAATCATGAACTACATATAAACTAAAACAGAGAAAGTATATAAATTCACTGACTTCGTCAAAAACATATTATAAAATGGAAAAGACAAAGTAATATCTATCTCTAATATATCATCCAAGTTTTTTTATCAGATAATTAAGTCAACGTTTCCTTACTCATTCCTCTATTAAAGAGGGTAGACATTGTTAAAGACTTTTAAGTCTACAAGCAAAATAAAATTATCACTTAAACCTATTAGTGAAAAAGAAGCAATGTCAGACGACTCTTCTCTAGCAGGGCAGGTTGAGGTAGAAGTTGAGATCAAAGCTCCGGCAGAGAAGTTCTATGAGATGTATACTGGAAAATCACAACATGTCGCCGACGCTACTCCAAGCAACGTGCAAGCATGTGATCTGCAGGACGGAGAGTGGGGCACAGTTGGCAGTGTTATCACCTGGAACTATATTCATGGTATATATTTTATTCAAGACCAAAACATTTTAGAAGATATATATATGGAGCGAGATATTTGATTAATTAATTCAATTTAATTGGTAAATTAACATTTTCGTTTTGGATGTGTAGATGGGAAGGCAAAAGTGGCTAAAGAGATAGTCGAAGTTGTGGAGTCGGAGAAAAGGCTGGTCTCGTTTAGGGTTGTAGAGGGAGATCTATTGGAAGATTACAAGAGCTTCTTGATCACGGTCCAGGTGACTCCAGATGAAGGAGGTCTTGGAAGTGTTGTGAAGTTGCAGTTCGATTACGAGAAGATCGATGAGAACGTGGTTCATCCTGAGACTCTGTTTCCATTTTTCGTTGGGATGATCAAAGAGGTCGACGAACACCTCATGTCCGAGGAATAAGGGACCTTTTTCGTATATCTTATAAACGTGTTGCGTATTTTTCTAAATATTGTGATGTATCTTTGGATTCAAATAAAGATGTCTGCGAGTGTTTATGTTATAAATGATGATTTATGGTGTTAGTTACGTTTTATGTTTCAAGTTGCACATATATAAGTGATAGAACAGACTCGGACATGTAATCTAGTAAGACTCGGACATGTTACGTTTTATGTGATCACTTCATGGAAATCGCAGACAACTTCGTTTAAGTTATAATCTTGATGAAAATGTTTTGGTTTTGATACAATAAGGGTTTGTTGCAAATGGATAATTATGTATCTTTTTAAAGTTTTACTTTGTTACTTTTAATGATTTTGTCATTTTCATTTAATAAGCCAATAAGTTATCTTCAGTGGAAATTATATCGTTATATTTAAACTTCACATTACTAGAAAATGATTTTTTTACATAATTTATTTTACATCATTTACAAAAGTGATTCTAAAAAAAAAAAGAAGACATTGTTTAGCATCATTATAAAAAAAAAAGATATTAATTAACAACACTTGGTTGTTAGTTAGAAAACTAAATGTCTACTAGCTGGCTCAGGGACACCTGGTCTAATGAATTTTTCTACCAGTTAATCCAATCATAATAAATATCAACTTCGTCAAAAACATATTATAAAATGGAAAAGACAAAGTAATAACCATCTATAATATACTATTATCCAAGTTATAGTCAACTTTTCCTCACTTATTCCTCTATTAAAGAGGCTAGACATTAATTGTTATAGATTTCAAGAAAAAACAAGAAAAATTGATCACTTGAGCCTATTAGTTAAAATAAGCAATGTCGGACCCTTCTTCTCTAGCAGGGCAGGTTGAGGTAGAAATTAAGATCAAAGCTCCGGCAGAAAAGTTCTATGAGATGTACACTGGAAGATCACACCATGTCGCTCAAGCTACTCCTAACAACGTGCAAGCATGTGATCTGCATGAGGGAGAGTACGGCACAGTTGGCAGTGTTATCACCTGGAACTACGTTCATGGTATATATATATATATATTTATTCAACACCAAAACATTTTAGAAGATGTGAATGTATTTAGATATAAGATATGAAGAGAGATATTTGATTGGTAAATGTTTTTATTTTGGATGTAGATGGGAAGGCAAAAGTGGCAAAAGAGATAGTCGAAGTAGTGGACCCGGAGAAAAGGCTGGTCACGTTTAGGGTTGTAGAGGGAGATCTAATGGAAGATTTCAAGACATTCTTGATCACGGCCCAGGTGACTCCTGAGGAAGGAGACCTTGGAAGTGTTGTGAAGGTGCACTTTGATTACGAGAAGATCCATGAGAACGTGGTTCACCCCGAGAATCTGTTTCCATTTTTCGTTGAGATGATCAAAGAGGTCGACGAACACCTCATGTCCGAGGAATAAGGGACCTTTTTCGTATATCTTGTAAACGTGTTGCATATTTTTTCTAAATATTGTGATGTATCTTTGGATTCAAATAAGATGTTTGTGAGTGTATTTTGTTTTAAATGATGATTTATGGTGTCTTCGAGTTGGTGTTAGTTACGTTTTATGTTTCAAGTTGCCCATATATAACAGACTCGGACATGTAATCTAGTTGCCAAGACTGATTCGTTGTAGATATATGTAGCCAAGACGTCTTGCAATTGGTGTTTATCAACGATTTATCAAAATGAAGAAATTCTCAGATGACGGCTATATGGATCATTGGATCTGTTCCTCGAGCTTTCGTAGTAAGCAAATAGGACAAATGCACCAAAGATGGATATGATTTGATCATTTTCCTGTGGATTTTAGTGGTGGAAATGGAGGGAACATATCATATGTCAATGTTATGCAAACCTCATAAACTTTGTGACCACTTCATGGAAATAGCAGACATATTCCGTTTAAGCTATAATTTTGATGGTGGGACAAAAAACAAAAAGTTATAATTTTGATGAAAATGATTTGGATTTAATACAATATTTATTATAGAGAAATTCTCTCAGATAGCACTAAATGAAGTTTTTGTTCCACAAATAACATTCTTTTTTTTGGGACAAAATAGTATTTTTGTAAAAGATAAAAGTTTAAATAGTTTGTTTAGGTTAAGTAATGTACAATTTATGGTATAGTTTGTTTGGGGTGGAAAGTATAATTAGGACTTAGAGTTTAGGGTCTAAAAAACTTTGAACTCTAAATCCTAAACCCTATAAATATGAGGTTAGGAGATTTTGTGCTATATAAGGAAAATAATGTTTAGTAAAAATGCTATTTTATCTTAAAAAAGTGTTATTTGTGGAAAAAAACTTCATTTATTGTTATTTATAATAATTGTCCTTTATTATAAAACCATCTTTATCTCAAATATTTTTATGGGCATCTTAAATATAATCTAATATTAAAATTTAAAGACATTCACACTTTGGGATATAAGACACTTTCATCTTTTTATTTTATTTTATTTATTCTTTTAAAAATTTAAAAACATCCTTTCCAAATAACTAATGGAGATGCTTTAAGGCTTTGTTGCAAATGGAAAATTATGTATCTCTTAAAAGTTTCACTTTGTTACTTTTTTTTGTTCCCCCAAAATCTCCTCTAACCCTAAATTTCTTCAATCCATTTACTGAATATATGTAGACAAGACTGATTCTTTGTAGAAAATTTCAGAGGTTTTGAAGAAGAAAAACAAGACATTAACAAGACGTGGTTGTTAGTTATAAAACTAAATGTCTACTAGCTGACTCAGGGACACCTGGTCGAATGAATTTTCTACCAATCATGATAATATATCAACTTCGTTAAAAATTTATTATTTTTTTTATTTTTTTTATTTGTAGTTTTAGGGGTTTTTCTTGTTACAAAATAAATATTGTTTTATGTTTCTAATGAAAATGTTTAGTAAAATTTTTAGTTTTGTTCCTAATATTTTAATATTTTGATCAATGAAAAAAAAATAAAAAAAAATAACTAAAGATAAAACAGAAAAATTAATTATTTTTTAAAAAATTATGAAAAAACCTAAAATTAAAAAAAAAAAAAACGTAGGGAATATAAAATAGGGTTGGACAAAGTAATAGCTATCTCTAATATATTAATTACCCCAATTATTTATCCCGTAATAAAGTCAACGTTTCCTTACTCATTCCTCTATTAAAGAGCCTAGACATTAACTGTTAAAGATTTCAAGTAAAACAAGAAAAAATTATCACTAAAGCCTATTAGTGAAAAAGAAGCAATGTCAGACTCTTCTTCTCTAGCAGGGCAGGTTGAGGTAGAAGTTAAGATCAAAGCTCCGGCAGAGAAGTTCTATGAGATGAACACCGGAAAAACACAACATGTCGCCGAAGCTGCTCCTAGCAACGTGCAAGCATGTGATCTGCACGACGGAGAGTGGGGCATAATTGGCAGTGTTGTCGTCTGGAACTACTTTCATGGTATTTAATTATTCAAGAACAAAAAATATTTTAGAAGATATGAATATATATATAAAATATGAAGAGGAATTTTTGATTGGTTTTGGATGTAGATGGGAAGGCAAAAGTTGCTAAAGAGATAGTGGAAGTAGTGGACCCGGAGAAAAGGTTGGTTACGTCTAGGGTTGTAGAGGGAGATCTAATGGAAGATTATAAGAGCTTCTTGATCACGGTCCAGGTGACTCCTGAGCAAGAAGGCCTTGGAAGTGTTGTGAAGTTGCAGTTTGATTACGAGAAGATCGATGAGAACGTGGTTCATCCCGAGACTCTATTTCCATTTTTTGTTGAGATGATCAAAGGGATCGACGAACACCTCATGTCTGAGGAATAGGGGACCTTTTCAGTATATCTTATGAAACGAGTTGCATATTTGTCTAAATATTATGTTCTCTCTTTGGATTTCAAACAAGATATCTGCACGTGTATATGTTAAAAATAATGATTTATGGTGCTCTCTCTTTGAATGTATGTTGCATAATTAAATAATAATAAAAGCAGATTTGGGCATGCAATAGTGGTTTTTAGTTGTACAACTACCAATATTATGTCGTAATTTGGATAATTTTTTTGGTATACTTCGTTTGTGAGTTGTAGACGACTAAAAATAAAGGTAAAAACATGCATGTCATTTGTTTTGGAGATTTTCGTTACAAAATTAAACATTTTGAACTAGACATTTTAAGATGTTTAATTATACCGTCTGTCTTGGACCCTTAATCACAAGTTTCAAATATTATCGGATGTTTTGGAAGAAACTAATTCATATATTTATAACACAACTGATTTTAGATATATAAATCTAGTATCTGCTATATATATACTATCATTTTGATGTTGTGTTAAGTTTGATGCCTTTCAATCCAAAACCACTCGATAAAGATTCTTGAAAGCTGGCTAAATTCCTTAAAGCCGGAATAATTAGTTACCTCACACTCTTGCAGATTTATAATTGTTCCACAAAACTACATTTGTACGGCTAAACATAATTTTTATTTATTCTATCAAATAGTAAATTTTTGCAAATTAGTTAAGCGTTCGAAGAAAAAAACATTAAATATCTACTCGATTCTTCTAATATCAGTTTTTTCAGCCACTTTAGCAAAACAATTTCTGCTTCTCTATAATATAGAAGTGATAGGAGTAGCGAGACTGATTCTTTGTAGAACATTTCAGCGATTTTGAAAAAAAACTATATAGACTTTGAAAATAGTATCAATTGATTATTGATTATTATTATTATAAAACTAAATGCCCACTAGCTGATCATACAGTGGCACTTGGTCTATTATTCGTTAGACACCAACAGGTAATCGAATCATATTAAAAGAAATTCTTCTAAAAGACTAATTATATAATGGAAAGGACAAAGTAATAAGCCATCTATAACATTATCCCAGTTATTTATATCGGATAGGTCAACTCTTTTATCACTCCTTCCTCTATTAAAGAGACTAGATATTGTTAAGGATTCTAAAGTCTACAAGAAAAATCTTTAAATCTTTAGCCTCTTAATTAGTGAAAAAGAAGCAAATCATTCGGAAAAATAAAATAAAAATGGCGGCTATAAAGGAGATGCCAAAATCTTCTCTAAAGGGGGAGCTTGAGGTAGAAGTTGAGATCAAAGCTCCGGCGGAAAAGTTCTATGAGATATACACTGGAAAACCACACCATGTCGCCAAAGCTACTCCTCGCAACGTGCAAGCATGTGATCTGCACGACGGAGACTGGGGCATAGTTGGCAGTGTTATAGTCTGGAATTACGTTCATGGTATATTTTTTAATCAAGAAACAAAACATTTTAGAAGATATTAATATATTTAGGTATAAAATATGAAGATAGATATTAATTTGATTGGTATATGTTTTTATTTTGTATGTAGATGGGAAGGCAAAAGTTGCTAAAGAGATAGTGGAAGCAGTGGAGCCGGAGAAAAGGCTGGTCATGTTTAGGGTCATTGAAGGAGATATAATGGAAGAGTTCAAGAGTTTCTTGATCACGATCCAGGTGACTCCTAAGCAAGGAGGCCCTGAAAGTGTTGTGAAGGTGCATTTTGATTACGAGAAGATTGATGAGAACATCGTTCACCCTGAGACTCTAATTCCATTTTTTGTCGAGATGTTCAAGGAAATCGACGAACACCTCATGTCCGAGGAATAGAGAACCTTTTTCCTTAATATCTTATAAACGATTTGCATATTTGTCTCAATATTGTGCTTTAGATTCAAACAAAATGTCTGCGAGGGTATATGTTATAATTTAATAATTTATATATGATATTATTAGATTGGTATGTGTAATTTCTATATTACTTTTAAGTCTTTTTTAAAAAAAAATTGTGGGATCTTAACAAATTTCTTTTATATTTTGAGATGATAATTTTTCCGGTACAACACGGTACACATTATTTTGGATAGGGCAATTAATTTAATTTGGATTATGTTACTTGAATGAACAATTTAGACTCTGATAATATTTAAAATTTATGAAAATTTACACTAATTTAAAAATTAATTAAATGTGCAAATCTTTTTTTCTATTTCACATATTCTAGAAGACCTTAAAAGTCAATGCCACGTTTGTGCTTATCAAGAAACTGACGTAAGAACCTACCACTTTTTTTTTGTTTTGTTTTATTTTTGTGGGTCCAAATGGTGACCGCAGCTAATATAGAAAATACGAATTGAAAATGCAGTCAGTTTTAACGGCGGTTCGTGTGGTTTTATTGAACCGCTAACTATTATGTATGGTGTGTTTTTGAGGTGTAGTTTATTGGAGTATCCAATAGACACAAATACATCAATATCAAAATCCGCAGTTTTTTTCTTAAAACCATAAATTTTAAAATAACTTTTTTGATTAGTGTTTATATTGTGGTTATCTCAAAGCTGTTTTTTTAATTGTCATCATTCAGACCCTAATTGTTTTTGCTATGGTAATTAGGTAAGATTATATAACACAGAAGCCAGATTGAGAGAATAGAGAATCATCCAGCCATGGCGGGTGTCCAAACTTTAGAACTCGAAATCCAAGTGAACATGACGGCCGATAGATTCTTCAATACTTTCAAGAAGAAAGAAGAGAATTTCACGGACAAGACAGAAGCAGTTTCTGTTGAACGTGGCGATCCCACTTCCAACTCCTCTATTCAGATCTGGAATTTCGTCGTTGGTATGTACTATTATAACATATGATCTATTCAGATTCTTGAAAAAGGAGTCTTCTCTTACTTTTTTTTCTAGTTCAATCGACTACTTTGGATTTGTTATATAGATGGAAAGATGGAGCAGATAAAAGAGAAGATAGATGTAGACGTAGAGAACAAGTCAGTGTCATTCTTAGCTCTTGAAGGTGATGTGTTGAAGCAATACAAGAGCTATAAGATAAGACTTGACGTTGTTGGTCAAGATGATCGAGTTTGTATTGCCAAGTGGACATGGGAATACGAGAAGCTAAACGACGACGTTCCTCCTCCTACCAGATACACTGCCTTCGTTGCAGATTACACGCGCGACCTCGAGGCTAGGTTGTTATCTGAATCATGAACCTTGTTATCGTCAATGTTTCTGAGTTTCTTGTTAAATAAATTAAATCTTGTTATGCAAAGACAACAATAATATGATGAGAAAAAAAAATTAATACTAGTAATCTTAATAGTCCTCTGTTTTGGACTATCTTCTCTTGGGACTTGTTCAAAGTTCCTCAATATGATAAAACTTCTCTTTAGTTATTATTATTTGGGATATGAAGCCTAAATCCAAGAAGTTACACATAAATAATAAATAAATATATATATATATATATATATATATATATCTATATATATATATTTTAGTATTTCTACTATTAGGAATAGATCTGATACCAATATGGACCATATACCTATTTCAGTTTTTAGACTAAACTTTATTTAACATGTTCCTCTCCTTTTTTAAAAAGCATGATATTTCTTCTTGTGAGACATGTGCATCATTGTTCTTAAGTGTTTTCATTTTGGTTTTTACATGCTTTCTATCACGGCATCTCCAAAAGCAAACTTAAAACTTTATTTTTGAAGTTTTATTATGCTTTTATAAAATAAATTCAAAACCTCAAATTTGGTGTTACATTTTTATTTTTATTTTTTTCCAAAATGCGTTTGAGTCTTTCCAATTATCTCACAGATAATATTACTAATTCTTTTAGTCTTAAAAAAATTATGTTTCAAAACTATTTTTAATATATCGACATAAATTTAATTTCCACTTACAAAATTAAAGAAACACCTTAAAATAAAAATAAAAATATTAGTGCAGAAGAAATATTATATAACAATAAAAGAAAATTTTATACAACAACAATATTACATAAAGCAGATTTAACACAAAAAGTAACATAAAATTTTAAATTTTATAATGTAATGTCTTATTAATTATTATTACTTGTAATATTTCTTTAATACATGTTTTATAGTTATTTTAAACAGTTTCAATATTTTAATTAATTATGATCGAAATAGTAAGGAATATAGTGCAAAGTGATTCCTTAAACTTAAATTTGATATATACATATTTTGGATAGAAATACCCTCAGACTTAAAATTTGAGATCTTGCAAATCTAAAAATGAACTCCTTCTTGGAGATGCTAGCGAATTTTACATGCAAAAGTTTTCACGTAATATAACGTTGGACTTTAAAAAAAAATATTCTTCTACGTATATAGCCAGTTGAAATTTGGAAATACTTATCCTCACAGTGAATTCTTAAGAGTTATTAGATAACACCACATTTTGTTCCCAAAATCGATAAATAGATAGTTTTGTTGTGATATGGCCATATGGGTATCGGAAAAGACTTAAAGCTATTCAATTCGCAGTTACAATATGATCATTGTTTCAGGTTCTACATGAGCGGCCTGAAGACAAAAGTACAATGTCGGAACATAATACCGATTTATAAACGGGTCTACTTTTGTCTTTGATAGATGGAAGTACCCGATAATAATAGTGGCCTATAACAATTTTGAAACATGCCTTTAGTGCGGAAAGTGCCGGAGACACATCATTGAATCAATTCCCACCATTGACAACGAGAATCTTATATAAGAGAGTTAGTCTGATTCCTTACGTCCCCTAAGGGACCATATATATTCGGCCTTTCCGCGGTTCTCTTGTTTGAGAATGACTCCTACGTACAAGTTTAGAGTTTCACTAATACGCTTACCTAGAGAACCATAAAAATCGACGGAAACGACCTGTACCATGTAACTCTAACCCCCAGTTTTAAAAATGTAAACATATTGTTGTTTGGGTTTACTAATTACAATATATTACGTTTACAAGTAAAATAAAAACTCAATCTTGTTACTTTATAATTTTACCATTGAAAAAACCACTAAAATGTTATGTGTTGAACGTAAACAAACGCAAACGCAAACGTGAGGTATAAATGTGGAATATTTATTACCTAATATATTGTAATTAGTTTAAACGCAAGGATATATGTGAAACTATAAAATTCAGGGAATAAAAAATGGTCACCAAAAAAATTAACTATATGAAATACAAGTCACAATTGCTTATTCATTCCTCTACAAAAAGGGCTATGAATTCTAAAGAGACTCACCCACTCTCATTAACACCCTTTAATTAGAGGCAAACCATTTATATTAACAAAAAGAAAATATGGCACAGGCTATGCGTCAGATTTCTCTCGTAGGGGAGCTTGAGGTAGATGTTGAGATCAAAGTTTCGGCAAAGAAGTTTTACCAATTGCTCGCTGGAAGACCACAAGATATTTCCAAAGCCACTCCTGGCAACATCCAGGGGTGCGATCTGCGAGAGGGAGAGTTTGGCAAAGTTGGCAGCATCCTAATTTGTAACTATGTTGTTGGTAAACCTACAAGTTTATTTTTATATATAATTCTGCAAGAACATATATGATTTTATCTTATAAAATAACAATATCTTCATTTTGGGTACAGATGGGCAGCCAAAAGTGGCCAAGGAGAGGCTCGAGACGGTGGATCCGGAGAAGAACCTGTTAGCGTTCAAAATAATAGAGGGAGATCTAATGAAAGAGTTCAAGAGCTTCTTGGTCACTATCCAGGCGACACAGAATCAAAGAGGACCTGGAAGTGTGGTTAAGTGTCACTTGAAATATGAGAGGAAAAATGAGAAGGTGGCTCACCCAGAGAATTTGCTAGCGGTACTTGTCAAGTCATACAAAGATATGGGGGAAATGCTTTTGTCCGAAGTCTAGAGGATTCGTCGGATATCATCTATCTATATATCTATGTTTGCGTGTGTTTTGTAAAATGTCTCAATAATGTGTTCTCTCTAGACTTGAACAGATATAATCTGCAAGTATGTCATATATCGTGTTTGGTTTGTGTGTACGTACGTTTAAAGTGCAATTTCCGAATTGTAACTTTTGTGTTGCTATGAGTTTCTCATTTGCATGTTATGTTTATCATATAATGGTAAATTGTGTTATTGATCTAACTAGAAAAAATAGTATAACATTCTATTAGTGTAATTACCTTGTGAGGATATAACATGTTATGTTCCCTTTTATTTTAACATTCTACGGCTCGACCACTTTAATCTGTCTCTTTGAATCGATCATTCTAGTCAGATTCCGCATTCGATATCCTAATTGTCTATTGATGGACTTAATGACTCATCGTAATCGTGACTTTCTTTGTTTTAGGCATATCTAGCCCACTTCTATTTTTATCTGTAAAATTATTTTCAAACTACCTCCATTTCCATTTTTAAAATGGAGATCTTTATATTATTTTTCATATTTGAAAATTTCCAATTTTTTTCCTCCATTTTAGAAGTGAACTTTTTTTTATTTACAAATCAGTCTTTTAAATTTAATCTTTTTTACATTTTGTACTTAAATATAATTTTAAAAACTAATTTTAGCCCAATAACATACAAAAACAGTTTCTTAGCTCTTTTAAAAAATGGCAATGTTTTATAACAAATTTAAAATTTAAATAGTATTGTAATTTGTTATTAATTGTTTAATTTTAAATAAATGGGTAGAATATGTAACTTTAAAATTATGAGGCTATAATAAAAATTAATAATTAAATAAAAAATAATATATTTAAAATATTATATTTTGTAATAGCAAATAAAGTACTCGGATGAAGAAAATCTCACCTACAAAATAGAGTATTTTGAAACAAAAAATGAGTAATCGGTTGAAGATGGTCTTAAAGAAGAATGTATTGATGTGTAATAAAAATAATACATAATACCGTTTCTATTTGGGGTTGGTTAAGACCGGTTATACTTGGTCTACTCTTGATATTCTCTACACGGCATATCTTCTGCATATATGGAATAACTTGATTGAGATATTGTATATATGGCATAATGTGATAGACGATTCCGTGATTCAAGTGTATAGCTAGCTATATATGTATTCTTTTAACACAATGATGAACAAGACAAATCTCTTTGAACTCTGTATCCCTTTATGGTATCAGAGCCTGAAAATCACATCTGAATTTCTTTTCTCTGTTTGACGAGATCATGTCGACGACTGAAACCACTTCCACCGGCGCTGCCACATCTGAAGTACGAAGAACAATCTCTCCATATGATCTCACTTCCGCTGACAATCCTGGAGCCGTCATCTCACACCCACTCTTGAAAGGGAGCAACTATGATGAATGGGCTTGTGGTTTTCGAACTGCGTTGTTGTCAAGAAAGAGATATGGATTCCTTGATGGCTCCATCACTAAGCCAGCCGAGGACTCCCCTGATTTTGAAGACTGGAAAACAATCCAGGCTTTATTGGTGTCATGGATAAAAATGACAGTTGAACCAAGCCTTCGATCCACAGTTTCTCATAGGGACGTGGCTCAAGATTTGTGGGAACATCTGAAGAAGCGTTTCTCAGTAATGAATGGCTCCAGATTCCAACAATTGAAATCTGAACTCGCCTGCTTCAAACAGAGAGGTCTTGCTATTGAACCTTACTTTGGAAAACTGAACCGGATCTGGGATAACCTTGCCACACATCGTCCATTGCGGGTGTGTACGTGTGGAAAGTGTACCTGTGACCTTGGCGCTGTGCAGGAAGCTGATCGTGAAGAAGACAAGACTCATGAATTTTTGTTTGGTCTTGATGATCAGTTTCGTGCAGTACGATCAACTCTGGTGACTCGAACACCAATACAACCACTTGAAGAGGTGTATAACATAGTGCGTCAAGAGGAAGAACTACACACTCACGGAGAAGAAACTCCACCAGGGACTGCGTTTGCAGTGCAAGCTAAACCACGGTACAATCCAGATGAAAAAGGTTTTTCTTGCAAGTTGTGTAAACGGACTGGCCACACGGCTGATCGGTGCTACGCAGTCATCGGATATCCGGAGTGGTGGGGAGATAGACCCAAAGGACGAACTCTCCAAGGAAGAGGACGTGGGGGTATTACTTCAAGTAATGGGAGAGGACGTGGAGCTCCAACCGCTTTTGCTAATAGGGTTTATGTACCCAACACCAAAAACATGGTGAGTGAACAAGCAAATCTTGTTCTAACCGATGCGGATCGTGAGGGAGCTCATGGACTCAGCGACCAGCAATGGAGAATGATCAAAACAATACTCAATGCGGGCAGTGAACCTTCTTCTTCAACTGAAAAACAAACTGGTATGTCACCTTTTTTCTCTTGGATTCTCGATACAGGGGCTTGACATCATCTCACGGGAAGATTCGATGCCTTAATGAATGTTTGTGATATGCCACCTGTTTTGATTATTATGGCTGATGGTAGAGAACAAATTTCTTATAAAGAAGGCTCCATTAGTCTTGGTAGTCATCTGGTTTTGAAGTCTGTTTATTATGTTGAAGAAATGAAGTCCGATTTGATTTCTATGGGGCAGTTAATGGATGAGAATAAGTGTGTTGTTCAGTTGGCTGATCAGTTTCTCGTGGTTCAGGATCGCGTTTCGAGGATGTTGATTGGAGCGGGTAAAAGGGTAGGAGGAAACTTTCACTTTCGTAGTACGGAGATCGCAGCTGCTGTCAACATGCAAGAAAACAAATCATTTGAGTTGTGGCATTCAAGGATGGGTCATCCGTCAGCTTAAGTGGTGGGAAAGCTTCTGTTAGTTTCTTCTATTGTTCCGTCTGATGTTTAAAATAAGCCTTGTCACATTTGTCTTCGCGCAAAGCAAAAGGGATAGTTTTCCTTTGAGTATGAATAAAAGTTCAAAAGTTTTTGAGTTAGTTCATGTGATTTATGGGGGCCATATCGAACTCCCTCACACTCGGGAGCAAGATATTTTTTAACAATTGTGGATGATTACTCGCGTGGAGTTTGGCTTTATCTTTTGACATCAAAGAGTGAAGTATCTGATCAATTGAAATTTTTTTTTGCTTTAACGGAACGATAATTTGAAACGACGATAAAAACGATAAGGAGTGACAACGGGACTGAGTTTTTATGCCTAACGGAATTTTTTCGCTCCAAGGGCATTATGCATGAAACTTCATGTGTCGGAACTCCGCAACAAAATGCAAGAGCTGAAAGAAAACATCGTCACATATTAAATGTGGCACGCGCTTTACGGTTTCAAGCGTCTTTACCCATTGATTTTTGGGGTGAATGTGTTCTTACCGCTGCATACTTGATTAATAGGACTCCAAATTCGGTTCTAAACTATATTACACCGTTTGAGAAGTTATTCAACAAGTCTCCAACATATGATCACATCAAAGTTTTTGGCTCATTATGTTATGCTCATGATCAACAAAGAAGTGGTGACAAGTTTACTTCAAGAAGCAAACACTGTGTTTTTATGGGGAATCCATATGGCAAGAAGGACTAGCGAATATATGATCTTGAGAAATTGGAGTTTTTTGTTTCCAGGGATGTTGTGTTCTCTGAATCTGAATTTCCATTTGCTCCATTAAAATCTCTACACTCTAATAAAGATTCTTGGCCACCATTATGGGCTCCGATCTCTGATAGTTTGGTCGAAGAGGATAATGGGCCTTCAAAGTCCAACAACCAAAGGCTCACTACTTTGGAAATTGGGTCGTCTAGTCATTCATCATCTCAGACCATCTCTGAAATCAATCCTCTCCGTGAAACAGATACTACCACTGTTGACCGTGTTACTCCTCCGTCATTACCTCCGGTACGACATCAAGCAGAAATTGATCCTCCATCACCACCAGCTCCTTCTCCTCCACCACCTCCGATACCACCACCATCTGTTTTACTTGAACCTCCGGTTCCTCCACCAGATGAGCCATTAGGCAAAGGCAAACGACAAAAGACACCTTCAATTCGTTTGAAAGATTTTGTTGTCAATACAAAAACACGACCCTCACAGGAAGAGACAAACATGCTCCGTGATGAAGTATTTTATCCGATATCTTTAACTGATGATGTTCACCGGTTTTCAGAAAAACACATTGCATATGTTGCAGCAGTAATCTCTGTGTTGGAACCAAAATCTTTTAAACAGGCCATGCAAGAAGAAAAATGGCGTAATGCTGTTGGTTCTGAATATGGAGCTTTGGAGGCGAATCAAACATGGACTATTGAAGATCTCCCAAAAGGAAAGAAAGCAATTGGAAGTCAATGGGTATTTAAGGTGAAATTTCAGTCTGATGGAACTGTTGAAAGATATAAAGCTAGACTTGTAGCGTTGGGAAACAAACAAATTGAGGGAGAAGATTATGGTGAAACTTTTTCCCCAGTTGCAAAGATGGGTACTGTGAGGTTATTTCTTGATGTAGCTGCCAAGAGAGGCTGGATTGTTCATCAAATAGATGTACACAACGCCTTTCTACATGGAGATATTGAGGAGGAAGTTTACATGCGAATGCCTCCAGGGTTTCAATCAGCAGATAAGAACAAAGTATGTAGACTGCGATAGTCCTTTTATGGCCTAAAACAGGCTCCTTGGTGTTGGTTTGCCAAATTGTCGTATGCTCTCCTAGACTACGGATTTCAACAATCACTTGGTGATTACTCATTGTTCACATATGAAAAAGGTACAACTCGGATTCATATTTTGGTAGATGTTGATGATTTGATAATTGCTGGAAGTAGTGTTGAAGCCACAGAATTGTTCAAGGGGTACTTATCCTCATGCTTTCATATGAAAGACCTAGGGGAATTGAAATATTTTCTTGGCATTGAGGTTGCAAGGAGTGAAACTGGAATATATCTTTGTCCAAGAAAGTATGCCCTTGATATCATTAATGAGACAGGTCTTCTGGACGCCAAAACATCAAAATTTCCGTTGGAACAAAATCATAAACTTACTGTTTTGAAATCTGCGTTTCTTGCTGATCCCACTCCGTATAGATGTCTCCTAGGCAGACTCATTTACTTGGGAGTAACTCGTCCTGATCTTGCATTTTGTGTTCATGTACTAGCTCAGTTTATGCAACAACCACGCATAGATCATTGGCATGATGCTTTGAGAGTTGTCCGGTATTTGAAGTCGGATCCTGGCCAAGGCATCTTACTAAGCTCTGCTGCAAATTTCCAAATTACAGGTTGGTGTGACTCAGACTGGGGAAGCTGTCCATTAACACGTTGCTCCGTCACCGGGTACTTTGTTCAACTTGGAGACTCACCGGTTTCTTGGAAAACACGTAAACAGAAAACTGTGAGTAGATCATCTGCTGAGGCTGAATACCGGAAGATAGTGACTCTAGTCCAGGAACTTATTTGGGTCAAACGTATGCTTGTTACTTTAGGTGTGCTTCATGATCAGCCGATGGTGGTTCAATGTGACAGTAAATCGGCAATTTACATTGCCACCAATCCTGTCTTTCATGAAAGAACAAAACATATTGAGATTGATCTCCACTTTGTTAGAGATGAAGTTCTCACTCGCAACATACATCTGCATCATGTGGAGTCTAGGTCTCAACTTGCAGATATCTTAACTAAGCCGATTGGACATGATGGCTTTTGTTATTTCAAGTCCAAGCTTGGCATACGGAATTTGTATGCTCCAGCTTGAGGGGGGGGGTGTTAGGGGTTGGTTAAGACCGGTTATATCTTCTCTACATGGCATATCTTCTGCATATATGGAATAACTTGATTGAGATATTGTATATATGGCATAATGTGATAGACGATTCCGTGATTCAAGTGTATAGCTAGATATATATGTATTCTCTTGACACAATGATGAACATGACAACTCTCTTTGAACTCTAAATTCCTTTAGTTTCTTTAGTTGTTTATAAATGTATCAAACGACATTAAAGAAACGTTTGATACATTTCACATAAGTTAAAAAATTGTTTAAAAATACAAACATGTCCCTAGTTAATATACCTCTAACTAAACAATCATAATAACATAAATACAAAGTTTTTTCTGATTTGAATGAAGGGTCATCTTAGAAATTACTTTTATAAATAGCATTGAAAATATAAAGTTTTTTAGTTTTGGTCTTTAAAAAAATATTATTTTCACTTATATATTTCATCCGTTTCAGTTTAGTTGTCTTTTAAGGTTTTTTTTAATATATAGTAAGAAAATATTTAACTTTTTGTATTTTTAATTTCATATTATTAATTATAAGTTAAAAGAATATGCATAAAATTGAAAATTTTGTCAAATCTGTATTGAACTATAATGACAACAAATTTGAAACGGAGAGAATATATTACTAGTGGAAATGTGGAATTACTCATACTCACACAATGATTTAGTTTTCTTTAAGAATAGATAAGACCACAACACGAAGAGAGTATATCACTAGTGGCAATGTGGAATTACTCATACACAATGTGACAATGATTCAGTTTTATTTAAGAGTAGATAAGTCATAAGACCACATGTTGTTCTCAAATTAATCGATAAGTAGACGTTGTGTGAAACATGATATCGATTTATAAACGGGTATACTTTTGTCTTTTGTCTTTGCCTAAAACATTCTTGAAACGTGCCTTTAGTATGGAGCACAACCGGCCCATAAAATTCTATGGCCCAGACCCAAAGTTCTTTTTGGCTATATTATACAGGAAAATATAAACTTTTTAAAATGGACTTTTCAACATTAAGATTAAGATGATTGGAATTAAGGATGGCAAATGGAAATTCATGACAGAATTTTATGGGAATAAAAACAGAACGGAAATTTGAGAGTAAGAAAAATCTAATCTTATTTACATTCCATATAGAATATGAGATGAAATCGGGACATGGGACGAACCGGAACGAGAATGAATATTGCCAAAAATTAAATATGATAAACAAATTAAAAATTATAAAATAATAAACTATTACAAATGTATTCGTTTAATAATTAAAAAAAATTTTAGAAACAACCCAACATAAACTTCAGTCATAAATCATCATTATCAAAATAAAATCAAAATAAATTATAGAAACTTAAAATCCTAATAAACCAAGTAATCTTCATTGTCTCTCGCATCATTCCTCATTTGATTGTTTACCGATTTCTATGCATACAAAATCAACAATAATAGTAACTAAGTAGAAAAACATACATTTAGTCATACTGAAAATATTTATATTAAAAAACTAAAATTATGGTATCTTATGTGATTTTTTATATAATATTATTTTGTATTACATATAATTTGTCTCGTCTCGTTCCTAAATGGAAATCATAAGTTAGTACCATATGAGAATATTTTTTAAAATGGACGAAAATTTTCTTTGTGGAAATGAGACGAGACAGGACGGACGGGAATGGACGGGACATGAATTGTGCCCACCCCTAATTGGAATACATGAATTTGAGGACTATCTTCGTTGTCTAATTTTACCTCCTGAAGCAATGATTTTTTTGATAGAAGAAGGCCGAAAACAGATATAGATAGAAGCCCCAAGCACATATGGTTGATTACTTCATTACCTTGCATCTAGGGTTAGCACTATTATGGAGACACGTCACTGAATCAATTCCCACAATTGACAACAAGAATCTGATTCCTCCCCTGTAATTCCCTAAGGGACCATATATATTCCAACATTCGTAATTCTCTTGTTTGTGAATGACTCTTATGTACAGTTTGGAGTTTCACTAATAAGGTTTCTGAATGACACAAGTCCAGACAAACCAAAAATCAGTCTTACTAGGAGAACCGTAAAAATCGACGGAAACGACCAGAACCATGTGCTTCATTATGGTACATTTAAAAAAAAAAATATAAACATATTAATGTTATATTACATTTACAAGTAAAATAGAAACTTAATACATAACTGAAAAACCCACTAAAATTGTTATATGTTGAAAAAACCCACTAAAATATTATGTGTTGAACGTAAATATAATAATTTAATCTAACATATAAGCGTAAACCTAAGCGCAAACGTTAAAAAAAAAACTAGGTAATAAATAATTCGACATTAGTAGTTCAAATAACATTAGTAAAATAATATAATTCAGGGACTAAGGCCACGAGAAAATAAACTAGACTAAATAATAACTCCAAACTGTCTGCCTAGTCACAAGTGCTCATTCCTTCCTCTATAAAAGGGGATATGAATTCTGAAAAGAGTCACTCACTCTTATTAACACCATAGAGAAGCAAAACATCCATTAAAAAAAATGGCACAGGCTATGCGTCAGATTTCTCTGGTAGGGGAGCTTGAGGCTGATGTTGAGATCAAAGCTTCGGCAAAGAAGTTTCACCAATTGCTCGCTGGAAGACCACACGATATTGCGAAAGCCACGCCTGAAAACGTCCAAGGGTGTGGTCTGCGAGAGGGAGAGTTTGGAAAAGTTGGCAGTGTCATAGTTTGGAACTATGTTGTTGGTCAAACCTATAATTATATCTAAATATATAATTCTACAAGAACATAGATGATTTGATCTTATACCAAAAAAATCTTCGTTGTTGGTGCAGATGGGCAGCCAAAAGTGACCAAGGAGAGGATCGAGGCAGTGGATCAAGAGAAGAATCTGATAGCGTTAAGGACAATAGAGGGAGATCGAATGAAAGAGTTCAAGAGCTTCTTGATCACTGTCCAGGCGACACAGAAGCAAAATGGACCTGGAAGTGTGGTTAAATGTAACTTCAAATATGAGAGGACTGAAGAGAAGGTGGCTCACCCAGAGAATCTGCTAGCGGTACTTGTCAAGGTATTCAAAGGCATGGGGGAAATGCTTTTGGCCGAAGTCTAGAGGACTCGTCAGATATACATCTATATAACTATCTATGTTTGTGTGTGTGTTTTGTGTTATGTTTCAATAATGTGCTCTCTCTAGACTTGAAGAGATCTAATCAGCAAGTATGTCTTACATAATGTTTGGTATTGCTGAGTTTGTGTTACACACTTTTAAAGTGCAATTTGCAAATTGTTATTTTGTTGTCGCTATGAGTTTCTCATATATGTTTTTATAAATAATATATATTAATAAATTGTATTATAGATCTGACTTAAAAAAAAAGGTATAATTAACATTCTATTAGTGTAATTTGTTTGATATATATAATAAGTATATAACATGCTATGCTCCTTTTTTGTTTTTAAACATTCTACGGCTCGATCACTATAACTTGTCCAATCCTAATCATCAATGAATGAACTTACTCATCGTAACCGTGACTTTCTTTGCTTTGGAGAGGGATGAGTGTTATAGAAATAGACATGAGAGGTTGTATTGTTACATGTCGTCTTATGTATAATAGAAATACCACGTGCGTGACATGTACCGTTGTATGTATTATGGTTTATGATAACAAATTTTCCCAGAGTCTTTGATAATATGGATCGTTGGGATGTAGTCACATGAAAATTTTCATTTAACTCTATATTTATATGGATTTTGAAAAATAATGTCTAGTCACATCTAAAATTTTTTTCTGAGCTGTATTCACATTTCCATTAGTTTTGATGGAAAGTTAAACAGTTTACCTTAACCACTAACAGAGTTGAAAGTTTTCATGTGGCTACACTCCGACGGTCCAAAAAAAATTTATAAATAATATTTAAAAAATTATAAAGAAATTGATTAACTGTAGAAAATTATTATGATTGTAATAAGATTTGAAAAAATTAAAACTTTTAGTACTTTTAACTAACACAACATAAATCATATACAATAATAATAAATAAGATCTCTACCAATTTAACGAATTAACACAACATAAACTATTTATAATTATTTGAGCAATGTTAAATACAAAATAACTTTACATTTACGTGAGATATTACAACAAATGCCATTGAACAATTTTTTTATTTTTTTCAAATCTTACTAATAGTCATAATAATTTTCTATTTAATTAATCAATTCCCTAATAAATATCACAAAATAAGTATAGAGATATTTCAAATTTTAATTATTGATATTTTAAAATCTTTTAGTTTTTATTTAATATCTTCTAAATAAATATGAAATTGTTTAATTAGAGTATTTAAACAATATAGTATTTAAGCTTTTTAAATAAAGTCATTACAATAATTGCCAAAAATTTTATATAATTAAAAAATGTAAATAATATTTCAACAATTACTTTCTATAAAAAAATAAACTCATTTTCTTTTTCTTACTAATTATGGACGAAAATTAAAATTATTGTTTACCATCCAACTTTAAATAATCCAGATTTTCAAATATTCTAGTTTTTATAATAGATCAGGATGAATCAATTGAATTACTTTTAACTGATCGGTATTGATCCATCATGAGCTATTGTAAAAATTAGAATATATGAAAGATCTGGATTATTTAAAGTTGGATGGTAAAATATAATTTTAATTTTCGTCCATAATTAATAAGAGAAAGAAATTGAGTTTAGTTATTTTTTGTTGAAAATAAAAATTGTTTAAATACTATTTATAATTTTTTTTTGGACCGTCTGGATGTAGCCATATAAAAACTTTCAACTCTGTTAATGGTTAAGCTAAACTGTTTAATTTTCTGTCAAAATTAACGGAAATGTGAATATAATTCGAAAAAAAACTTTGGATGTAGATAGATATTGTTTTTTAAAACTCATATAAATATAAACTTAATTTAAAGTTTCAATGTGGCTACACGACGATCCTTATAATATAACAGCGTATAATATTTAATCTTAAGCACGTCTTTCGTGCGGAGACCCATCATTGACTCGATGCCCGCAATTATAAGCTACAAGAATCCTATAGTTTATTATATTCCTCAGGCTAAAAGACAGTTAGTTCCATGAATTCTACCGAATTTCCCAAAATAATATAAATTTTACATTGAAGGAATGCATATTAATATCCAAATTAAATAGATAAACAGGGAACCACACATTTTTCATTTTTTTTCAAATAGAAATTTTACTTTATTTATTCCATGGGGTATCCTTGTTCTTGAGTGTTTTCATTTCGCTATTAAAGTTACATGCTTTCTATTAATGAATATTATGCAACAGTTTCCATGTAACATTGTTTTCCACTTATATCACTGGTGAAAATGTGGAAGTACTCATCCTCACATTGATTTAGTTTTCTTAGATAAGCACATTTTGTTCCCAAAACCGATAAATAGAAGTTGTCATTATATATTGCAGATTTTACATTAGCGACCTCAAGACAAAGTACATTGTCTGAAACATGATATCGATTTATAAAAGGGTCTACTTTTGTCTTTGGTAGATGGACTATAACGGATTAGATCATTCTTGAATCGATAATAGCTGCCTATAGTATAGAGACACATCATCATTGAATCAATTCCTACAATTGACAACAAGAATCTTATATAAGCTACTTAGTCTGACTCCTTACGTTCCCTAAGGGACCAAATAGATTCCAACATTCCCTAAGGGACCATATATATTCCAACTTTACGCGGTTCTCTTGTTTGAGAATGACTCCTACGTACAGTTTGGAGTTTCAGTAATAGGCTTACCTGGAGAACCACTAAAATCGACGGAAATGACCTGAACTAATGTAATTATAACCCACTTTTAAAAAATGTAATTATATTTTTGTTTACGTTTACATGTAAAATAGAAACTCAATATTGTTATGTTACATAATTTTAAAATTGTAAATGCTATGATTTCTTCTTCGATCGGTTTGCTTTTTGTCATGGCATTTATAACTTGTACGTACCATTGGAAAAAAAACCCACTAAAATGTTTAGGTGTTGAACGTAAACATAATAATTTAACATATAAGCGTAAAAATATATAAACGCAACCGTGGGGGATGGGGAGGGGGAGGGGGAGGGGGAGGGGGAGAGGGAGGGGGATGGGGGAGGGGGAGGGAACCCATTTGGTCACCATTATTTTTAATGTGAAACTATAAAATTCAGGGAATAAAAAATGGTCACCAGAAAATAAACTAAACTAAATTATAACTCCAAAATTACCAATTGGTCATTCCTTCCTCTATAAAAGAGGCTATGAATTCTAAAGAGACACATTCATTCTGATTAACACCCTATAGAAGTAAAACATCCGTATAAGAAAAAATGGCACAGGCTATGCGTCAGATTTCTATGGTAGGGGAGCTTGAGGTAGATGTTGAGATCAAAGCTTCAGCAAAGAAGTTTTACCAATTGCTCACTGAAAGACCACAAGATATTGCGAAAGCCACTCCCGACAACATCCAGAGATGTGGTACGCAAGAGGGAGAGTTTGGCAAAGTTGGCAGTGTCCTATTTTCTGACTATGTTGTTGGTAAAACCTATAAGTTTATTTAAATATATAATTCTGCAAGAACATATAGATGATTTGATCTTATAAAATAAAATCTTCATTTTGGGTCTAGATGGGCAGCCAAAAGTGTGCAAGGAGAGACTCGAGGTGGTGGATCCTGAGAAGAATCTGATAATGACCAGGGTAATAGAGGGAGATCTAATGAAAGAGTTCAAGAGCTTCTTGACGACTATCCAGGCGACACAGAAGCAAAGTGGACCTGGAAGTGTGGTTAAGTGTCACTTGAAATATGAGAGGAAAAACGAGAAGGTGGCTCACCCAGAGAAGCTGCTTGCAGTACTTGTCAAGACATTCAAAGACATGGGGGAAATGCTTTTGTCCGAAGTCTAGAGGATTCGTCTGATATCCATCTATTTTACTATCTATGTTTGTGCTTGTGTGTTTTGTAAAATATCTCAATAATATGCTCTCTTTAGACTTGAAGAGATCTAATTGGCAAGTATGTCATATATCGTGTTTGGTTTGTGTGTACGTAAGTTTAAAGTGCAATTTCCGAATTGTAACTTTTGTGTTGCTATGAGTTTCTCATATGCATGTTATGGTTATCAAATAATGTTAAATTTTATTACTGATCTAACTAGAAGAAATAGTATAACATTCTATTAGTCTCAATGTGTGATATAACATGTTATGTTCACTTTTATTTTAACCTATGATCATAGTATTGTATATGTGAATACCATACAATTGTAAAATAAATTAAAAGTAACGATAAACTTTTATTGTGTGGCTTTCTCAAACTTTTTTAAAACCTCACACAACAAAATAATGTTAAAAGTATTATTGATAGAGATAAGAAGTTTTTAAATATAGTACTCCCACCGTTTTATAATACGTGTGTTTGACACATTTCATAGAAGTTGAAAATTTATTTAAAAGTACAAATATGTCCCTAGTTAATATACCCTCTAACTAAAAAAAATGACATAAATACAAAGTTTTCCTGATTTGAATGAAAGGTAAACTTAGAAATTACTTTTAAAAACAGGATTGAAAATATAAAGGGTAACAATTTTGGTCTTTTTAAAAATTTGGTTTTTATTTTGTTTATTATATAAATTTGAGTTGCACTCATCAGAAACAGACACGTGTCAAAATTATAATTCACGAGATCTTGACATGTGTTTACTAAACATTTAGATTTTGCCACATGTCAAACTAATAAATTAAATTATTTTAAAAATAGAAAAGCAAAAAGATGGAAAAAAAAAATCAAGAATTTGTTAATTTATCTAATCATTAATTAAAATCTAAAATTATTTTAAAACAAATACAGAAACCAAAATAAAAAAAGTAATTTTAAAAGGGAAAGAGGAAATCAAGAATTTGTTAATTTATCTAAGCAATAACTAAAATTAAGAAATAATTTTTAAAAAAATCCAAAAATAAAAATAAAATTAATAAAAATATAGAAATAACTTTTAAAGGAAAAGGATAAACCAAGATATTGTTAATTTATTAATCAATAATTTAAACTAATAAATCAAATCCAAAAACGAAAATAAAACTCATCTTATTATATAAAGATGAATAATTCAAAGTTAATAACTCGCTTGATCATGACACATGTAAACTAAAACGATTAGATTTTGACACATGTTTAATTAAATAAAGCTATAGATTATCAGAAAAAATAAAGGAAATTTAAAATAAGAATAAATCCTAAAAGAAAAGTATTGATTTAATTTAATAAAAAATAAAGTAAAATTGTATTTTATTATTAATAAAAGAAAATTCAATAATTAAAAGATATTCTGTTAAAATTATAAATTATAGGATGATGATACATGTCGGTTGAACGACTGGATTCTGACATATGTAAAAACAATTGTGAAATTATCTTTGCTTCATCAAAAAAAAATGATAAAATATGTATTTTTACTTCTTTTCTAATATATATGTTAAGTCTTATTGTTTATTTGTCATTAAAATTTGAATTTTTCTTTCTAATATTTTTTCTTCAAAACTTATTGAAATGAAATTCAAGATAAACACTAAACAATTATGTGTGGTTTTTTGGCATAGTTTTCATATAATAGATGCAAGACGGCTCTGAGATTATGGGGGCTCTAAGCAAAACAAAAATTGGCGCCCCAAAATATAAAACATATATTTTACTTTAAAAAATTAGGGCCCCAAAATATAAAACATATTTTTTACTTACAAAAATTGGGGTCCCAAAATGTAAAATATATTGATGAAATACATAAAAATATGTGAATAAAAATATTTTTATTTAATAATACATATATTAAATTTGATTCTAATAATATTTCAAAAAAAAAAAAAACTAAAATAGAGGCCCCACAAAAATGGGGCCCTAGGCAAATGTTTCACCCTCCTATGCTTAGCGCCGGCCTTGAAGATAAAAAATTGGTATAAAAATTGTATAATACTTTAGGTTTAGAAACGTTTAGAGGAGAAAATTTTAAGAGAATTGAGGACAAAAAATGTAGAAATAATTTATTTCAAAAAGAGGACATCATAATTGATTTCTCACAAATAGGAGATTGAAACAGGAGAAATAAATCCACTTTGAGGGAGTTAATTACATCATAATCATTTTTCATGTACAAATATGGATCGGAATGAGAAAGATGGTGGAGTTTCTTCTAGAGATTGAAAGTGATGTGGTGGGTAAGAATCAACTGACAAATAATGAAAAAGTCATGAAAATTAATCATTTTCAGTTATATACCTCAAGACATGCATAAAAAATATTTATTAGGATACATCACCTGTAACAAATTTTTAGTTTAATTTTTTAAAAATTTAATTTATTTTAATATTTACAAACCCGTCCATTGGACGGTCCTAATCTAATGTATATATATATATATTCCATCCGTTTCAATTTTAGATATAGTCAAAGTTTTTTCACACATATTAAAAAAATATAGCTTAAATTTACTCCTACCTAATGTATTAATTATTTAATATCATTAATTAATAAATTAAAATAATATAGATAAAATTGGAATTTAAAAAAATCTGTATTGAAAACATAAAACACAGTATAATGTGGATTACTCATACTAACACAATGATTCAGTTTTCTTTAAGAGTAGATAAGACCACATGTTGTTACCAAATTTTTCGATAAGTAGAAGTTGTGTTGTAATATGGCATATGGGTATGAAGACAAAGTACAGAAACATGATATCGATTTAGAAAAGCGGGTCTACTTTTGTCTTTGGTATAGGTGTAAGTGGTCGATAATAGCAGCCTAAACATACTTGAAACTTGCCTTTAGTATGAAGCAGGATTGGCCCAAACCCAAAGTTCTTTTGGCTATATTATACATTATTTAGGAAATATAAACTTTTAAAAATGGATTTTGCAACATTAAGAGGATTCGAATACATGAATTTGAGGACTATTTTCGTTGTTTAATTTTTACCACCTAAACTAATGAATTTGTTGATAGAAAACGGCCGAAAACAAACATAGAAGGTCCCAAGCATATGGTTCATTACCTTGTAAAATGTATCTAGGGTTAGCACTAGTATGGAGACACGTCATTGAATCGATTCCCACAATTGACAACAAGAATCTGATTCCTTCCCAGTATTTCCGTAATGGACCATATATATTCCAACATTCCGTAATTCTCTTGTTAGTGAATCACTCTTATGTACAGTTTGGAGTTTCACTAATAGGGTTTCTGAATGACACAAGTCTACAAACTAAAAATCAGTCTTACTAGGAGAACCATAACAATCGACGGAAACGACCTGAACCATGTGCTTAGTAATGGTCCATTGTTTAAAAAATATAAACATATTATTGTTATATTAGATGTGTATATTTGTATAATATAAACTTAATATATAATTGAAAAACCACTAAAATATTATGTGTTGAACGTAAATATAATAAATTAATTTAACATATAAGCGTAAACATTGTATCTAAGCGCAAACGTTTTTAAAAAAAAACTAGGTAATAAATAATTCGACATTAGTATTTCCAATAACATTGGTAAAAAAACTAAACTAATCAAATTCAGGGAACAAAAATGGTCACCAGAAACTAAACTAAACTAAATTAGATAGAACTCAAAATTTTATGCCTATAAAAAGGGGGCTATGAATTCTAAAGAGACACACTCAATCTCATTAACAGCCTTAGAAGCAACATATCCATATTAACAAAAACAAATTATGGCACAGGCTATGCGTCAGATTTCTCTGGTGGGGGAGCTCGAGGTAGATGTTGAGATCAAAGCTCCAGCGAAGAAGTTTCACCAATTGTTCACTGGAAGACCACAAGATATTGCGAAAGCCACTCCTGAAAACGTCCAGGGATGTGGTCTGCGAGAGGGAGAGTTTGGTAAAGTTGGCAGTGTCATATTGTGGAACTATGCTATTGGTAAAACCCAAACGTTTATCTAAATATATAATTCTGCAAGAAAACATAGATCATTTGATTAGGAAAACCTTCGTTTTGGGTGCAGATGGGCAGCCAAAAGTGGCAAAGCAGAGGATCGAGGCAGTAGATCAGGAGAAGAATCTTTTTGCGGTCAGGGTGATAGAAGGAGATCTGATGAAAGAGTTCAAGAACTTCTTGGTCACTGTCCAGGCGACACAGAAGCAGAGAGGACCTGGAAGTGTTGTTAAGTGTCACTTCAAATATGAGAGGGCTAACGAGAAGGTGGCTCACCCAGAGAAACTGCTTGCGGTATTTGTCAAGATGTCCAAAGACATGGACGAAATGCTTTTGTCCGAGGTCTAGAGGACTCGTCGGATGATATCCATCTATATGATTATCTATGTTTGTGTGTGTTTTGTAAAATGTTTCAATAATGTGCTCTCTCTAGACTTGAAGAGATCTAATCTGCAAGTATGTCATACATAATGTTTGGTATTGCTGAGTTTGTGTTGGGTTTAAAGTGCAATTTGCGAATTGTAACTTTTGTGTTGCTATGAGTTTCTCATATGCATGTTCTGTTTATAAATAACAATAAAATATTATATTATAGATCTAACTAGAAAAACTAGTTTAACATTCTATTAATGTAATTTGTGTGTGACACATGCATGTTACATTCCTTCTTTTTTATTACATCTACGGCTCCATTACTATAGTTTGTCTCTTTTAATCGATCATTCTGGTCAGATTCCGCATTCATTCCTAATTAATGGGCTTACTCATCGTAACGGAGAGGGATATGTACTAGAAATAGTACATGCAATTCATATTGTATTGTTACATGTGGTCGTTCCATACTACGTTCGTGATCTTAAGGCACCTTTGTATATATACCGTGGCGAATAATTAATAATTAATCTTATGCAAGCCTTTCGTGCGGCGACCCATCATTGAATCTATTCCCACAATTATAGACTGAAAGAATCTTAATAGTTTAAACCGAAGAAGGAAAAAAAATAGGATCTTATAGTTGGCCTAATTCCTTTGCCTAAGGGACCATCCGAAACATTCCACCAATTTAATGATTCATACAACTTTGAGACTTTGAGTTTCACACATAGTTAAAACAATTTTAAAGGGTTAGTTTCATCTTCTGGAACAAATATAAATACATGGTTCAACTCGAATGTTATGTTTATATTTTTATGGGAAAATACCAGAAAATATACCATTTGAGAAATTTATTTTCAAACATGGTTCTTTCTAGTTGAAAATCTTTCCTAAGAGACTTTGTTTGGAAATAAATTTCTGAAATAGTATATTTTAGACAATAATCCTATTTTTATTTTAAGTCTACAAGAAGGATAATATTTTGATTGGTAAAACCGCTGCAGATGGGCAGGCAAATGTGACAAAATAAAGGATTGACGCAATGGAACTGGAGAAGAATCTGATAACGTTTAAGCTAAGAAAAGGAGATCTGATGAAAGTATTTAAGACCTTGGAAGTGTTGTGAAGTGGCAGTTTTGTGTAAGAGAAGATTAATATAAAGGTGGCTCACCCTAAAACAATACTTTCAGTTCGTTAAGACAATGTCATAACGACTCTTACTGTGCTTATATGAAAATTGTAACTTTTTGAGTAAGCTATGAGCATATTTTGACATATTTCGACATCGTCGCTGCCATATTATTACAATCAAAACAATTCAAGAAACTTGATGATTTTTTTCATATCTCCTTCAAAGATCCCTTGCCCCTGGAACATTGATCCACTCGATCTGAATCTCTACTTCACCACTTTCTACATTCCTCAGCTTAAGAATCATGTCCTGAACGATCTTTCCATTACTGAAGATGATTCTACTCTCTTCAGCCAAACAGTTGTCTCTACTCGGCTTCACTCTACTAATCTCGGTTCCATCAGAGAGTTCTTGAACATCCGTTCTTTGAACGTCAAAGAACGGCTTGATGTTTATTTCAGCATCTCCCATCTTATCATGCGAAGTGAACGTATCCTTATCAAACACTTCCTAGAAGCAAACAATTACAAACATAATCTCTTCATCAGAACCACAGATAAACAAAAGAAAAGACCTTTGAAAATTTTGATCAAGAATCTCATAACTAAGATCAAGAAGTGACTCACAAGCTTCACATGTTGATTAGGATCACTGATTCCAAGCGTCAGTTCATCATTCCACTCTGGGTTACAGTTATTTTCCACACCACGAGTCTTCAATTTCTGAAGCAAATTTATTAAAAATCATCAGAGGTTTCTTAAAATACATTATAAGTTCGATCACAATCTGATTTTTTTGTTTTGACTTTTAGAAATTGATGTATAGAGTATATTGGCTTAATAAATCTAGCTAAGATGATCAAAACGTAATATTTATTAACCAAGAAACACACAAAACATGAACAAGATGAGATTATTTAAATCCAAAAGATCAAACAAAAGCGAAGAAGTAGAGAGAACAGAGTACCTGAGAACCCATGGTTATGGCGACGAAAGGGTCGCTACCAAGAGAATCTCGGTTAACCAGATTGATTCCTCTCTTCACTCGGATTCTAAGAAGTCCAACTAGATCCTCCATGTCTCCTCTTGACAAATTCTTGTCTTTTTGTCTTTTCCTTGGAATCTTAAAGAGATCGAGTTACAGAAGAAGATGATGTTTACATGGCTTCTGAAGTCTTTGACTTTTTCCTCTGTAATTTAATATTTTTCATTTTGCATCTCAGAATTAATTAATGTAGAGAAAATAAATAAATAAATATAGACACCTAAATTGTTTTCATCTAGAAGATTAAAAGGTGTGTATAATAAATTTTAAATAAAATTATACATAAATAAAATTATAATAATATTTTCAATAGCAATCAATTTAAGTTTATAATTTAAAATCATTAATCTAATAACATTACATTTTAATTAAAAGATATTTTAAAATTCTTGTTCCAATAACACATGATTTATCATTTAAACTTAAATCTCTTTAAATACTCACTCCAATAAAAAAAGAAAATTTCATTTCCTAGTTTTTTAAAATAATTTTTTTAATTATGCTACTGTGTATGGATTTGTCTTAAAAAAAAAAAAATTCACTATAATATCAAGGACTGGATCCTTTATTATTTTTAAGAAAAGTAAATAAAGACTTAAGAATCATTTTAATAGACTAAATATAAATAAAGTAAATTAATATCATATTATTTCAACAAAAAATCACACATACTCTGAACACAAAAATATAGGATAATATTTCATAAAAATTAATTTGCTTTGATTATCATAGATTTATATTAACACTTTTCCAAGAATAGAAAACACATGGGTTTTTCTTTCTTTTTTTAACTAGACCATCCAATAAATTTCTGGCACGTATACAACTTAAGATTGGAGATATCAATATGTAAATTTATGATAATTCATATTGAACCGTCACTTTTACTATAAAAGTGAAAACAGTTAATATGTATGGATACTCCTTCATAAAATTGATTCACTACAAATATCAAGGATATATCATTTTATTTAATTTTATGATGGTAAGGATATAACCTATTTGTTGTTATATATATTCAAATCTAAAAAGGTTCACAATAAAACAAAAAACATAAATCATGAGCAACTTGAAAAGAACAAATCATTTAATAGTTGTGGCAATACTCATCTCATCATGTGTGTTTATAAAAGTGGAAGCCGAGAACGGAATTGGATATCCATCAATGGGACATGATGATCCAACACATGGATGTGATCCTAAATATCCAGCAACATGTGTACCAAAACAACCGGAAGCTCCATACAAAAAGGGATGTGAAACTGCTACGAGATGTCGTCGTCGTGCCCGCGAACCTACCGGTGCCCCCAAAAGCTTTTTCGAACGATATATAGCTATCGGTCGTTACTAAAAAAAATCTATGACTTTGTTATAATCTATCATTTTGTTACTAACTGAAAAACAAAATGAATTTCTTTTGTTTTCTTGAATTTAAGTATCCGTTTATTATGTACCGATAAAATTATGAAAACTAAGAAGTTGATCTTCGTTTGCAATATATATATATATATATATATATATATATATATTACTTACAAAAATTTTGGGTATCGGAGGAATTTTAAATTTTAATGAGTTTGAGATGATTTTGATGGATTTTTGTGAACTAAGAAATTTACATTTTAATTTTCTCACATAAAAACAAAAGATTTGGATATGTTTATTTTTAACTAGTAAGAAGTTTCATGAAATCTCACATAAAATCATTAATCAAACAACACTTAATTTTAGAAGAAGTTTTAAAGTTTATGTTTGACTGACATATGATTTGTCATTTTAATACAAATAAACCCAAATCCTTTGTTTAATAAACCCTCCTAATATGAATGGAAAATATATCCAACAAATGAAATAAAATTACTACACGAAATTTATGTAATATACATACATATCAAGGATTTATTTTGTCATTTTAAAGAAAAATAAATAAAGACACATGAGCCTTATTGATAAACCAGCCAATTAATGACATCTAAAGATCAACACAAAGTTGATCCATTTGTATTTTTAACAAATTAAAAAATTAATTTTTTTTATTTTAAGCACTAATATATATATATATATATGTGTGTGTGTGTGTGTGGATATTCATTAATTCACAGATTTTATTCACTATAAATAAATATCAATGATTGACTAGAAATAATAACACCTCAATTTTTTTTAATAAACCATAAAACCAATCAATTTGAGATACATACACAAAGAAATAGTAAAATATTGCCAATATATATATTTATATAGTTATAAAAAATAATAATTTATTTATATAGTTCAACAAAATTAAATTTACTAAAACACTAATATTATATAAGGACTATGAATAATCAATCATAAAATCGATTCACTAATTATAAATGTCATGGATTTGGGCTTTTTGTTGTTGTTCCTATATATAAAATACAAAACTTCCACAAAAACAAAAACATAAACATAAATCATGAACAACTTGAAAGAAACAAATAAGTTATTGGTCGTGGCAATATTGGTATCATATGTGTTTATAAACACCATGAATATGGAAGCTAGAAAAATAAGCGGATTCCCGGAATTAGGTTTTGGTGAATACCGAACAAATCCGTACCCACCAGTAACACCAACTCCAGCATTATGTGATCCTAAACATCCTGAAACTTGTCCACCGAAGCCACCGGCAAATCCTTATACCCGAGGATGCCTACTAATTACAAGATGTCGTCGTCATGGTAATGGTAGCTATTAGTTAACCGTGTCAGTGTGTATCAAAAGATTAAAGATATATAACAGTTCATTATGTAATGAATAATATGGTTTAATTAGTGAGATGATATTAATTTTAAAAAATTTAAAATACGGATTGTGGTCTATCATTTTTAAGTTTTGTTTTTTTTTTTAATCAGAATATTTGGGGATTGGCATATACTTGATACTCTTTCCTCCAAAACAAATTGAACTATCACGTACTCACGTTTCTTTATTTCGCATACGCATGCAACAGAACGAGCTTATCTTAATTTTGTTTTGAATTTTCTCATTAAAAATACTTTTTAAATACAAAATATCTATTCTTAAAATGTGGAAACAAACTAAAAACGCATTTAAAAAAAAAAAACCAACAACAGAATAATTCCAAATCCAAAAATTCACAAAAATTTAAAATTTCCTAAAACAACCCTAAGCCCTAACATTAACTTGTTCATATAAATAACCTAAAACACATCTCTTCTTTCAATCAATTTCACAAAAATTCACAAAATTCAATTTTTCCTCTTTCCTTCTTCCTCCTTCCTCCTCCTCTCGGATTTCCCCTTCTGGGTTCCAATTTCCGCCACCGAAGAACACCAAATCTCAAATCTTTTCAAAAACATTCCGGCAAATTCTCGTCGTAAACAATCTTTTTATATAATCTTTTTGAATCTCCGGTGGCGTTTGTGAATGGTGGAAGCTAATCCGATCGGTTGTAATCTTAAGCTCTCCCTTCCGTCAAAAGGGACGAGCTTTTTCATTCCTCTGTCTTCTTCAGACTCTGTTTTCGCATTCGGATCTTGCAAAGAAGGCTGGTACTTTCGTTGCCTTGGCGTCGACCCGTGAAAAAAAAAAAAAATAGAAAAAATCTCCGATCTTGTTTGATCTATTTTTTTTTCACATTGTTGAGTTTTTGAAATTTTTCGAAAAAGAAAAGAAAAAAAAGGATGTTGCTTTACAACAAACAGAGGAAGAGTGTTAATAAAGGAAACAGAATCTTAATAAGTGTTACGTTTCTTGGTAGCGCCGGTCCGATCCGGTTCGTTGCTAATGAAACCGATCTTGTTGCAGCTGTGATTGATACTGCTCTTAAATGTTACGCTCGTGAAGGTCGTCTTCCGATTCTTGGATCTGATTTTAATGATTTTGTTTTCTATTGTCCTACCGTTGGACCTGGAGGTAAGAAAACGTGAATATCAATTGATTTCAAAGATTTGTTGATTTTTGTTGTTAATTGTGTTTGGTTTTTGTGTAGCTTTAAGTCCATGGGAAGCAATTGGATCGTTGGGAGCGAGGAATTTTATGTTGTGTAAGAAACCAGAGGAGAAGAAGGTGGAAGAGAAACATGGAAGATCGAATTTTCCCATTATTGGAGCAAGAAAAAGAGCGAGTGGAATCTTTAAGGCTTGGATTAATAAGTCTTTTAGTCTTAAAGTCACCACTCATTAATTAGCTCTTTTAATTTCCCCAAGATTGGTTTTTGTGTTTTTGTTATTTGATTTCTTTGTTTTTGAACTTTTGATTTGTTTCTTATGTATTGTGCTTCAAGAAATAAAAAGTTTCAAAGTTCTTTGGCTTTTAGGTTTTCTTTTTTTGTATTTGTTTGCAGAATTCGTTTAGGACTTGGATTGCAAGCAATGTGAAAATTGCATTTGTTTATTCGACAACCAGGGTAAATAAATCAGAAATTGTAACAAGAAAATCACAACTTTGTTGGCGCTAATTATGGTTGAGGGAAGAAAATAAAAGGCGCTGATTGTGGGATTTGTTGTCGGTGTAAATATTTCATTATCTTCGAATTTATTTAAATCTCGAGGAAGTAACTTTCTTGATTGTTAAGACGAGATATTAAAATACATGGGACTCGAAATTTGAATGAAGTCTACTGTAAAGATTAGCTAATATATCAACTACTTTCATTTAATAAGTAATTTCTAAATGTAAAGTCTATCTTACATAAACATTATGTATCCTAATTAAAAATTTCCAGTTGAACTTCTTATATCTTACTACTGTACTAGTAATATATATGTATTTAAATAAGATAAATCTCATAGATGTTTTAGACATAAGTAAAATTGTTGGTAAAATATATTGAATATTCGGATGTGACCTTACATGTGAATACATTATCCAATAAACATTATGTTATCCTAGTTTAAATTTTCCGGTTGAACCTTCTGATATAAACCTACTACAGTATTAGTAATATATATTTATATATTTAAATCGGAGAAATCTCATACAGTTGGTTAGATAGAAGCAAAATTCTTGGTAAATATATTGAAGTCTAGATGTGACTTTACATGTGAATACATTATCCAAGTTGATTTGGTCGGTAGATGGCGTGGGAAGTCGATCTCTCTAATCAACTCTTGAAAACCCCATGGGCCATCTACTTCCAGTGATCTGAATTTATCAAATGGTCTTTTTTTTACGTTTCTTTGGTATTGTTAGTTCTGAAATATTGTTTATGGCTTCACCAGAAGTCACTCCAAAAACAACAAAATGACCTTTAATATTATAAGATATTTTGAAACAAAATAATGACGAGTTCACAAACGAGCAATGTGCCTTTAATTTTTGGACGAAGATATCGAATTTTACATGAATAAGTTAAACAGAAGATTCAAGTAGAAATCCAATGGAATCCAAGAGACCCCCAAAAAAAAAAATCAAGAAGATCGAAAGAATGAAAAACTAGAGAGCGATATATGTGATTATAAACCTTTTAACAAAAAGAAAAAGAAATGTGATTATCTACTTATTTATATCTAACTAAGCTTAACAAACCATACATTTTGGGTTTATTATTTCGTAAACCATTAACATATCTTCTTCTTTAAATTTTTGTTAAAAAACCATTAAACATATAATTTAAAGGTTTATCTATTAAACCATTAAACTATTGATGAAGTCTACTGTAAAGACATAAAAGACATAAAGTAGTAAGTTGAAGTAAAAAATAAGCTTCTATTCATAATTAACTGATATGCATGTCATTTTGAGGATCCGAGGTTAAGTCCATAAATCATATAAACACATATTAATGTATTCCCAAGTTCATTAAGGTACAAGCATGAAGCATCTTTTGGTAGCTTAAGATCTTTCCAAAAATCATTTACACATTCCCCCAATAGTTCTGACTTGTTTTAATTAATTCTTGCTTTACGAACTAACATTAATCAAAACAAATTTCTCTACTTAAGTCAGAGTGAAATTGTAACTCTCAGGTGATTAGCGAGAGATAGCCAAATATGAGTATAATCTCTGATCTAACCGAAAAAGTGGGTGAGAAACTTAAGGTTCTAGAGTGCTTAACATCCAATGTAAAGCAGATACAAGACAATGTATTGGAGGAGATACTCACACTAAACACAAACACAAAATATCTCCAATGCTTCTTCCATGGGAGATTTGATAAGGAGATATTCAAGAAGACTGTACCGGTGGTAACTTATGAGGATGTTAAGCCATATATCGAACGTGTCGTCAATGGAGAGCCCTCTAATGTCTTATCAGCCCGACCTATAACTGGTTTCTTACTAAGGTATATAAATACGAGGTTGTCTTTATTACAGATAGTGCGAGTAATAAGTACTATACGATCATGAATTTTTATTTTTTTGCGTTTGCATGTTATTGAATAGTGTGTTATCGTATAGTAAATTTCAAAATGTTATAATTCCTCAAGTTTTGGTTTTAGTTCGGGAACTTCAGGGGGAGCAGCAAAGATGATGCCATGGAATGAAAAACATTTGGACAACTTGACATTTATGTATGGTCTTCGAATGCACGTTATAAGCAAGTAAGTCCATAGCTTCTTAAATCAAAAGATCATGATGATATAAATTACTTATAAAATAAAATAGGTATTCTTGTTCTATATAGTAATGTGAAAGGTGTGGAAAAAGGAAAGGCGATGATGTTTTACTTCACTAAACTCGAATCTGTCACTCCATCTGGCTTGCTTGCTCGGGTCTCAAGCAGTAGCTATTTAAAGAGCAACTATTTCAAGAACCGTCCATCGAACTGGTATTACTCTTACACAAGCCCTGATGAAGTTATATTATGTCCAGACTACAAACAGAATCTCTACTGCCATTTGCTCTGTGGTCTGGTTCAAAGAAACGAGGTTACGAGAATAGGTTCCATCTTCGCTTCAGTCATAGTCCGAGCAATCAAGTTTCTTGAAGATTCATGGGAGGAGTTGTGTTCAAACATCCGATCAGGTCAGCTCAGCGAGTGGATCACAGACAATGGCTGTCGAGATTCCGTGTCTATAGTTCTTGATGGACCTCATTCTGAAGTGGCAAGCACAATTGAAGAAATATGTAAACCAAAATGTTGGAAAGGTATAATCACAAGACTTTGGCCAAAAGCCAAATATATTGAAACTATTGTTACAGGTTCAATGGTGCAGTATGTTCCCACGTTGAACTATTATTGTAATGATATGTTGCCTCTTGTTTCAACAATCTACGCTTCTTCCGAGACTACATTCGGATTAAATCTCAATCCTATGTGCAAGCCTGAAGATGTATCATACACGTTCATGCCTACCATGTCCTACTTCGAGTTTATACCAGTTGGTGGAGATAAGAACGATATTGTTGACCTTGTAGATGTCAAACTCGGATGTTCTTATGAACCTGTGGTCACAAATTTCTCAGGTGACCTAACATTATAAATTTTCAAAACTATGAATATTGTTTTAATTTCCTTTTTCGATGTTGTGAATATGAATGTTTTTTTTTCTCTCTTTCTTTCTTCAGGTTTGTATAGACTAAGAATTGGAGATATTTTAATGGTAACTGGTTTCTACAACAAAGCACCTCAGTTTAGGTTTATAAGAAGAGACAGTGTAGTTTTAAGCATTGACGTGGACAAAACAAACGAAGATGATCTGTTTAAGGCGGTGAATGGAGCAAAACTCATTCTTGAGTCGTCATCAAATCTCATGCTAATAGACTTCACTAGCTACGCTGATATATACACTGTTCCAGGTCACTATGTAGTTTATTGGGAAGTGAAGGATACAAACGAAGACAAGATCAAGAACATGGAGCTCAAAGAAGAGACATTCTCGGAATGTTGTTTAGTCATGGAGGATTCATTTGACAATGTTTACAAGAGGCTTCGATTTAGGGAGAAATCTATAGGACCATTGGAGATAAAGGTGGTGCGTCATGGGACATTTGATTCTCTCATGGATTTCTTCATTTCACATGGTGCTTCTATTGGTCAATACAAGACTCCGAGGTGCATTAAATCTGGTAAAGCCTTAGAGGTGTTAGAGAAAAGTGTGGTAGCCACATTCTTCAGTACCGAATAGATAATATGTTGCTTATATCTTTGGTGGAGAATACAAATAAAAAATAATATGCATGTTCTTTTGCTTGCTAGCTACGTATTGTTGGATTAGTAGTTATTTTAATTGTTGGATTTGTATTTCTTTTTAAATAATTGGTTTCTACGTAACTCTCATGTGGTTTTGTACTTAATCATGGAACTATTATAAGAGAAAGATGTTGAATCCTTTGCAATTTTTTACGTGTCATAAATAGATGGCTAATCGTTGATTTTAACATGTAAAGGTAATGAATACGATGATGTGAGAACTAAAATAAATAATATGATGACGATGTGAGCAATATAATCTTGTATGAATAAGTGATAAATTTGATGAGAGTAAAAACACACAAATATTTAGGGAATAATTATATTAGGCTCAAAATAATATTTACCAGGATACAATCTCTTACAACTCTTATATAGAGATGAAATATATAATCTAGTTTGTTTTAATTAAGATAATTATAAAAATAAATAATGCAGTTTTTGGCCTATAGAAAATAATTTCCAATACATTATTCAGTTTTTGGCCTATAGAAAAATATATTATATGAAGCCAATGGAATAAGTTGTAGCATGAGATCCACTTAGAAATATAGTTAGAGAAATATTGAGCTAATTAAGAGTCTAAGAGGTAACATGAAGAAAGGGAAAGAGCGTGTGAGCAATAGCTTAGCCATTGTGACTAAAATCTTAGGTGGCTTAGCCAAACAAGTTGATAAGAATTTTCTTGGTTCATTGGATATGGTGGAATCACTTATGAGCTGCCACTTGACTCCTTACGTAACGGTGGCCAAAGACGGGAGTGGCAATTACCGGACAATCAGCGAGGCTGTGGCTTCGATCCCTGAAAATAGCAAATCAAGATTCGTTATACACTTTAAGGAAGGTAGATATTTTGAAAACGTGAATATGCCGAGAAATAAATACAATGTTGTGGTGTACGGCGACGGGAACACGAAGACAATTGTCTCCAGTAACCGCATCAAAATCGATGAACCTAATTTCCATACTTATGAAACCGCCACTTTTTATAAGCCAACTAATCATTTCTACTTTAAAGTTTGGTTTGGTTTTAATTGGGATTGGCTAACTTTCTGGTTTTGTAGCGGTTAGTGGAAAGTGGTTCGTGGTTATGGATAGGATGTTTGTCAACACAGCCGGAGCTGGAAAAGGGCAGGCAGTAACATTTCATTCAGATGTGATACACTATGTATACATATGTACTTCCCACGAATTCAAGACCTGCAACTTCCGACCGCGGCAGACAACTACTGTATATAAGGATTGCGATATTGTTGGCACCTTAGATTTCATTTTTGGCCATGCACCCGCCGTGTTTCAGACCTGCACCATCTGACCGCGGCAGCCTCTACCAAGTCAATACAATACCATAACGGCTCAGTTTTTCATCAACGAGTCAAACTCGGTATTGGTTTTCTCGATAATAAATAGTAAGATTTATCCCTTCCAAGAATATTTAACGGCGAAAACATTTTTGGGCCGGCCTTGTAAATCTTACTCTACAGTAGTGGTAATGAAAACACAAATCGAGAAGTTTATAGACCCTAAGGGTTGGGTTCCATGGAACAACAACAAGTCGAGTCCTCCGACCACAATTACCTATGGAGAGTACATGAATTATGAACCGGGTTTGGGTGTGAATTACCCGGTCAAGTGGATTGGATATAACCCAAAGATGACAGACCAAGAGGCCCATAAGTATACCGTTGATTCTTTGATTAACCGTAATGGATGGTTAAGACACACATGTGTTCCATATAACGGTTATATGTGACCGATTTGTATTGCTAATTCAAATGTAATCTCTGGTTTAAGGGTCATTCAAATAATTACGAGAATAATAAAGGTAGATTGAAAGCTCAATACAACAAATTCATGATCTGATTAAGAAAAATGTGAGACAAGTTTTGTGGGGAGAAAAAATTTGTTTATCGGTTTAGAGAACCAGAAACAGACATAAGTTTGACGAATAAAATAAATTTTGGGTTTATTTCCTCATCGGCTGATGACGGCTTCAACCTCCTGGGGAGTGTAAGGTGATAAGCTGGTGCAACTTTGGCAATGTCGACATTGTTTGGATTAACCTAAACCAGAAACATAGAGAGTATCAGAAACTGGAGTGAGATTCAATGAGTTTCAGTAAACAAAATTGAATTCAATTAGAGTACCTTTTCTTCCATTACTTGCTTCAGGATAGAGACAGCGATTGTTTGAGCTTTTTGAATAGTTAAATCCTGTAAAAAAGTTGTGAAGTTGTAAGTTCAAACCCCAAATAGATTTTGTAATGTACTTGAAACAGTGAAACAATCAAGTTATTATTACCGTCTGAGTCTGACCCAGTTGCCTTTGCATTCCCTAGGTGAATTTTTCTTTAAGCTCTATTTGTTTTTGAGCTCTCATTTTTATACCAAGTGTATTGGAAATTTGTTTCAAACATATATACTCTTTCCCTTTGAATAATAAAAATACTTACGGAAAAATATAAATATTAAACATTAGTCCATGTTTAAATAAAATATTTTAATAATTCTATTATAACATATTTGAAAGGGCCAAAGAAATTAAAATTTTATTATACAATATACTGGTTTCATCTGTAATCGGATTTTGTTGTTCCCTTTGTTTGAATTCCAAATCGCAATATTCCGATGATACTAAAGTCCTACTCAGATGCCAATTAAGATCTTCATGATCATGTGATTTAATACTCGATAAAGCTTTGTTAAGCTCTTCAATTGCATCGCTAAAAGTCGGGAGACAAGAGTATAAGGTGTCCTCAATATCCTTGTTATATTTCTTTTCCTTGATAACCTGGTTAACGATTTCTATCACATTTGTAATTTTCATCGCAGCAACCTTTGTTGATGTTATGACCAAACCACTGAGATTTGTCGCAGATTTATTATGTGGATCTTGTTGAAGAGAATTTATGCAGAAATCATATTGTAGTTGTGGATGTGTAGCAACTGCTTTCTTGCAAAAAATTTGAATGAGAGTTTGTGCGGTTGAGAAACCGTTCAAAAGAAGAAGGAAACTAACAAATAAAGCAAATAATTTCATTTTTTTTTCTTAGGAGAACCAGAGAAAATAAAATGAAATTCAATTGACAAAAAATATGGCTACTATGTGATTCAATTTATAGTAAACAAAACAAATAATTTTAGAAGAAAGAGTCTTTCCTTAAATGATCAGATTTTGTTTTTGAAAATGGTCAACATGCAATATTTTGCTTTCCATATATGCTAGTTAAATTTAGTCAATTTATTTTAATGTGTTTCCAATTTCCACATCATACATATCATTTTAAATAAAATATCTGATAGAATTTACATGTCTTGTCATTACATCTCAAGTTTTAAATCTTTTTTAGTTCTTGTTCATTAACCAAAATCAATTATAAAATAACAACATATATATATATATATATATATATATATATATATATTGTTATATAATAAACCAAAATAGCAAAATCAGTTAACTATAATATGATTCTTGTTCTATAATATTGCTTATAGTTAAAATATAATATAATATACAATTAAATCAATCAAATAACTATAATATTGCTTATAGTTTAATATAATATAACTAATATATATATATATATATATATATTAGGTTAGGACCCGTCCGTCGAATTTCTAAATTTAAAATAAATTATATATAAACATAAACATTAAATTAAAATTTTGTTGTTAATGATATATCTTGGAATTGTTTTAGAAAAATAATAAGTAAGCATATTTCGTTAGAGAAAATAGTAATATATGTTGTAACAAAAGAGTTATATACATCAGTAAATTAACTTAAATTTTTATACTACAATTTTATTATTAATATATTAACTATTATATATTAATTATTGTATAAAGCCAATGGAATAAGTTGTAGCATGAGATACATATTTGGGCCTGCCGTGGAATGCTTACTCTAAAGTAGTGGTGATGAAAACACAAATCGAGATGTTTATAGACCCTAAGGCTTGGGTTCCGTGGAACAACAACAAGTCGAGTCCTCCGACCACAATTGAATTATGGACCGGGTTCAGGTGTAGATGACCGGGTCAAGTGGATTGGATATAAACCAAAGATGACATACTAGGAGGCCCAAAAGTATATGTTGATGCTTTTATTAACCATAACGGATGATTAAGACATACATGCATTCCATATAACGGTTTTATGTGACCGATTTCTCTTGCTAATTAGAATGTAATCCCTGATTTAAGAGTCATTTAAATGAGGACTAAATATCAAAAATAGACCATTTTAAAAAAATTATTTCCAAACAGTGACCCTTACTGCTTTAAAAACTCTTCTCAGGATCCTGTGTGAAAATAAATTTTTCAAAGGATTCATTTTAGACAATGCCCCTTAAAATAATTACGAGAATAAAATGGTAGATTGAAAGCTCAATAAAACAAATCCATGAACTGATTAAGACAAATGTGAGACAAGTTTTGTGGGGAAAAAAGTTGTTTATCGGTTTAGAAAATCAGAAACAGACATAAGTTTGACGGATAAAAAAAAATTCTGGTTTATTTTTTCATAGATGTTTGATGACGGCTTCAACCTCCTGGGGAGTGTAGAGGTGATAAGCTGGTGCCACTTTAGCAATGTCAACATTGTTTGGAGTAACCTAAACCAGAAATATAGAGAGTATCAAAAACCGGAGTGGGATTCAATGAGTTTTAGTAAACAAAAATTGAATTCAATTAGAGTACATTTTCTTCCATTACTTGCTTCAGGATAGAGACACCGATTGTTTCAGCTTCTTTAAGAGTTAAATTCTGTAAAAGTTGTGAAGTTGTAATTTCAAACCCAAATAGATTTTGTAGTGTACTTGGCACAGTAAAACAATTAAGTTATTATTATTACCTTGTTGAATTGCTCTAGGAGAGAACTATCAGCTTCTTCTGAGCCTGACCCAATTGCTTTTGCATTGTATTGTCAGAATGTTCCCGAGGGATCTGTGTAGTACCTGTACAGGATTGACTTGTTTAACATTGTTGCATACCAATTTGAGATCATATATATACACCAAAGCTAACATCTTAAAGGCTTGGTCCATTTTCAGCATGCCCAACAATGAGAAGGGATACTCCAAATGGACTGAGACTGAAAATTTTTTATGAGACCGACCATCAGTATATTCATATATATGTATAATATGAACTGTAAAGAACCAAAGAATCTATACTAAAACATTATAGAAGAGCTAGAGATTGTTATAATGGTGCTTAAAGAGCTGTATCTATCAAGTACAACTATAACTAAATTCCCTAATCTAAGGATTCATCTCTGGTAAATTGATCATACATTCCAACACAAAAAAGTGAAATCCACTAAAGAGTGAGGAGCGATAACTACCATTGACTCTTCATCTCCTTCACCAAACTGTAAAGCAAGATCACACAAAGCTTGTGTTGTTGATTCTGCAGTCATTGGCTCGCCATAAGAGAACATATGGTTCTGAGGAACATAAAAAGAGCAGTTGATAACAGAAATATCTTTTGATGTAAGAAAGAAATCAGAAGAAACAGAAACTGAGATCTCACTTAAGTCTCTACTCGTACATGCTCAACAAGTGTTCTCGCATCAGCAATCAGACCACTCATGGCACAACATATATGGTCATCAATCTCCATTATCTTCTCCACACTGTTCGGCTCCTACTTAAAGATAACGAAAAAACAAACTGAGAAAACAGTTATAGGTAAACTCAAAAGAGTTTACCACTGTTCAGATTCTAAAAGTCATGCCAAACCAAAAGTACAATTTGTAGCAAAATGTGAATGTAACAAATCAATGAATCATAAAAAAAGCAAAGAAATAGCAAAAGAGTACTTCTTAGATGCTTACAATAGATACAAAACTAAAATCAAATCAAGAAGATGGAACTATACCAGCAAGCGTGAGGTAGTACGCTTCTCTGACTGTAATGGGCCACATAACCAATTTATTAGCCTAAGTTGAACAAAAATATCGTAAAAGCCTTAATGTTGAACCAATTATTTTCTTCGTGGTTGGAGTATGACTATGAAAGACGAAATATTCCGCTTTCCAACATGTAAACACGTAAGTCTGATCGCAGATTGCATTGTTACTATCATGTTGCATTCACGTACTAATTAATTTTTAATTAATTTGTCAAAACGTAAGTAGTGATGAAGATAGACAATTAAACACATGCATGGTTTTTTTAATCTAGCCGTTTATTTCGTTGACTTTTGTGAGAGGGTATCTGTTTGACTCTCAAATTTTTTTAATTTTTTTTGGTATACTATTATTGCACGAAGTCACGAACTTCTCCACCGATCACCACCACCGTCACCACTTTCCAATTTTCTCTTTATCACTAAAAGCCATTTTTGTTAAATTAAAAAGAAAACACATTTTCGATAAAATGATTCAAAAACTATATTGATTCATTCATTTGTGCACTTGATCATTTGATTCTCATTTGTCACTCATTTATATATATAGTTAACTTCAAACAGGATTAATGAACATTATATCCTTTTGACTGAAAGCTATAATAATTCTCTAGATCTGGCTACGGACAAATACAGGTAATAAATATCAAATGAGCTATAGTCTATAGATTACATTTAACTAAATGCGATATGAGTGGGGACTGATTGACAAATATTACAGCGGTGGAATTGTCTAGCGAAATATGTTTACATCAGTTTTTTTTCTTGGTTAAATGGCATTAATATGTTTACGTAGTGGATATCAGCCAAATATTTTAGAATATTTGGATAAATATTAGGAATGTAAAATTTAATTACATGAGTCTACTGAGACCATAAAAATGCGATTCTGTAAATAATGACTACAAAATAATTTAAAATATATTCTTAAATTGATTTCATAAATAATACTTGAAGATTTCTATTAGGGATATTCTAATAAATGCTCTACTTTTTTAAAAAACAAATATATAATTCAAGATGTTTTTACTTTTATTATATATATATATATATTAAATTATATATATGTATATATAAACAGAATCTGGATATCCTGATTCCTAAACTAAAATATCCAGATCAGTATCCAAAAAAACTGAATATATTTCTTTTTTTATTTTGGATTGGATAAAGATAAAATTCAGCTAGTAAATTTTCAAAACATTTTTTTTTTGGTTAAAAGAGTGAAATATATCGTTGGCAAGTAGCCAAGTAAATGACTAAATGTTGATTAAATATTATATAATTGACGACGGAAATAAAAAATAAACTATGATATCGACGACGAAAAGAAATTAAAAAATAATAATGTCATATTATCGACGACGAAAAGAAATTAAAAATAATAATGTCACATTATCGAATGAAATTAATAAAATAAAAAATCAAATTCTATTTATACATCTCCGTCCGGTCATCCTCGTCTTCTCTTTGTCGTCGTCGTCACTTTGATTTCTCCTTCTTTTCGCCGGAGATATTTCGAAAATAAAATTAAACTGAATTTAATTTCGAAGAACTAAAGCAAATATGGATCCGATCGAATCCGTGGAGTACAATGGCTTTGAGACTACCACCAATGGTGACTCTCACAACAACGACCATGGTTGGAAGAAAGTAGTCTACCCAAAACGCAATCGGAAGCAAAAACCGGCGGATCAAGCGACGGCGAATGGTGTCTCCGGTAAGCTGATTCCCAATGGAACTTTAGTGAACGGAAACAACAACGTCTTCCGTTCTCTTGAGGAGCAAGCTGAAGATCGTCATCGAAAGATCCTCGCAGCGAAAAAAGCAGCTGATGTGGCTGACGGAGAGAGATCTAAACGCAGATCTAACGGTTACGGTGATGAGGGGTATGATTTTGATGAGAGCGACACTGAAATCGATTTGGGGAAAGAGAATTTGAAGGTTGAGGAAACTAAGAAACCCAAGGTTAAGAAGGAGAAGAAGCCTAAAGTGACTTTAGCTGAAGCTGCAGCTAAAATTGATGCTTCAAATCTCGCAGCTTTCCTCGTTGAAGTTACGGTATGTTGCATGGATGTTAAAAAGTTTAAAATTTGATTCGATCCGTTATGATTTTTAGTCGAAATTATGATCGGAAAAATTGAAACTTTTGTTTTTGTTATAGGAATCATTTGCGAGTCAGCCAGAGATTCAGCTAATGAGATTTGCTGATTACTTTGGGAGAGCTCTCTCGCAAGTATCATCAGCTCATTTTCCGTGGGTTAAAACGTTCAAGGAATCTCCTTTGTCTAAGCTCATTGATGTAAGTTAAAAGATTCAACTTTGTGATGTGTTTGATTCGTTTCTTTGTAGAGCTGATGTTTTTTTTCTTATTCAACAGATTCCAATCTCTCAGATTCCTGAAGATGTCTATAAAACATCAGCTGATTGGATCAACCAACGTCCCATTGAGGCACTTGGAGCCTTTGTATTGTGGGGATTGGATTGCATTCTTGGTGACTTGGCTGTACAGCAAGGAGGTGCCAAGGGTGGTAAGAAAGGCGCACAACATGCTTCTTCAAAGTCTCAGGTATTATGGTGGCTCAACTTTATTGGCTTGTTGCTCGAACTTGTACCAATTGAATTCGTTAGGTTTTGTGGATGCATATATCGACTTTATTTACTGATCTTTAATCAGTTTATTAATGTTGGTCTGGTTGAACTTGTATGTGTTACTTACTTCATCACTTTCCAATTCCTTAGGTTGCGATATTTGTGACGGTAGCAATGGTATTGCGTAAGAAACCTGATGCTCTAACTAATATATTGCCAACTTTGAGGGAGAATCCCAAGTATCAAGGACAGGATAAGCTTCCAGTTACAGTTTGGATGATGGCTCAGGTGTGTGAAGTTTTATTTTTAATTTTTCATGAAAAATTCAAGATTTCCAAAGGCTGTGTTTTATCTTATGATAGAGATTCTAAAATTCGCTTTCTCTTAACTGGTAACTATGCGCAGGCCTCCCAAGGTGATATATCAGTAGGCTTGAACTCGTGGGCTCACAACTTGTTACCGGTAGTCAGTAGCAAGAGTTGCAATCCTCAGTCTAGGGATCTCATCCTTCAGTTGGTTGAGAGGTGAGTTAAGTTTTTCCTTAGGATGTGCCGAACTCACGTTTATGTGTGATGATTATCTAATCTTTGGTTATTGTGTTTTTTGTTTTTGGAGGATCTTGTCGAACCCTAAGGCCCGGACCATACTTGTAAATGGGGCTGTTAGGAAGGGTGAGCGATTGATTCCACCTCCTTCATTTGAGATCTTGGTTCGACTTACATTCCCCACATCATCTGCAAGAGTGAAGGTAAAGTAATAGTGGGATTTGGAGACAATATTTTGGTTAGGATTGATTTTGATCTCTAGTATGGTTGAACGCACAGGCTACAGAGAGGTTTGAGGCAATATATCCCGTGCTGAAGGATGTGTCTCTTGCTGGTGCACCTGGGAGCAAGGCAATGAAGCAAGTCACACAGCAAATATTCACTTTTGCTCTTAAAGCAGCTGGGGAAGGTATGACAAAACCTTCGTCTCTAAATGTGTCCTCTAGAATACAGTGCAATTAAAATTTGTAATGGTGTCTCGGTACAGAAAATCCCGTATTAGCCAAGGAAGCGGTTGCAATCACTATCTGGGCTCTCACACAAAATGTTGAGTGTTGCAAGCACTGGGTAGGATTCACTCTTTCTTTTCCCACATATGAGTTATTCGTGACTGGATTTTTACTTATTGGTGTTTCTTGTTTGTGGCTTGGGTCAACAGGAGAGTCTCTATAATGACAATTTGGAAGCCAGTGTTACTGTTCTTAAGAAGCTCATAGGCGAGTGGAAAGAGCTTTCTGTCAAGCTGACTCCTAATGATACCCTAACTCTCAACCGAACAATGAAGAGCTTGAGACAAAAGGTTTCCATTCTTTTATATCTCTCTGTCAATGATTCATTACACATTCAGTGCTAATACGGATTCTGATCCAATGATGTTTTCCTGAACTACAGAACGAGGAAGCTCTTGCTGAAGGAGGAGCCAATGGCGCAAGCCATTCCCTTTACAAAGATGCAGACAAATGCTGCAAGGTGATCTCTGGGAAACTCTCCAGTGGTGGCTGCATCAAAAGTATAGCTACCACTGCTGTACTTCTGGCTGCTGCTGGATTTGCTGCTGCTGCGGCTGTGTCTTCCAACCCTGGGGCTGTAGATTATGTTAAGAACCTTGTGGAGTCGTTGGACCTCGACAAATTCACCGAGACAGTAATGACATCTTTGAAGAATTGACGTGAATACATTTGAGGGGGACGATAAGCAATCTCCTTATCGTCGGTGAAGAGAAATCCTTTAAAATGCGCTCTGATTACAAAGTTTTGAAAACCTGACCAGCATTAGAGGAGGTTAGAAGGGTAATGAGTGAAGAGGGAAGGTGTTGATGAGTTTGCTCAAAGCTCTAAAGTTGTTGTAGAAGGTGTTGAGACTGTTTCTAATTTGACATGGTCTTTGTTTTCTCTTTTTCTTTTCGTGAACAATAAAGTTATATTTCGACTTGCTCTTATGTTAAGCTCGTAGCTTATTTGTTTCCAGTCCAAATCTATACTCCAAACTCTTCTGAAGAAATTTCTGAAGTTGAGAAGCAGTGCCAACAAAACAAGAGCTGCAAAAGAGCTTCTTTTTTTTTCATGTGTAAAAAAAAAAAATTTTTTTGTTGGCCAGAAAAAAAATCAAAATTTAGCCGAAAAATCGAGTAGATTCGTTTCAGTTTATCACACAGCGAACAGTGAAGGAGAAAAGGTTAGAAAAAATCAGACAGAATCAAAGAAGAGACGTTCGAATTGATTCGCTTCTTGATGTCACTCTCTACGGTAGCTTCTGGTGTTGGCGTTCTCGAGCTACCTTGTTTGCGTCTGTTACCAATCTCAAACACCCAAATCCAGTTTCTCACTGTCGAAGCTAGAAAACAACAACCTAGAAGAAGAAGAAGACGCGAGCTTTCTTTCAGCTCTTTTCCGTTACTTATCCATTTGAACCATCGTCTTCGTCATGGTTTCTCCGAGCTCAATTCAAGTTTTGATGGTTCCCACGGTGGAGAAGCTGGACAGTCCGATTCCACAGAAAAAGGTTCCGTCGCTTCTGTAAGTCCCTTTATTGAATTGAATTATAGGTTAAAGGTTAATGCTTTGTGTCTCCTGGTTAAGATACTGAACGATGATGTTTTGTTTTGTTTGTTGGCGTATAAGCTTAGTTTGAAGATGGTAAAGAAGTGAGGAGTGAAAGCTCTTCAGGTCTTGGTGATAGTTATGTGGCCTTGTTTGTTCGGATGCTTGGTTTGGACAATGACCCTCTTGATAGAGATCAGGCCATAGAGGCGCTATGGAAGTACTCTTTAGGTGGAAAGAAGTGTGTTGATGGAATAATGCAGTTTCATGGTTGTTTGAATCTTATTGTCAATCTTCTCAAGTCCGAGTCTAGCTCCACCTGTGAAGCTGCTGCTGGGCTACTACGGTCTATAGCTTCCGTGAATCTGTACAGAGAATCCGTTGCTGAGAGTGGAGCGGTGGAAGAGATAACTGCTTTATTGAGCCGGCCTTCGTTAGCTACAGTGGTATGAAGGATTATGACTTTAAAGTAGTTTTCGTTTCTATGTTGGATTTGAATTTTGAGGTTTGATTGTTTTGTTTTTTCTTCAGGTGAAAGAACAAAGCATTTGTGCTCTGTGGAATCTGACTGTGGATGAAGAAATCAGGGAAAAGGTTGCTGACTATGATATCTTAAGGCTCCTCATTAGTTTTCTTGAAGATGATGATGTAAACGTAAAGGAAGCAGCTGGTGGTGTCTTGGCCAATATAGCACTTAGCCGTTCGAACCATAAGATTCTGGTTGAAGTAGGAGTCATACCCAAACTGGTAAGACCTTTGCTTTCTGTTCACTGTATCTTTGTTGGTCGTGCTTCAGCTTGATTATTACCTCCCAATTCAAATTCCAGGCAAAACTGTTGAAAGGCGATAACACAGATAACAAAGGGTCTAAAGTTATTAGAAAAGAAGCAAGAAATGTGCTTTTGGAGCTCGCCAAAGACGAATACTACAGAATTCTCGTCATTGAGGAAGGTGTCGTACCCATTCCCATACTTGGTGCAGACGCTTATAAGTCCTTCAGACCGGATCTATATTCTTGGCCTAGTTTACCAGATGGTATAAAGATCGAGCAGACAGCAAAAGCTCCTTCCAGATTTGGTGCCTCTGAGCTTCTCCTTGGTTTACATGTTGACAAGAATGTTGACGACGTAGACGAAGCCAAAATGAAAGCAATAGTTGGGAGGACAAACCAGCAGTTCCTTGCCCGTATTGGAGCTATTGAGTTCGAGAAGGAGATTAAATCGGAAGGACCTGGGAAATCTCAGCAGCTTACTCTTCTTCCTTGTGTAGATGGTGTGGCTCGTTTAGTCTTGATTCTTGGATTAGCAGATGAATCGGCAGTTACAAGAGCTGCAGAGTCAATTGCTGATGCATCTATCAACGAGGATATGCGTGTTTCGTTCATGGAAGCCGGAGCTGTAAAGCCTTTGGTTCAGCTTTTAGCTAACAACAACAAAGAAACTGTTAAATTACCTGTCATCCGTGCTTTAAAAAATTTATCTCTTAGGTACTTATCTTTCAGTATGACTTAGCAGTTTCTCCTCAAAGGTTTGTAACTGTATGTACTTTAATCAAATGCAGCCGTACTGTTTGCCAGAGGATTGAAGCTGAAGGTGCGGTTTGGTTTCTTATTAATCTTCTGAAGCAGCCAGAGATCTCACCAAGCGTAACAGAACAGGTCTGACTTCGTTCTCGTCCTCCTTATCCTTGGTATCTTTGTCTATGATATAATGGTCTTTGTGAACAATGGTACACAGATTCTGGATATACTTGCTCATATCTTAGATCCTAGCAAGGAAATGGAATCCAAGGTGTGTATTATTTTCCATAGTTTTTATCATTTTACACTAAATCAATTCTCATTTGGCTTTAAACCATTTCTCTATTTGCTCCAGTTTTATGAAGGACCAGTGAACGGATCAAAAACAGATTCCAGGTCAGTCTTCTTCTCGTTTATTCCTGTCTTCAGTATCAAATACTCATTATTATCATGTGGGGAATGAACAGAAAAGAAGTTCTAGACGCTGCTGTTTTTTCTCGGCTTCTCGAGATTGCGAAAAGAGCTTCTCCTAACCTGCTAAGAAACGCAATATCTGTCATTGAGTTTGGTACAGTCGTTAATCCAAAAATGGACACGATAATCTCCGAGGATATCACAACTGTTCTGGATGTTGCTCTCCGTCAGAAAGTCCTGGAAGGTACAAGACTTATTATATCTTTAGATAAAGCTGTTTGAATTCACACAAATGAGCTTCTCTCTTATGTTTAAAAAAAAATGCAGAACCTGAGAACGAAACTGAGGAGTTAAAGAAACATCTGCTTGAGCTAGAAGAAGCTGGTTTGACAATATCTGCAGCTTCAAGGCTACTAACAAAACTTCTCGACTCTGAGTCCTTTCGCCAAACTATGGATATGAACCTCTACACAGAATTACTAAGGAAGATCCTAAGATCAAGCCTCCCTCTACACTACAAAGACTGGGTCGCCGCTTGTCTTGTCAAACTCACCACTCTCTCCTCTCCTTCTCAATCCCTCAACAATCCAATCAACATTGAGGTATGTTAATTAGTTTATTAGTTTCATATCTCAAATTACAAAAGCTTTTACCATGTTTCTTGAACTCATCTTTTTGTATATATCAAAAGGTAACTCTGTACAAGACGATACCAAAACTTGTGGAACAAATGAGCTTTCCTTCATCTCCAGAAGCAAAAGAAGCAGCGGTTTTGGAACTAAACAAGATCATCTCTGAAGGAGTCCCACAGTTAACACAAGCTCTTGCTTCACATGGAGGGATAGAGCCGCTAGTGAAGCTTCTAGAAGAAAGGAACGAACAATGCGTAGAAGCGAGTTTGTCAGTATTGTATAACCTGAGCATGGATAGTGAGAACCATACTGCCATTATAAGAGCAGGAGCTGTACCAGTGTTGAGACGTATCGTTATGTCTCAGAGACCACAATGGGAGAGAGCTCTTCGGTTACTTAGAGACTTGCCTGTTTGATCATTGATGATGATACAAGTTGTTTCTTGAATCACTTGAAAACGTTTCAAGATATATAATAAAATGTTTTAGATTATTTAGTCGTCAACGTAGGACACAAGACTATAGTCTATATTGTGTCATGTGGGTCGAGAATATACGAATTATATACATTAAAGTAATCAGAGTACGTAACACGTATCAGTATATTCTGGAAGATCCACACGATCATCAAATATTTTATTTCTCTTTTGAGATGTTACGCAATAATCCGAAATCTGTTGGCTCAGATCCATTGAGAATTGAGATGTTACGAAAGCTAAAATATCAAAACCGGAGGGTCCAACGGCTGAGATTTTCTAAGCGTCACTGTAAAAAGTTTTTAGAAAATAAAAAATGAGAGAAACGTTCCAGTTCACTCACTTGGCAAAAGGTTAAAACGAGAGGAGCCACACGTGTCGCGGTCTCGTTTAGCTTAAGCAAACTTCTTTTTTGCGTCGATTATACTTAAGAGCTCTTTTATCATCACATCACTCTCTCGTTCTCTCTACATTCAATTATCTTCTTCTTCTTCTTCTTCTTCTTCTTCTTCTTCGTCTTCGGCTAGACGGATATGGTTTTCAAGGTTTCTCTCATCTCAACATCTCCTATCGATGGGCAGAAACCAGGAACTTCTGGTCTCCGTAAGAAGGTTCGTTGATCGATCCTTTACTTCTGAATCGAGTTGAATCGAGCTAAATCGAATTGGCTGAGTTTTTTTTTGTGCAACGTCTTTGCATCTGGATCAGATCTGTTTAAATCTTCTTAAAACTGGATTTTAATTGGGATTAACCATATTTAGATTTGATCTATGCATTGATCTATATGATTATGAAGATAGCTGTATGATGACAAAATTGCGTAAATCTTCTTCCGGATCGTGTTTTTGTTTTATGTTAAATGAGTTCTTAGGATCAACTTCGAGATCACGTTATGATCTTTGATTTGAATCGTGTATTTGGGACGCTGCTGTGCGATGAATGTTAATTCTGATGCTGTTATATACACATAGAGAACATTATGTGTTTGAATTGATGTGGCGAAATGAAGACTGTATAGATTGGATTTGTGTATAGTTGATATTTCAGATCTTTATTTATTGTACGTTTTTGAGTGTCAAATGATCTTTGGATGGATAAGCAAATCCATATATAAGATTCAATGACGTTTATTGAAATTTACTGATTAGACATGTCAGATCTGTTTCAAGATATGTAATTCACCGAGATCGTACACTAGTCTGATAAAAAGAAATTTGGATTGGTCTTTTTAATGTTTAATCCTATCAATCCAGTGTTCATTGTTTGGTATATACTCTCTGTCAAAATACCAAAACTAGCATCTTTGGGTATCTCTAATTGGTATTATGGTTCGTGTAATTGTGTAGGTGAAAGTGTTCAAGCAACCCAATTACCTAGAGAATTTTGTTCAAGCAACATTCAATGCTCTTACACCAGAGAAAGTTAAAGGTGAGATTTTTCTTATCGGTTGATATTTTAAGTGGTACTTTTTAACATAACAAATCCTACGCAGATATCTGTTGATTCGAAAATTCATGAGTATTTGTTCATCCGTGCAGGTGCCACACTTGTGGTCTCTGGTGATGGCCGTTATTACTCAACGGATGCTGTCCAGGTAAAACCAATGTGACTCCTTGTCTTCTGAATCTGCCTGAATGTAATCGGTGTGTCCAATACTTAGGATGTAGTTATGAATCTGGTCATTATGTATTACGTCGCTATATTAGCAAATGAACCTTATGTGCAAGGTTTTTTGGATAAGTTTGTTTGACCTGCTCTAGTTAAAAATCTGGTTCCTGTTGCTCCATATGACCATGTTTTACACCTTTTCATACAATTTTTCTTCCTGTCATGACAGATCATAATTAAGATGGCAGCAGCTAATGGTGTAAGACGTGTGTGGGTTGGTAAAGACACACTGCTATCAACTCCTGCTGTATCAGCTGTGATTCGTGAAAGATCAGGAGCTGATGTGAGATCTCTTTCTCTAAGCTCATGGTTGTAGTGATCTTTGGTTTTGTGCATGAGCACAATATGTAATAATGGTTATGAGAGACTCAACCACAGTCTCTGGTTACAGGGATCGAAAGCAACTGGAGCATTTATCTTAACAGCAAGCCACAATCCTGGTGGCCCTACTGAGGTATGTTCTGTTCTTGTTCCGTCTCTATTGTGCTCTACCCCTATCAATTTAGCCACTCGTTCTGTATCTCTCTATTGTTTCATTTTTAGTAAATCAGATATATATTCATACCCCCCTTATACAGGATTTTGGAATCAAATACAATATGGAAAACGGAGGACCTGCCCCTGAATCAATCACTGATAAGATTTACGAGAACACTAAGACAATCAAGGAGTACCCAATAGCACAAGATCTACCAAATGTATCTAAACATTCTGAAGAATCCTTTTATATATTTTCCATCCATCATATCGTTAATTGAATTATAGTTGATCTGGTCTCTGTGGCTGAATGTGACAGGTTGATATCTCTGCTGTTGGTGTAACCAGTTTTGAAGGACCTGAAGGAAAATTTGATGTTGAAGTTTTTGATTCAGCAGATGACTACGTTAAACTAATGAAGTGAGTGGTCCCTCAGATTAAAACCATGATTCTAGAATCTGGCCTCTATGTGGGTTGTGTGCAGTTTCTATGATCTTTCTAAAAATATATTCTTGCTTCTTCTAGGTCAATCTTCGACTTTGAATCCATCCGGAAATTGGTCTCGTCTCCAAAATTTGCATTCTGGTATGTACCTTAATTGGTTCCCAAACCTTTTCTATTTGAGTTAAGTTTTGGAATATATGTTCCACGGCTTTGATTTTGTATTTTATTTTTATAAAGCTATGATGCAATGCATGGAGTAGCTGGAGCTTATGCACATCGTATCTTTGTCGAAGAACTCGGTGCACAAGAAAGCGCGTTATTGAACTGCACACCCAAGGTCTTACTTTTGCCTAACCAAGAAGTTATATTCCTTAAATGATTACAAATACACTTCCAGCCTCACAAGTTATCACAATACAACATTTTGTAGGAGGACTTTGGAGGAGGTCATCCGGATCCCAATCTGACATATGCTAAGGAGCTTGTGGAACGAATGGGATTAGGTAAATCCGACTCCGGAGTTGAACCGCCAGAATTTGGTGCCGCTGCTGATGGTGATGCAGACCGTAACATGATCCTTGGTAAAAGGTAGTTTACTAATGTTCTTTTAAGTGAGATACATACATGGAACAGGGGTACTAAGTGCTTTTAAGCTTAAAGTATCTCTTCTTTTGTGTAGGTTCTTTGTAACTCCTTCGGATTCAGTTGCCATAATTGCTGCAAATGCTATTGGGGCCATACCGTACTTCAGCTCTGGTTTGAAAGGTGTTGCCAGGTATTATACACTTGGGCTCTTTCTTTATTTCTAACTGAATTTTTTGTTTACAAAACACTTAATACACCTTTTTTGCTTAATTTTAACTTCCACTTCTTATTTTAGGAGCATGCCGACCTCAGCTGCTCTTGATGTCGTTGCAAAAAGCTTGAACTTGAAGTTCTTTGAGGTACATGTCATTGTCAACCACCCTACAACTTCTATACAGCTTCTTTTCCTCCCAACTCCATGAATTAATTCACATCTCTAATAAAATCACATACCAGGTTCCAACAGGATGGAAGTTTTTTGGTAATCTGATGGATGCTGGGATGTGTTCTGTCTGTGGGGAAGAAAGTTTTGGAACTGGTTAGTGTGGAATAGCTACTCTCACCCATCTGTTAATAACCTTAAAATAGCCGATATAGTCCTGAATTAAAGCTCTTTCACAGGGTCGGATCATATCCGTGAGAAAGATGGGATCTGGGCAGTTCTTGCATGGCTTTCCATTCTTGCTCACAAGAACAAGGAAAATCTAGACGGAGACAGTAAACTGGTGACTGTTGAAGACATCGTACGCCAACACTGGGCTACCTATGGCCGTCACTATTACACCCGTTATGACTATGAGGTAAAAGTTGATAAGTTTGGTGATTGTATACCATATCATGTGGAACAAACAGTACTCTTACTGATATCTTAGAATTTATCTCCAAAGAATGTAGACGCAGGTAAAGCTAAGGAACTAATGGAGCATTTGGTCAAATTGCAATCTTCAATTCCTGAAGTCAACAAGTATACACACTTCCACTTCTTCTCTGAACTCCCTTCCATCTTTACTTGGAACTCACACTTGTCAGTTCGGTACTCTGTTTTCCTAACTTCTTCCTCTCTTTGATTTGATTCAGGATTGTGAAAGGAATTCGGTCGGACGTAGCGAATGTCGCCAGTGCTGATGAATTCGAGTACAAAGATCCAGTTGATGGCTCCATCTCAAAGCACCAGGGAATCCGTTACTTGTTTGAGGATGGATCGCGACTTGTAAGCTATCTCTTTCTTCAGTTTTGAGCCTTTAGGCATATCAGCTTGAACAAAGTTTTAGAAACTGATTATTTAAGAATCAAAACCATCAAAATATGTGGATATAGTATAGCCTTACTAATGAGTCCTCTTGTTCTGTGTAAAACTATATGAAGGTCTTCCGTCTCTCTGGAACTGGCTCAGAAGGAGCAACCATCAGGCTCTACATTGAACAGTACGAGAAGGATGCTTCAAAAACCGGACGAGAATCTAAGGATGCTCTGTCTCCTCTGGTCAGATGCTTAATATAAAACATCAAATCCATTTATTGATTTCCGAGTCAGTCCCTATTACCAAAAGGCTTTACTCTCATTGAATGTTGATTTGTGTTTCACAGGTTGAGTTAGCTCTGAAACTGTCCAAGATGGAGGAGTTCACTGGCCGATCAGCTCCAACTGTCATAACATAAGAACGGTCACAAGCTCAGCCACTCAAATCATACACTTTTATCTGCGCCTATGTGATGCTTTCTTCTTATACTTTTTTTTTCTTGTTCCAAACTACTACATTATATGAATAATTTAGTCTCAGTGAGAATTTGTATTTCTTATCCGAAAATTCTGAACAACTCGGACGGATTTCTTGAGTTGTCATGAGGCTTATACTTTTAACGGATTTGGCTTTCTATATTTTGTTTTCTTTTGTTTCCTTCTTTTGCATGACTAAAGATTGTTATTGCATTTCAATGAGTTTGCAAGTTTGGTCTATACCATTTAACATATTTAAGGTTTGGTTTACCTGAGCTTTTATATCTTGAAGAAGCTTCTACGTACATCCATTGACCAAATCTCAAAGTTTTGTCTTACGTTAAAAATTTTAACGTAACCAACAAAAATACATACAACACTAACTGAATCGGGTAAATTCAATTTGTTACTGAGACGAGTGTTGTCTGTCTTGAGTCTTATGAGTTTCGCTGTGGTGGTGATGTTGTTGCATGTTGCATGTTGCATGATTTTAATTACACCATAATCTATGGGCGAAAACCATTTTTTACATCATTAGAAAAAAAAGGTAGGGAGAGACGTCGATCTTGAAATAAAAAAAGAGTAAAAACGAAAGAGAAGGTGAATAAATCTGAGTTGCTTTCGTAATGAATATAGAAAATTGGAACAAGGAAACTCAAAGATTTGGCTAGAGTCGTACACAACCCTAATTCTCCCACCGGACCTTCCATTTTTAGACGAAGCTTCATTCAACTTTCGTCCCCACTTAAACCACACTATCCTTTATTTCGTGTAAGTATCTCTTTCTGATGCTCCATTTCTTTCGCTTTTATGTTTTAGTATCAAATACATTTATATAACTGAAACATCGGATATTTCAGATCCTAATTCAGACATCTTGAGATCAAATCAAGTATCAATACCATGTGAATAATTGAGTAGTCATATATATTATACATTTTATAAGCGTGAGCAAAAATAGAAAGAAATTGGACTTTACAATTGTGTAATATATTATTTTTTTCTCCAAAAAAGCTACGCATATGAAAAAGCTAGCAAGTAAGAGAGTTAGCATGTTTTGTTGATAATTTCCAAAAGCACCTAACGAACCAACACTACCATTACCCGCACTAGTGTCTATCACACTCATAACACATAACAAGGAAAACAAAGGCTATACATGTTGACTCAAAACTGCTTCTGATGAATCATAGAAGAAGTAGTTTCATTAGTCTATTCCTTACGTAACAAACAACTCGAATCGATTTAAGACAAAACACCCACTCCCAATAGTACATACCCGATCTATCATCTCTAGGTTTCAACTAGTCTACTTTTTATCTATCAATTTAGCGGTTTATATTTGTCGGTAATATTTATTTTGAGATATATGATATAATTTTTTTTCGTAGTCAATATATGCATACGAGACAAGTCTTTGGTAATATACTAATATCTACAAAATGTAGCTCATTTACTTCCATTTCCAACACTCCATTCCGCCATTCGTATTGGTAATTGATTTGATACGTTTTGAATCAAATCACACAATTTTACACGTTGATGCCTAAAAGATATACTATCAAGATTCCGCCACAAATCTCTAATAAGTGAATAAAATTTTCGTATACTGTATTACGAATTCATCATATTTGTATATCCCACGATCACTATTGCTCTCAGGCTCAGCTAATGTCTATTGCATACGCCATCACCAACATCAATGGGTCTGGGTGCTTCGTTGAAATATAGTAGATATTTTTATTTCTTTTTTGATAATATGTGATGTATATTTACCAAATGAACATCTTTACAAGAACAAGGCGTTTACATTATTAATACACAAGTCTAGCCTTGAAAAAAAAAATATGTCCTCAAACCCTACTGTTCCCATCAATGTTGACAAAAATATTAACGAGAGATCACTATCTATCACTGTTAGCGAATAGCGACACAGATTAATTCCATTAGATACGAAATATGACATAATCAGGATTAATAAGAAATTTTTTTATTGACGCTAATTAATGTTCGTACGCTGTATACCAATATAGAATCAACGATTCACTCGAAAGATATAGAAATTTGTATATGAAAATGCTTCAAATTGTGTAAATGCCTCTTCACTGATTGTAATTGTTTTTCTGTACCGAAATACTTTTGGAATTCAGTCATTTACCAAAATGTAGATTCGAATTTTTTTATTTTTTTTCCAGGTGCCAACAGTGTATTGGAAAATTAAAATAGTCGTATGACTTCCATACGACCTTTTTATTTGTATGGATAAACTCATAATAAATTGTTATGAACTTATGATGTAGCTATGTGACAGAATTGTAGAAAATGTCGTTTTTGTAGACCTAAACCATTAATTAAAGGATAAAGTAAGAAAACTTGTTCAGCGAGAATACATATTCATTTCCACAAAAGACGGATTTAAATTAATTTTTTTCATCAAAAACTTTAATTTGGTCAATCTCACACGAAACTCATGTGAAGGCCTTCGACATTTGATTTTGATATTTACTTAAAACTCTTTTCTGAGAAACACCCTAGCACTTGGTTGGTAAATTTCACATCAGAACAAATTTTTAGATTTTAATGGTGATATTGAGTTTTGTGGTTGGAGACTTGGAGCGGCATAGTTGTAATAACTCTATTTAATCATTGTTCACACAATTTGTTTTGTTACCAGTAGTCCAGTATAAAAACAAAAACAAAAACAAAAGACATGATGTGAATTAGGGGAAAACAAAAACGTATAAACTGTTCTATTTGTTTCATAATTTAAATTAATTTTTTTTTAGACCCTTTAGAAAATTCATTTTTAAACAGATTTTCCTACAAAAGATTTTTGAAATACAAGAGAGTTAGTTTGAAAATAAAATTTCATAGTACCTTTAAACTAAATAAACTCCTATCCCTATTTGGAGTGTTAAGGGTTGTTGACATGTGGCGCTATAGGAAAGGTCCATGTCTCTCAAACTTCTTGAACATGTGGCAAACCATCAGCCTCGGGCACTTTCGAAATCAAAATTTAGTATCTGTTCATAGCTTGATCCTTGAGTTCCTTTCGTACGTAGGTAGTTGTTTAATTCACATAAAGCTCTTATATTATGTTCAATGTTTTTGTCATAAGTTCGAACCAATGGCCATAGTTAACTTGGATTCTATAAGGTATTCTTTTTCTTAGTTTAAAATGTTTATTTCCAGTACGGAATGGACTCATTTGTGGGTTGTTCATATTAATCTCAACAAAGGAACAATTTTATATAATTAATGATTATCCAATGCATGGATTTGTAATCTATGAATTAAACTATATATTGCGTAACAAAAAAAAATTGCAGTCTTTTGTTAACGTCATTATAACTCTCAAGGTTTTATTTGCATCTTTAGAATCTGTTGAGCTTTAAATAACACTTTTAAGTTTGGTCATATTATTTTGAACCGATCCTGCTATAACATGAATCTTTTACAGTTTTCCCTTTATTTTTCTAACATAATTTTGCCAACATAATAGTTTCAATATATATATCCAATCCTTTCAAGTAGTTGGAGTGAGTACTATTTTTCCATCAAACCATTATAGAATATAGAGGACGTAAATCCTTTCATTCAAACATATTTGAATATAAAACCACATGCACACATACATAATGATATTGAAAAATATCATACATATATATATATATATATATGTGTGTGTGTGTGTGTGTGTTATATCATCGCTTGATCACCATAACAGTATTAGGATACAATTTGAAGTCACACGTTTTCCTCAAAAATCAAACATAAATCAGATACTCTCATACGTGACTGCATACGTGTATACATTCATTTATGAGACATACAAAGAGATCCATACATTTGTATATAACTCTACTTCCCTAAGGTAACAATATCCCACATCTCTCCCTCATCCAAAATCCAAAATCTCTATTGTTACTTAATTTTCAAATCCCCCAAATGAATCACAATCTCCCAGTTACACCTCTCAAATGTTTATACAGAAAATATATCATAGCAATCATATACTTCGTATCAATCTCTCATCACAATGCTCATTACATAACTTCATGCAAACAAACCCCATACCCTAGCGTCTGTGCCCACCACGTGTCCAAATCACCTCTCGAAGTCATCAAAACATTAGACGACCAAACCGATGGACTCACTTTCCATAACCTTGTGGTCAGCTCCACCATGAACCAAGCCTTGCAACTCCACCTCCTCGTCTCTACCGTAAAACAGCGTCGTTCTCTTCACAAACACGCCATGTCAGCTTTGCTCGATTGCTTGGAGCTATACGAAGACACCATAGACCAACTCAACCACTCTCGGAGATCGTACGGTCAATATTCTTCGGCGTATGATAGACAAACCTCGTTAAGCGCAGCCATAGCTAATCAAGATACTTGCAAAAACGGATTTAAAGATTTTAAATTAACCTCTACGTATTCAAAATATTTCCCTATACACATTCACCGGAATCTCACTAAGTCTATAAGCAACTCTTTGGCGGTTACTAAAGCTGCGGCTGAGACGGTTGCCGAGAAATATCCATCGACGGGGTTTAATAAATTCAGCAAACAAAGAAGCAGCGGCGGAGGTGGTGGTAGGAGACTATTGATGTTTTCCGACGTGAAGTTCCCTTCTTGGATCCCTATTTCCGACCGTAAACTACTAGAAGATTCGGAAACTACGGTTAAAGCCGATCTTGTGGTGGCTAAGGACGGTTCGGGTCAATACACAAGCATTCAAGAAGCGGTAAACGCAGCAGCCAAACTTCCTCAGAGAAACGATAGAGTTGTGATATACATTAAAGCCGGTGTTTACCGAGAAAACGTGGTGATCAAGAAATCGATCAAGAACTTGATGGTTATCGGGGACGGCATTGATTCTACCGTCGTCACCGGTAATAGGAACGTTCAAGATGGCACGACGACGTTTCGATCCGCAACTTTTGGTATGTCGTCCGTGCTATATGAGTATATATGTGACTGAGATATATAAAAAAGTACTTTTTAAAAGTAGTATTTATTAAAACTATATCAAGTGTTCACAGTTCACACATATTTACATAAATAGTAATTTAAATAGTTATAGCCATAGGTTTATCCGATTGTGATAAGATTTTAGCTAATAGTATAACTTTTATCACGAAAACAAAAAATATAATTTGATCATAAATTTGCTGTTTTTCTTTTTGTTTTTTTAATGGTACTAACTATAACTTTTTGCTACAAATATTACTTTTTATTTTATTCCATATTTATTAAAACTATATCAAGAACTGTTCACACATATTTACATAAATATTAATTTAAATACTTATAGCCATAGGTTTATCCGATTGTGATAAGATTTAATTAGTTATTAGTATAATTTTTTTATTATGAACATTGTTTTGATCATATATAAATATGCTTCTTCTTTTTTTTTGGATGCTACTAACTACAACATTTGGCTACAAATGTTACTTTTACTTGTATTCCATAAAGTTTAATTTATGGTGGTAAAAACTCTTTTAATTTTAAGTATAACTCCTGGACTATTAATTTATTTAACAACCAGCTGTTTCCGGCATCGGTTTTATTGCACGAGGCATAACGTTCCAGAACACGGCGGGACCGGAGAAACACCAAGCGGTGGCTCTCCGATCAGGCTCAGACTTCTCAGTCTTCTACAACTGCGCTTTCAAAGGCTATCAAGACACTCTCTACCTTCACTCTCGTCGTCAATTCTTGAGAAACTGCAACATCCACGGCACCGTCGATTTCATCTTCGGCGACGCAGCCGCCGTCCTCCAAAACTGTAACATCTACGCTCTTAAACCTATGAGCGGCCAGAAAAACACGGTCACGGCTCAATCTCGGAAAGATCCAAACGAGAACACTGGCTTCGTTGTACAGAGCTCGACGGTGGCTACGGCATCGGAGACTTACTTAGGACGGCCGTGGAGATCGTATTCGAGGACGGTTTTCATGAAATGTAATCTTGGAACGTTGCTGAATCCGGCGGGATGGTTGCCTTGGAATGGCGAATTTGCTCTGAGCACTCTTTATTACGGCGAGTATGGTAACACTGGCGCCGGAGCTAGTGTCTCCGGTAGAGTTAAGTGGCCGGGGTATCATGTTTTAAGGACGGCGATGGAGGCGGGAAAATTCACGGTGGAGAATTTCTTGGATGGAAACTATTGGATTACGGCTGCGGGTGTACCGGTCGATGATGGACTTTGACCTTTTTTTATATAAATGTTGACTTTGCATGTAAAGTCTTTGAGTATGTTTTTGTTTAATGGCGTGTGATGGTTATACAATGTTTTGTTTACCATGTAATGGAAGGATTGATTCGAATATACAATAAGAGAATTTAATGTAATATGTGTTTGGTTGGAGGATTAATTCAATGGCATTAGCACATGAATTTTAGTTTGCAAAAAGGCAGCATATTACCGTTTGGTACATACATTATGAACTTCTGGTTAATGAGATAGCTAGTGACTATACTCGTGATTTATTTATGTTTTCAAAGTTTACTTTTTATTAAATAAGAAATAAGTTTACAGAAGATTTGAACAATGAAAACTTTACAGAAGATTTGAACAATGAAAACTTTACAAAGAGTTAGATTACACTCGTGATTATTGTGGCGTTGAGACTTAAATAAGAATAATGTATTATTACTTCGAAAGTTCAACGATTTAACTAAGCTCCAAAGTTAAAATATCTACAATTTTTTAAGAACATATATAGGTCCAATGGTCGGACTTCGAACATTAAAAAATACAATACCAACAATATATTTACGTTAGAGTTATAATTAGTAATTATTGCAAAGTAAATTTAAATGTTACAATAAGTAGGAAACCAGTGGGGAAACAAAAAGAGAGAAGAAGAATGTAATTGAAATCAATTCTCTTAGATGATTACCGCTGGCTAGTGGCTACTTGGTTTATAATTTGGGCTTTGAAAACCTTTAAATTTCAGTCTTAGTCTTGGCCCGTTTACGAATTGTTTATTTTAGAGAAAAAGATTCACGTAATGGGAATTTGGAAACATGATTTGGAAAAATATAATATAAAAAAAACTATTACCCAAATTTATTTTCAAATTAACACCAATTACGGCATATTTAAAAAAATATTCACATCATTTACGTGACACAAACAAATGTTTTTTTTTTCATTTTTTGATTAAGGGTATTCAATATTAATATAAGAGAAATAAAATGTTTTACGTAAACCCAACCCAGGCCCAATTTTTTTCTGGAAGCCCATATGACATATAAACCACAAATTGAGGAAAATAGTGAAAGAAGTCGGCAAGTTTTGGCGAGTAAATGTCGGTACTACTGTACCAACCAACTCAAACGTAGTCGAATCAAGCGATGTTGGAGAGAAAATGTAATGTCCTATCAAATGCTTCATCATGAGGAAAATGTTACAGTGTTGAGATGTATCTTGACATATCCTAGTTTATATTATCGTAAATGTATTATTTTGTACGTTACGATTAACTTACACTTTTTTTTAGAGACATCACCGTTTAAATTAAGGCTCTTGTGTATATTTATGTAAACCTTGGGGATGATGAATAAACAACATAATTCTAGATTTCTGCATAATGAGTAGTTCCTTTCAAATCATTGTAACACACTTACTGAAGTTTAACATTATTATGAATTGAAATCGATAAGACATAATGGCTGGCAAATAAATTTTAAATTTGTAGGAATTCCCCAACTTAGAAAGGAAAGAACATGTTCAGAAGACGAACACGTGTCTAACGAATAAGCAATAAGTTACAGGTAGATACAACAGAGATGGACCCTTAGGATTGTGACTAGAAAACAAATTAATGACTATTGTTTCACTGCGTCTCGTGAATCCTTTTTTCCTCAGTTCTGATACTTATTTTGCCTTTTGTGGGTTTCTCCTTCCTTTTTCCCCATCCCTGGTAAATTTACTATTATACGACGACACTTTGACTTTTTAAGATGATTAAAAAGTTGTTATTTTTGTTAATCTAGAGAAATTTTGTATCGTTTTGTGAAATACTTCAACCAATATTTTCACATTTACTAAAAAGAATTGTGAACAAATGTTCTTAGTTATCATTTCTCACCTTTTTAAGTTAAGAAAAAAATTATATAATTAATTTGTACATGGTTTTGTGTTAGATCATGCAGAATCTTTGAAATTTGTATAACCAATTGAAATTGCGTTCATGATATTTCTTTTATTTGTAACCGAGGTAGAATATGTGTCAAAGCACAGAATAATGCATGTAAGCAATCGGATGCTTTTATCATCTAAAACGTCTACAATGTGAAAAAAACAAAAAAAAAACCATTAACCATTTTCGTAAATGGTGAAATTTCATCTCTGATTTTGATCCATGTAACAATTCCTACTTCAACTCATTCGCAGAGACCTCCGGACCACACGTTCTTTTTTATTTACTTTTCTTTTTGGATATATTTTAAAGTAATTTGATAGCATAGTCTACCAAACTGAAAATTTATTTTCAGTGACTTATAGAATTGCTCAGTTAGATATGAATACTTTAGAATGGACTTAACTTATGCAGAAGCATGAGGCGTAAGAAGGCATGTGTGACAGAGTTTTCTATTATGTCCTTTAATGGGGGTTGTGGTCAATTTCAAAGGGGTCACGGGTTCTTATTTTCTCCAACATATGCTTCCAAACCATTTATAAATTTATAAATAACTTGTTTCTTCTGTAATTATTTCTCAAAAATTTGGTCCTAATATTTTAGGTTTTCATTATCATCGATTGTTTATAAAGGAGATGATATATTAGGACATTATTACATCTCTGCAGTAGAACTGCCCTTAATTATATATTTAGATTGTTATTCAATTTGTCGATCGGTTTGATTCTAACACGTAACATTCAATTATTTTTCTTTCCAACAAAATTTAATTGTATTATACGATAAAACCGTACATCAAAAACATAGAACACGCAAACTACAAACCCATAAAAAAGGTAACACTAATCCTCTCAAACTTGAAAAAAAAAAAACTCAAGTCGACCGACCTCCATATTAATATGGAAGATCCTTCACGTACGATTCAGGGAAATACGGGAAAGCTACAAAATACATATTTGCTTTTTTGCATCATAAATAAATATATATGTTTCTTTTTTGGTTTTATAAATGTATAAGTTTTTCTTCTATATGTACAGAAAATATTTATTTCCGAGAAGAATAGTATTGACTATTGAGTATGCTCACAACTACTGTCCTAATCCTATTGTGAAAATTTCTCGAGACTAATGCATAATCATATGAGTTTGATGAATCTTATAAACATGATCATAGTGAAGATTTTTCTAATAATCATATGTATAAGCATTTTACGGGTGATATATGTATCAAAATTATCATAATCATATGATATATACGAATCTACGTTTGGTGAGCCAGACACAATATTTTATAATATATATATTTCCACAGTAGGGACTGTATACCACTAAATATACACGGACAGTGACACACATGATATATATATTCGAAAATGGGTACAAAAAGGGTAAGTGTATGCATGTGTATGCGTTTATACATATTGCAATCCATTGAATCAGCTTGTCGGGCATCACCATATAACGGCCGTGTACTAATGGTGTGGTGGAGTTACAGCGCATACGCATACATTAGCCATTAATATATACTTCTTTTTTTATTTAACTCATCCCTCATTAGCCATTAATTAGATATCAATAATGTGAGTGACTTATTCAACACTTCACAAGATATATTCAAATTTACTTACTTTTGGGTTGTGGCTTTTATATATGTTAAACCGAAAAGAGAAAAATACTTCAGTATTTAAAACGTGTAATTTATATAAGTTTGGTTACTGGTAATTCCGCTGGTTTGCCTTTTATACCAACCCATTATGTTAAGACGTTTCTAATTTTATTTTTCTAGTATATATATTATTTTAAATTCTTCTTGCCCATGATTCATATTCTGAAAATAATAAATATTTCGTTTTTTCTTTTTTTTCTCAACACTTAAAGACTTAAAGTACACAACGACAACAAACTTATTTTCTCTGCCACTAAATTTAAAATTCAAATAAAGTATAGTCAACTAAATTTTTGTGTGTTTTGGATCGAAAAGCTAAAAGTATTTTTCAGCTCATACAATTTGGTACCATAAGAATGATTTTTTAACCCTAATACTGATTTTTAAACATTATACGTCGAAAAAGACAAATACATATTCGAAAGAATAGACTTTCAACACACTTGTTTCTTTTCGTAATTTATATGAAGAAAAACGTTAACAACTACTCCCATAATACTACTATTTCATTACAGCCAATAAACAAACAACTTATCTTATTATATCCTATCATGCACGCGTGAGAACCAAAAAGAAGCAATAATTTTCTTTTTTTCAAGCTAAAAAAAAAAAAAAAAAAAAAAAGAAGAAGAAGAAGATGAATATTTGATGAATAATGATACAATGATCAATGTATGGCCTTATCAACACATCGATTAACAAGAGCCAACGCATTACTAGTCAACTTTTTTACTTCATCGACCCGTGAGCACACGTCATCTTTCCTTGGCTCATCTTGAACATCTTTAAACCCGTCCGTACAAGTCTCCTCATCGGTTAAAGCCGCACTAAGCCACGTCTGCACGTTACTCATCTGAAACCTATACGACTCGAGCGAGCCAGTCGAGACCAAGTCCCTCATCTGTTTCATCGAGTCTCTCATTTCCTCGACGGCATCTTTAACATTCCCAAAGCAGTCGTGAAGAACTGCGGCTGCTGTTGGGTGAGCCCCATTGTCGTGGCTCTCCGGGATCGTGGTGATGTTTGTGAGGTATGAGGCTAAGTCTAGAGTCTTGGTAAGAGTAATGGATATAGCGGCTCGAGCCAAGAGGGCTGGATCGTTGTGAACGGAGCTGGAGAAGGAAGAGAGTGAGGAAAAGCATATGTCAGGGTATAATGTGGCGGTGCAGCTTGAACGGATGAAATCTGAGTCGTCTGATGGTTGGGAATGGACGGTTAGGATTAATGGGAGGAGGGTGGCTAAGAAGAAGAAAAATGGTTGATGAAGAGAAGGTTTCATGGTTTCTTGTGTTCTTTGTGTATTTGGTTTTTTGTGACACGGAGGAAGTGACTCTTTTTGTTATGGATTGTTTTGGTATTTGTGACCTTAAGTTTATATTTATATAGGAAGTAACGTGACCCCATCTCTCTTTTTTGTGCCGTCAAGTGAAATAACTATTTGACGTAAATACCCTCTGTGGCACTCGTCTAGATTAACCACACAAACAATAATAATTTTGATGGGTTGGAGGAAAGTGTTGAGCAAAAATCAGACGCCTCATGGGCCGTCCAGGCCGAATGATTTGGTGAAATAACAATGCTAACTCTTTTGATAAAATTGGGAAATAAACTACCAAATGACACATACATTTTGATACTTTTAGGAGGCATTGATACATCCCTTCCACATTACGTGATCTTTTCTCTTTTTTTCTTCAACCTTCCATCTTTATTACTCATCATGACTACTGTTGGCTGTTGCATCTCGATTCTTCACGTCCATATGTCTATTCACTTGATGAGCTTAATTTACTTGGACTCCCTCGAAACGGTTTCCCAATGTATGAATCAAGAATACTGTATATTTAGTTTAAACTTTAAATCTTGCTTATAATTCATATAAATCTTTTTGTTAACTTTCCCCATCCTCAAGAATATTGTGTTTCTTGAAAACATAATCACGGCAATTCAAAAAGTATAATACAAGCCATGCGCTTTATATATCCATGAAATTGAACTTGATTTCTTAAGAATGTAATTATGTTTGGTCAATCACTATGAATTCCTTTTTTTTAATATAATTTAACTATGAATGGTTTGGCTTTTTGTTTGTTTTCAGTTTATTTGTATGTTCCTTTGCCTTTACGTTTGTGGGAAAAAAATAAAGAGAGAAATAAAAGAAGAATCCCAAAAATTGTCTGGCGCATTGAGCAAAGAAGATTAGATGCGTCTACAGTCAGCTTTGTGCGAGTTGCAACAGCCCTCGTTTTATAAGTCAACCTTCGTATTTCCCACAAATCCTATTGTTATCATGATTTTATATCAAATGGTCAACGTTTCATTTCTTATATCGTAAATAAAACTCCAATTTATTTCCCATCATATTGCTTATTACTTATCCTATTGAAACAGTTTCATCATATCAGGCTGGGGTGTAATTGCAAATATTAGTTTCAACTTTTTATTTTTGTTTGAACATATGAAACTGAATTAAATTTTCATTATTTGGTTTTAAAATGGAATACCTTGAGCTAATAATTGTATCCTAGTGCCTAATATAAATACAAACTCAAAATGGTATATGTGTATAGTTAACGATGTAAAGGTTTGAAAACCAGTTGATTGATCAGATTAATGCAATTTCTGTTAAAAATTACTGTTTGACCATTTCATAGAGTTAATTCAAAAGTAACTAAATTTCAGTTTGTAATTTTGTAGATACATTAGGAAAACAAAAAAAAAAGACAATCCGATTTAGTCTAATCAGTCACGTTAGTCCAGACTCCAAAAACATAAATGGACTTCAATATTAACTATCACCAAATTGTTTTTGGAAATCGCTACAAAACCTAGTGGTAAAAAATTTGGTTGCTATAAAATCGAATAATCATTAAATTCAGAGTATTTGTTACTTGTTATGGATACGGCCAAATATCACAAATCTTTACGTGTGTCCTAAAAAGCCTAAATTATCGGGAACTAAAATCTAAAATTTAAAGATCACACTAATCAATCAAGTGTATTTACCCAACATGGATCTTTAGTCCAATAAAATAAAATCCACGTGGCATTTATTCATTGGCTATTATCTCTGGAATCCCAAACGACTCATTTCGAGTATAAAAATTGCCCACCACGCTTCTCCCATCTTTCACTGCCAAAAGAACAGAGCATAAAATGGCGGGAAAAACCCTAAATTTACTAGGACTCGCTCCGGCGATAATGCTCGCCGTTCTCCTTACCTCACCGGAGATCTGCACCGGACACGACTACGGTGACGCTCTCCGCAAAAGCATTCTCTTCTTCGAAGGTCAACGCTCCGGAAAACTCCCACCAGATCAACGCCTTAAATGGCGTCGAGACTCCGCCTTACGCGACGGTTCATCTGCCGGAGTACGTCCGCAACCGCCACCGCTCCTCCTAAATCCTTTTTACATTGTCACTGAGATTTCTTTTTTTTTGTTTACTCAGGTGGATTTAACAGGAGGCTACTACGACGCCGGAGACAACGTGAAATTCGGATTTCCAATGGCGTTCACGACGACAATGATGTCATGGAGCGTCATCGAGTTCGGTAAAAAAATGGGACCGGAGCTTGAAAACGCCGTGAAAGCTATTAAATGGGGAACGGATTATCTCCTTAAAGCGACTCAGATTCCCGGCGTCGTCTTTGTCCAAGTCGGAGACGCTTACTCCGATCACAATTGCTGGGAACGACCTGAGGATATGGATACACTCAGAACTGTTTATAAAATAGATAAAGACCATCCTGGTTCTGAAGTCGCCGGCGAGACTGCCGCCGCATTAGCCGCCGCGTCGATCGTTTTAAGAAAACGCGATCCAACATACTCTAAACAGCTTCTTGATCGTGCAGTATTGGTATGTTTTTACTTTAACGTTTTTCTTTAATTCGTGTGTTTTACTTTATATGATAGAATAAAAATCGTGATTTTGTCTATAAGAAAAAGTTTTAAACAAATTGATTTTATACTTTGCTTGTGGTGGAATTATTCTCCTTTGTGTGTTTGTGTTTCTAATAATGTTTGTTTCCGTAAATTCTTGACCCACTTTCGTTTAATTACATACCCTACTAATTAAGAATTATGAACCATATCACGTTACCTAATATCCATGAAAATTGAAAATAAACTAAGTTATTGAAAAAAATGTAAATGGACGTTTTCAGGTGTTTGCGTTCGCTCAAAAGTACCGAGGAGCGTATAGTGATAGTCTTTACCAAGTAGTGTGTCCTTTTTACTGCGATTTCAACGGTTACGAGGTAACTTAAGAATTTACCACAGTTGATTTTTTTTGGTAAAAAGTATTTACCATTATTTCTTCTTTCATATATAAAGTGATGAAGTTGAAATTGGTGGTGCGTGTAGGATGAGTTGCTTTGGGGAGCGGCTTGGTTACACAAAGCATCGAAGAAACGAGTGTATAGAGAGTTTATTGAGAAGAACAAAGTTATTCTAAAAGCTGGAGATACGATCCACGAGTTTGGTTGGGATAACAAACATGCTGGGATTAATGTCTTAATTTCCAAAATGGTACTAATGGGGAAAACAGAGTATTTTCAGAGTTTTAAGCGAAACGCTGATGAGTTTATCTGTTCCTTGTTGCCTGGAATTTCTCACCCTCAAGTCCAATACTCACAAGGTAATTTTTTTGTTTTTTAACATAGTTTTAACTAATATAAAGCTTCTTTAATATGGTATTGATTAATGATTAAACACTCATATACAGGAGGACTATTAGTGAAGAGTGGAGGAAGTAATATGCAACATGTAACATCTTTGTCGTTTCTGTTACTAACATATTCTAATTATCTAAGCCACGCCAATAAGGTAGTGCCATGTGGCGAATTCACAGCTTCTCCTGATCTTCTCCGTCAAGTCGCCAAGCGTCAGGTAAACAAACTAATATTCTTACATTCTTCTGTGTCAGCATTGAGACATTAGCCTAAGTGTTTTTACTGTTTTGGGGCGTACGTTAACACAGGTGGACTATATACTCGGAGATAATCCAATGAAAATGTCGTACATGGTTGGGTATGGTTCAAGGTTCCCACAGAATATTCACCATCGTGGAAGCTCGGTGCCTTCGGTCGTGGACCATCCTGGTCGTATAGGTTGCAAAGACGGTTCTCGTTATTTCAACAGCCCGAATCCTAATCCTAACCTGCTAATTGGCGCTGTCGTTGGTGGGCCTAATGTCACTGATAATTTTCCTGATTCGAGACCTTACTTTGAGCTGACTGAGCCTACGACTTACATCAACGCCCCTCTATTGGGCCTTCTTGGTTACTTTTCGGCCCATTCTTGATAATTCAACTTCCAAGCATGTGGTCAACAAAGATGATTGATGAACATTGATGATGATTGGTTGCTCGTTAAGAGTCAAGTCTAGAGGTGTGCTGATTACTAGACCGCCCTACCACATATTTGAAATTTAATATTGTTTTTACAAACCTTTGTTTTTGTACTACATTACACATATTTGTGTAAACACATCTAATTTGAAAGCAAAAGTGTAGTTGGAATAGAAAGTATTGCCTTTCTTTGTTCGAAGGTCATTTGTTCTTGCTCCAAATATCAAAAGTGAAAGATATATTCAAAAGCATTGTTTTTACTTCACAAAATTTTTAAACACTCACATTAAAACCAATTTTTTTTAAAAACACAGAAAGTTAGTCTTAAACTGGAAGCATCATATGATTTATTGCAATCCGATAACGATATTGCCAACTACTACATTTATTTAAACAATTTTTGAAACTTATTTGATTGAAATGTATGAAACTTCAGCTACTGCTAGTCTAATGCTTTGGTTTTATACACATAAACTTCTATAAATTAATAATATTAGGATTACAATATTTTATAATATTTAATTAATTTATTATGTTTATTAATGTATCGTCTTATATAAGTGATATTTGGATCAAACATATAAATTAATAATTCACTTTAGACCCTTTATAATTAAAAAAATTAGTATCTCGAATTTTTAAAAATTATTTTGATATATTGGTATGATATGTAATTTAATGTTATTTTTGGACTTTAAATTTTTGTTTCATATAGTAAGAAAATAGTGTTCACTATATCCACAGATAATTGAGCTCAAAACAAGAGAATAGCGTCCTTTTCTAATGGGTCGTCTGATTAATTAATGCAATGCAACCCATTTGACTGTGTAGACTAAAACATGAAAACGGGGGATCACTAAAGCCCAAAATCACAATTCAAAAACTAAAGTCAACAATGTGATTTTATTATGTTTACAACTTATAAGTTAAATTGTTAGTCAAGTGTTTTTTAATCATTCGTCTAATATAACCTAATCCTCCTAATGAAAACTTAAAAATTGTTAAAAATTTGTATTTAAAATTTGAGAATTTTTTTTTTCGTTTTTAAAAATTCTCAACTAAAAGATAGAATTCTTTGTTTTCTATAACAAAAACAGTTGTGACTCATTATTTTTAGTATAACATAATAAATTTTAAATTTATATTTAATGTGAAAATATAAGTTAATTTACTATATAATTTTTTATATTAGATTATATTTTGTTAATATATAATATAAATATAGAATTTTATTTTAAAACCACTTAAAATAGTATTGGTCACTGTCTGTTTAGCGCTTAACACTTTTTAAAATATTATTGGAAATAGGTGGAAACCGATGTCTAAATAAAATAAAACGTTTAGCAGTCGTTTATTGTAAAGTCTTTTTTTTCTGGACCAATATTATTACAATTCTTATTAATGGAAAAATAAAGAAAAATGAAATGTCGGCCAACATAAATAACGCATTATTAAAATCGTCCATAGCTTCAGTTCTACTCTCTCATCCATGCTATATAAATGCTTGAAATGTAATCAAAGGGATTATCATAATATATCATTCACTATTAAGATGGCCGCCTCTATAGTTTCTTCAATCATTTTCTTTCTTCTTTTTATCCTACTCTCACTTCTGGTAGATGGAAGCGTTTTTGCTGCCCATCGCAAACTCGGTTAGTCTTATATATATTTATATAGAGATCAGTTTAAAATCATCTACTGTTTTATTTTATTTGTTAGTTCAATATAGCTTAGAAATAAATTATCATTGAAAGTATACTAATTTAAGGCTTGACGCTCTCTCTATATATATATATATGTCATATTGTCATGTGTAATGTGCAGGCGGAGTAGAAGAGGCAACGGCCATGAGGAGGAACTTAAGAGCAAATGGGGGCTCCAACAAAATTGGTGTTGTACGGAGCCGTTCACATCAAAGTGGACAAAAAACCACTGAAAAATATCCAGTAAAAACCAATCCTGATCAAGCGCCGGCCCAAGGAGTAAAACGCAATGTTAAACCTGATCAAACGCGGACCCAACATTCACAAGGGCTAAGGCGCTACGTTACACCTGATAATCCAACGCCGCGCACCCATGAGTAAAGCACTATGTTAAACCATCCACATCAATCAATGGATATCTCAGCTAGTTTTTTTTCACCAAACAAATATATATATATATATAATAATGTTTTATTTATGTGAGTTTCTCAAATACCTCAAATAGTTGAGGATCTCTCATCAAAGTTTCCCCCATCTATTTTTAATGAATTTTATTCTTGTGGAGAACCTTACATGATGACATGAGAAGAGAAACTACATACTGTATTAGCAAGAATGCTACTGGTTAGGGTAATATATCACCTATTTACGACAATGCCACTGTATTGATTTTTGTGTGCCAATTTTGACTCTTCTTATGGTTATCTGCCAAAGAAGCCCTATTCAACATGATAATAAATGCAAGATTACATTAATATTTAATTTAAAATTTTGAACGCTGGACCGACGATTTATGAGTATGCGGGGATGTTCATCCCACACGCGATGCAAGAGGGGTGGCTGAACTTGCTATAACCAACTTTGGGTATATAATCTTTGCATGTTGTTTGCGGGTTTTATTTCTATGTAGTTTCTTCATCTTAGGCTGATGTTTAGTAATTTGGGAACTAGATCCTTCATCCTTATAATACTTTATCATATCTCGTGAAATCTTTCTTTGTTGGTACCCATAGATCATGTTTTACAAGCTATAAAGCTTGCTTATTCTTCTTCTCCTACTTTTCTTTTGTTCGTGATCCCTCCCATCCCTCATTTGACTCACTTCTACACCATTTTTATGTTCTTACGCCACCCTACCTATCTTTCTGTAATAACTAGCTCAACATATTATTAAAAATAAAAAAATATATTTGGAGTCTCGAACATATTATTTTTACTTCACAAACTTTTAAACACTCACATTAGACCCATTTAAAAAATAAATACAAACAGTTAGTGTTAAATTGGAAACATCATATGATTAACGTAGTGGCAATGCTATTTTTGTTGTGGAATAAGATCAATTTGAATGGATGGGTAGGTCCTCAGTTCTATAATTCGTAAAACGAAATACTCTTGTTTTAAAAAAAAAGAAAAAGAAAAAGAAAATAGATTCTTGTTTTAATAGCTGGTCGTGTTATGAATAATCATAACTATAATCAATTTTAATCATGGGTGTAAGGAAAGACAAAGAGTAATTATGGGAGAAAGGGAAGACAAGAGTAATTAATATTTTTATTACCAAAATAAATACATTAAAGTTGTACAAATCATTAAAATTAGTAATTTTGTTTATGGACGGCTGCTTTAACGCTTAACACAAGAACGCTATTTTGTCTCCTCCACGCATTACCTTTCTAATCCTTTTTTTCTCCTCTCTCAGACATTTCGTCAAACAGATGGTGCTCGTTCCGACAAACAGTTAAAGCGAACTAACTAGGAGCTAGCTTGGTTTTCTCCGACTAAGAAGGAGAGAAAATCGAAAACGAGGGCTTAACCGAGTGATGAGATAGAGATGGAAGGAGTTGAGCTGGAGCTAGAGAGACGAAGCAAGTTCTTGGACAGTTTGATACAGAAGAAGAAAGCTAAAGAACAGCAAGATCAGAAAGATGAGTTCAATGTTCGAGTTAGGGCTTCCGATATGCCTCTTGCTCTGCAGAATAGAGCCTTTAGTTTGTCTCGTGAGCTCTTGAATGCTACGCCTGGGAAAGCCGATAACAAAAGACTCGCTCTTGCCCTAAAAAAGGTAGATCTTGCTTGAAATTAGCGTCTCCGAAGTCTAGTACTGCGGAGTGAGTTTTGAAATTTGACTCAAAGATTAAGTTTTTATGCTACTCTTGGGTTCCTTGGGCTAGGTTTCAAGTTTTGTACATTGTGGTATTGTCTTCTTCTCGTTCTTGATTGGTTTTGAAGATGTGATGAGTCTTGAATTTGGATTTTCGTTTTGTGTACCTGCATATGGTTGAATTTCATAGATGGTCCCATATCTGTTTTTGGCTTTCATTTGACTCTGTTCCATTGTTGGCTTTTCTAGTTGTAGCTTCTGTTAGTCTACTTGAATTGGTCCTTTTTTTGTTCTTGATGCTTATTGATATGATTTTGGAGCTAACTCAACTCGCGTTAGATCTAGCTAAAAGGCATTTATAAAGGAGTTGATTCATACAAGTGCATATTGGGGCTTGTGGAGGAAAGTTGTAAACTTTTCATAAACCAAGTGGAAGAGAGGCTTTATATTGGTTTCACGAAATGGCTTGAGTTCACTTATCTGTTAGCAGATTGTTTTATGATTGGGATATGAGTTAGTTTCTGCTGCTTGAGTTGTTTTATCTTCTTATCTTGTTACTTGAGTTGCTATGTTGGCCACTGAGTGAATCTTACTGTCCCTTTGTCAAACATGTTGCAGCGAATTGAAACTCGTATGTCTTAACATTTCAGGTCTTTGATTCTGCATATGGCCCGGCATGGCACTGCATTGTTGGAACCAGCTTTGGTTCATACGTGACTCATTCAATTGGAGGATTCTTATACTTTCAGATTGACAAGATTTATGTTCTTCTCTTCAAGACCGCAGTGGAGCCATTAGATCACCCCAATGAGAAAAAACCTGATAATCCATAAAAACAAAAAAAAGCATCCACCTTCAACAAAATCCTCCCTTTTCGATTTCTGTCTTTTGTAATTCACACTCTTATGTAATTCTTGAGCTCATCTATTTGTTTATCTACCTAAAGACAAAATCTTTGTTACTCCTATTGTGTAATTACAAATCATTTCTCTCAAATCTCGTATTATATTCGGAATTAAGACATTCATTGGTCAAACTCAGTGCTGAGAAAGAGACAAGTTAAAGAAAGTTTTGTATCAGAAAGATGTGTCGATTTAGGGATTTAGCTCATAAAACGAGCAAGTTCAGAAATTGGGTAATTCCAGTTTGTGTTGCAGAACGTTAAATGCATAAAGAATTGATCTTTTCTCTCGTTTTAAAAAGAGTTTTTAAACAAACCCCAAAACCTCTTTTTACCGGTTTATCTGAGAAACAAAAGATAATATCTTTCAGTGAAGTTGCAGAGGGAAAAAATGGATCAATCGCAGCGAATAGTCGCTGCTACACCTTCGTCTTCTCGATCATACCAATTCCACCCAGCTCGTGCTGCAATTATCGATCTTTTCAATCTGTACTTAGGGGTTAATCTCGTTTTTCTTCTTTTCCCAATCTCCCAATTTTTCTTTCGATTTCTTGATTTTTCCTCTGCTGACTTTTTGTTACCTTTCTCTTTTACAGAGAGGAAACCGTCAAAAGCCTGATGAATCCGGCCGAGAGCCTCCGTAAGTTTCTATAATCCTACCTGCTTCGATTGTGTTTTTGTTGTTGTTCAATCTCTAATTGGTTTTGGTCAATACGATATATTCGATAGGAACAAATCACAGAAGCGTGTTCATGCTCCTAACAGAGACTTACCACCAAGAAACGAGCAATTCATTTTGGATTTTGAGCAGCTTCAGAGCCAATTCAATGTAAAAAGTTATTAACTTTGTGATTTTGTAACATAAAGTTTCCTTATTTTTGTTCTAATTCTCTTTTACCAGGATCCTGATCAATTGAGAACGATTACGGAATCAGTTTTGATATCTCTAGTTGTGCAATGTAGCAATCATGCTCCTCGTGCTGAGTTTCTTCTCTTTGCATTGCGTGCATTGTGTAGAATTAGTTACATAAATTGGGATACTTTTTTGCCATCCCTTTTATCTTCGGTTTCTGCTGCTGAGGCTTCGATAAGCCAAGGTGCTCAAGCAGCAGCAGCTGGTTCTTCTGCTACTTCTTCACAGTCTTTAGTTCCTGTACCTTCTAATCATTCCACCAATCCAACTTCATTGTTGTCTTCTTCAGCTCATGGTATTGGTTCTCCATCACCTTCAGGGAATGAACCAGGTTCTGTAACTGCTTTGGCACATGTTAAACCTTCGGAGAATGGGCAGCAGATTGCAAGGGCAGGGCTAGTTTTAAGAGAGTGTGCTCGGAGGAATAGTCAACGTGTACAAGCTGCTGCTATTAACTGTCTGCGGCAGCTCAGTTGCAAGATTATCTTGATTGGGGTTGAGTTTAATCTCAAACCTGTCACTCATGCTGAGATTTTCCAGTACATGATGAATTGGCTTGTGAACTGGGACAAGAGAGATCTGGGAGCTGAGGACTCTGCAGGAGGAAGGTCGTGGAGATCTGAGAAGACTTTAGCTGAATGGTTACGGAGTTGTTTGGATGTGATCTGGCTGTTGGTAGAAGAAGGTGCATCTCGGATTCCGTTTTATGAGTTATTACGCAGTGGTCTACAGTTTATAGAGAACATACCTGATGATGAAGCCTTGTTCACTCTTATCATGGAGATACACCGGAGGCGAGATGCTATGGCCAAGCACATGCTCATGTTGGACCAAAACCTTCACTGTCCATCATTTGGTACCAATCGTATAGTGTCACAAATAACTGCCAATGTTTCAGTCGAAGCTGTTACTCACTTACGACATTCACCAATTACATATCCAAGTGTGCTTGGGGAACCTTTGTATGGAGAGGTGAGATTCCCATGAAACTGTGGAGATTAGTTGACTATTGGTGTTAGTGTGGAATGAATATGCTTTGCATTAGACAGGCAAGTTTTGAACTTCGATCCTCTTTTTTTGTACACTGGCAGGATCTGGCGATGTCTATTCCGAAAGGAAGCCTGGATTGGGAGAGAGCAGTGCGTTGCATTAGACATGCTATTCGCACTACACCCTCACCGGACTGGTGGAAGCGTGTTCTTGTTGTGGCCCCCTGTTATAGACCTTCTGCACAAGCAACGCCTACTCCTGGTGCCGTTTTCACTTCTGACATGATTTGTGAGGCAATCATTGACAGGATCGTTGAGCTTCTTAAGCTTACCAACTCAGGCAATGCTTGTCTTTCCCTATCTCTCATGTCTTTGATTTTTCACTTGCTTTTAATTCTGTGGAATTGTTTTTGAAATAGCAAGTTAGTTTGGGAATCGTCACAATCTGTAACAAAAAACTAATTCAGATAAAAATAAGATTGAGATAAACTATACTAGGACTGCTTTGGTATTGATTTGGTATTTGTTGTTTTTTTCCTCCCTCTCTATGCAGATGCAAATTGCTGGCAAGAGTGGCTGGCTTTTTCAGATATATTCTTCTTTCTAATCAAAAGCGGGTGTACTGATTTTGTTGATTTCATTGATAAGTTGGTCTTGCGCCTTAACGGTGTTGATAATCATATTCTTCGGACGAATCATGTGACGTGGTTGCTTGCACAAATAATACGCGTGGAGCTTGTGATGACGGCTTTGAACTCGGATGCTAAAAAGGTTGTTGCTCAATATAATGATATGTTTGCAAGCTGCAGTTTTCTTTGAATCTGACATTGCAAGTTGTGCTCTATTTGGGTTTTTCTCTCAGGTGGAGTTTACTAGGAAGATCTTATCATTTCACAGGGAAGATAGAAATTCTGATCCCAATAATCCTCAGAGTGTATTGCTCGACTTCGTAAGCAGTTGTCAGAATCTACGAATTTGGTCACTAAGCACAACAACTAGAGCATACCTAAACAATGAACAGCTGCAGAAGGGAAAGCAGATCGATGAGTGGTGGAGAAACAAAGGTACATAAGGTTTCAATGGCAGGGCTTTGAGTAGGAAGCAGAGAGAATTTCCGATTATGAAAAACTGTCCTCTTATTCTGGTTCTTGTTTAGAGTCCACAGGAGAGCACATGATGGATTATATGAATATGGATGATAGGTCGATTGGCATGTTTTGGGTTGTTTCATACACCATGGCACAACCAGCGTGTGAAAAAGTTATGAATTGGTTATCTTCAGCTGGCAGAGCTGAGCTGTCGGGATTACAGCCAAACGACAGAGTTATGATGACACAAGAAGTGAACCCGTTACCTATGTCATTGTTATCTGGCTTCTCAATGAATCTGTGCTTGAAATTGGCTCTTCAGATGGAAGAAGCTTTGTTTGTTAGCCAGGTTTGTTTACTTTGGGTCCAGTAAACAAGTTTAGCGTTTTGATTGTTCAAAAATGTTATTTTAAATCCATGAGAAAGATTAATTTAGTGTCTTAAACATCTCGGTGCAGGTTGTTCCTAGCATTGCAATGGTTGAGACATACACAAGATTGCTACTGATTTCCCCTCACTCTATGTTCCGTTCGCATTTCAGTGTAAGCTATTTGGTTCCTTCAGTTGCCTTTTAATTTTTTCATTATCTTATGTTTTATTACTGTTGGCTTATTGATCATAAGCGATTCATGAGATAAGGTAACTTTTTGCAGCAATTGGCCCAGAGAAATCCTTCTCTGCTAAGCAAGCCTGGGGTGACTTTGCTTGTTCTTGAGATTCTGAACTACCGTTTGCTTCCGCTCTATAGGTAAAAAAGAGGGAAAAATTCTCAAGTTGGAGTAGATCCTTCTATACTCTTAGTTAGATGACAAGATCTTATTGTATATGATGCAGATACCAAGGAAAGAGCAAAATTTTAATGTATGATGTTACTAAAATTATATCTGCGTTGAAAGGAAAACGTGGTGACCACCGTATATTCAGACTAGCTGAAAACTTATGCATGAATCTCATTTTATCACTCAGAGACGTTTTTTCTGTGAAACGTGATGGAAAAGTAAGTAATTTTTTTCGAATTACTTACTCACTGTCGCCTGCTAATTTTGTGCCAGGATGATTCAGGTTTTTAAATAATTGTTTCTTATGTTATTATTATCACCAGGGACCAACTGAATTCACTGAAACATTAAACCGCATAACCATCATGACTCTTGCTATCACGATCAAGACACGTGGTATCGCAGATGCTGATCACTTGGTTTATCTACAAACCATGTTGGAACAAATACTCACGACGAGTCATACGTGGTCAGAGAAGACGCTGCGCCATTTCCCGTCTCTTCTCCGTGACACTTTGATTGGAAGAGTAAACAAGAGAGGCCTATTAATTCAGGCGTGGCAACAAGCTGAAACAACTGTGATAAACCAGTGCACTCAGCTTCTCTCACCATCTGCTGAACCTGCTTATGTTATGACGTACCTAAGTCACAGTTTTCCTCAACACCGACAGTACCTATGTGCTGGTGCTTGTCTGCTGATGCAAGGCCACCCTGATAACATCAACAGCGCAAATCTGGTTGGTTTTTTACTTTGTCCTTTCACATTTGGTTAATTGATAGAAATTGGTAATCATTATCTCTTTGAAATGATTATCAGGCACGGGTTCTGAGAGAAGTTTCTCCTGACGAAGTCACTGCTAACATATACACTTTGGTAGATGTTTTGCTTCATAACATTCATCTAGACCTTCAGCAAGGACGTTCTTTAGAGGTACCTCGAAATTGACCTCAAAATTTTTGTTGCTTAATTCATCTTCTTACATATTGCATCCTAATACTTTTTTTTCAGGAAGTTTTAAAAAAGACAGACGCAAATCTTGCATTTTTCTTCTGGACACATGAAATGCTTCCTCTCGACATTTTTCTTCTGTCACTCATTGACCGTGATGATGATCCGCACGCCTTAATTATTGCAGTATGTTCATTCATGCTTTTACTTAAACACAAGCTTGAGGATCACAGAAACTTTAAGGAATACTGTTTTTTTATTTATTCACAGGTAAAGCTACTTGAAAGTCAATACCTTTTAGAGAGGATTAAACAGTACTCCGCAAACCGTGGGCCTCCTGAGCACTGGCTTGTGACTCAGGTTTTCAAACGCAATGAACTCCAGAAGGCCCTTGGTAACCATCTTTCTTGGAAGGACAGGTAATAATATATCTAACCCCAATTCATCCTCCACATTACTGATTCCTAACATAAGTTCACTTAATTGTTTGATTGTGTTAAACGCAGGTATCCAACATTCTTTGATGATATTGCGGCGCGTTTGCTTCCAGTTATCCCTCTAGTGGTGTACAGGCTCATAGAGAACGATGCGTTGGATGCAGCTTATAATGTTTTGGGTACACACTCCCTTTTTCTGGCGTATCATCCTCTCAGATTCTCCTTTGTCCGTGACATACTCGCCTATTTCTACGGTCATCTCCCTGGGAATTTGGTTTTGCGCATTCTCAAAGTACTTGATCTCAGCAAGGTAATTAGAAAGAAACAACCTCTAACCGTAACTATTTCCACATTTGATTAAACAAAAAACCTAACAACTCTTTTGAAATTTCCGCAGATTCCATTTTCTGAATCATTCCCGCAGTTCATTAGCCCTGCTGGTCCCGCTGTATGCCCACCTCTAGAATACTTCGCCAGTCTTCTGCTTAATCTCGTAAACAACGTTATACCTCCACTAAGCAGCAGCAGCAACTGCAGCTCGAGGTGTGGCTCAATGGCAGACATCTTAAACAGCTCAGCGAGACCTCCCCATGGAAAAACTCCCGGAACATCTCAGCCCGGACCAGCAAACGCCTCTGAAGGCCAGAAAGCATTCTACCAGATCCAGGACCCAGGAACTTACACTCAGTTGGTTCTGGAGACAGCCGTGATCGAGATCCTCTCCCTTCCCGTATCCGCTGCTCAGATTGTCTCTTCACTTGTCCAGATAATTGTCAACATACAATCAACCCTGATTCAATCTGGAAACGGGTTCCACGGCGCTGCAAACGGGGTAGGGCAAGGGTCAGTACTGCCTACGTCTCCTTCAGGAGGCAGCACAGACTCCATGAGCGCTAGCCGATCCACTTGTGTGATTCCTGGTATCAACGCGGCTAGCTTCGTCTCAAGAAGCGGTTATACATGTCAGCAACTGTCGTGTCTGTTGATTCAAGCTTGTGGGCTTTTGCTAGCTCAGCTCCCTCCAGACTTTCACATGCAGCTTTACTTGGAGGCATCACGTGTGATAAGGGAAACATGGTGGCTTAAAGATGGGAAGAGATCAGAAGGTGAACTAGACTCGGCTGTTGGATACGCTTTGATGGATCCTACATGGGCTGCTCAGGACAACACCTCGACAGCTATAGGTACTACCCCATAGCTTCTGAATGTTTGTTTGTATTCTCTCTTTACATTTGTGTTTTTTTCTTCCAGGAAATATTGTCGCCTTGCTTCATGCTTTCTTCAGCAATCTCCCACAAGAATGGCTTGATAGCACGCATGTCATCATCAAGAATCTCCGGCCTGTAACATCTGTCGCAATGCTTAGAGTTGCATTCCGTATTATGGGACCATTGCTCCCAAGGCTTTCCAATACACATTCGCTCTTTAACAAGGTACTCCTTTTAGTTACTGCATGTTAAAAGGTTTCTTGTTCTAATGTGACTTTGATACTCTTTTGTGTTTCTCAACAGACACTAACCCTTCTCTTGAGCACAATGGTCGATGTTTTTGGGAAGAACTCACAGACAGTAGTCCCTGTTGAAGCATCCCAGATTGCAGATCTTATCGATTTCTTGTAAGCTTCTAAATTACCATGAGTCTTTATTGATTAACAATCATGTTTTGGGATGATGATTAGATAACATATTGTCAAAAATTTTGCAGACACCATATTATTCACTACGAGGGACAAGGAGGAGCTGTCCAAACCAGCAGCAAGCCAAGACCAGATATATTGGCGTTAATCGGAAGAGCAGCAGATTCTCTACGACCTGATGTACAACACCTTCTTTCTCACCTCAAAACCGACCCTAATTCTTCGATATACGCAGCTGCTCATCAGAATACCGCAAAGACCACTACCTCTTAGATAGAAGAACTCAGATAAAATGTATGTCCTTGGTGCGGAAGCAAAGTCGTAGGAGATCAAAGCACAGAAGGTTGTTTCATCTACAACTTGTTGTGGTTAATTTGGGTCATGGTTACAACTTGTCTTGTTTATATTGTGTATATATGTCAATGGTAGTAGTAACGTTATGTTTTTTCTTCTTATTTTCTAAATTTAGAATTTAAATTATTGATAGATGAAGTATACTTTGGTAAATGTTTTGATGATTTTGGATGACTCTATTTTTAATTATATATACTCTTTGATCTCCAAATTACTTGTATATAAATATTTTATTACAGAAGTTATCTAATAATAACATAAGAAGATTAGCATAAACATATAATGAATGGGATTTAAACAACTTTAAGGTGGTTTATGTTTCTTGCGATCGACGAGAAGAAGAAGATCTTTGCTCTTCCAGTTTTTTAAAAAGGCTACCATCGTAGACGCCTCTTACTGTATCTTTCGTCAACAAACCATTTTTGTCTTTGCCTAAGTTATGTAATATTTTCCATTCTACAAATGCTGTGATCCTGTAAAAATATATATACTTTAGGTATAATATGGTATGTTATGATCATAAATTTAATTTGGATAATGCCTTAAGATAGAAACAAACGAACCATCCTTGGTAATCGAAAGGTTCTCTGTTAGACTTAAGCAGTTTTCGAATTTCTTTTGGAGTGAGACCATCTTTATGCGTGTGAGCATGCTTCTTGAATATCTCCTCAAATTTTGATTCTACAAATCTGTAAAATTTAGTGGGGAAAATGTTTTGTTGTAATATACTTAAATCTATGTAGCATTTATCTAGGTTATAACAAAAGATGTCAAGAAATAAATGAAAACAAAAAAAGCAGCAAAACCTTCCATCCTTGTCGTAGACGTCGGTGTCACTACCGTGAATGCCAAAGCGACTATTTTTCACTTCTATTGGAAACAATGGCGAGAATCCCTTTCTCTACTTAACAACATTCACAATGTCTTCAAACACAATAGTACGTAAGATATATTCGAATGGTTTAAACATAGATTGTCTGCATAATCAGACCTAGGAACGAGTCAAATACTCATATATTCCCATTCCCTTGTGTTTTATGAGCTGTTTTTAACTAATAGTTATTTAATATTATAGAGAGAACTAAGTAAAAAGAATTTAAATTGATAAAACATATTGTCAAACAAATAAAAGACGAGTAACAAGACAAAATTAGTGTCTTATTATCAAAAGTTCCGGGATTTGCCTAAAACAGGTGATTTAGGCGTCCGTTCAATATATCAGTTTGTGGAAAACAAGTCTGTTAAATTTAGCCGTTACTATGTTTAACTTATACTATAGTAAGAGTTTGTAGTAAAGACATAAAGACAAAAAGAGAAGTGGTAATTAAGAATTGGTACCGGACGAGTTTTCCAGCTGAGTCCTAAGTTGATGAAGATACCACCAATAGCCGACACGAGACGCCCTGAGCCGACCGCTCTAAGTCCTTTTTGTTTTTAAGTTAAACATGAGAAGAATAAGCAAGTCATCAAAATCTTTTTCATATTGAATTCTCACTTAGTTAATTGTGTGTGTTACCTTGGTAGGTTTCCCAAGGATAAACGACGCCGTCTCCGTTCCTGTCGAAGAAGGCCACGTGTTTCTCCAATGCTGTCTTTTCTTCCTTACCAGATTTTCCTCCTACATAACCCCAAAATTATGTTTACACTTTAGATAGACTTACAAAAGGAAATAATATTTAAGGACCGTTCCAAACTATTTAATGATCTTGTGTAAATTTTTTATATTAAATGTATATATACTTGATGTGCTAAGAAAATTATAGACCATAATTAATAATGTGCATAGTTCAATAGTTCTTAATTAAGAAAAAAATGGAGTCATGTTCAAATAAATGCACATGCTAGGCCATGAATACATTACCTTTGGACTTGGGAGAAGCCTGACGAGACATGAGAAATACTGAAATTAAGACAAGCTTTCTTATTACCTTTGTTTATTGGTTAAGCTTTATTTTAGTTTGGTGTTAGTAATGCACATACATAACAAAGATTTTCGATTCAAAATAAAGTGGCTTGATGTGTTTGTGTGTGTATCTGTACTTATGTGTCTTTGGACATGTATTAGCATGCGTAGACGCATTCCTCGTTTATATAACAAGATCAGAAAGTGTGAGACTCTTACTGTCTCTAATTTTTTTTCCCCCTTTTAATTCACTATCATCCCTTTCTTCGCTTACACGGCACCATCTACTTAAAATACAAGACAATTAAGTTGGCAAAAAAAACAATTTGAGTAGAATGACCCATTGTGAAGTGTGCATTTTGATTGTCTTAAAACTTTGAATAAATTCCTAAATCTATCTTTAATTACAATTACAATAATATAGTATTTCCTCTGATTTCGTTAGTTTCTTCTTCTCACAAACAAAAAGAAAAAATCTGATGTGAAAAAATTACACCAGTTAAAGAACAACTTAGGCAAGAGAGAAAGAGAAGGTTTATTAGGATCATAGTCACCTGTTTTTGGTGTGACATATATATATAATCTCAAACAACACTATAACATTAATATAAGTTGTAGGTAATTTCAAAGCTTCAAATGATGTTTTTATATACACTGTTCCTTCTATTAATACAAATTGCTGATTCTCTCCCCCAAAGCTTTCTCTTCACATCACACAGCATTTAGCTGGTCCCTTTGGATCTGCTGCGCCTCTAGCTTCCTCGTTACCTGCAGAAACAACACTTTGATCAGAGCCTGATGCGTCCTAAAACTTGTCAGAAACAAACAGAAAACGATATCTCTAATATTCATCAATCAGTGACAGTAATTGTAAACGGTGTTTGGGTTTGCAAACTAGAGAAATTAGTACCTTCAGGGGGTTGAGCTAACTTGCGGTTATGCGAAGTCATCATTTCTTTTTTCAGCTTAACGAGTAGATCCTCCATTGTGTATTCTCGCCGCCAGTTAGTGAGCATAGGGAAGAGACTTGGTTCTACCTGATTATATATATTTCAATACAACTTAGTAAGCAAAGATACAAAGCCACACACACATCTATAAACATAACACCAGCAATGTAACTAACGATATTACCACTCCAGTTTCAGGGTTAACACAAGCCATGTTAATCCGAGTCTGGAACCTCACAGTTGGTGGACTTTCTGGATATTCCTTGCCACAGAATAGCTTCAGCTGAAAGATCTTCCCTTCATACGCAGTCTGATATATACATTCATCACCAAACAAACAAAACATTCAATCTTCCTCAAAATCCAAAACCACATACCAAAAAACTCTTTCTTTTTGTGTACTCTAATCAATACAGACCATTTGGAGTAAAGGGTCACCAGATGACAAAGCTAAAAAGTAAAAGCTACACAGAGGCAAACACAGTAACGTTACCCAAAACAGAGTGACAAAGAGAAGACAAGACTCTAAAGCATATCCACAAATGTTATCTCTTCCCCAAAGTGTTAAAATTGCATCTTTAATATTATGAACACACAGCTAAAAGTGATCTAATCAATACAAGTAAAAGCCACACAGAAGCAAACACAGCAATAACTAGAAGAAGATAAGATGCTAAAAATTGCATCTTGAATCTCAATCTATCAAACGCAGCTAAATGTAAGCCAAACCATACATTAGGAGGACCAAGGATGGTGCCAGTCCAAGATTGCATATAAATATCATCAGCATCGTCCATTCCATAGCTTACGGTACCATCTCCGATTCCTTTCTCACCTCTTTCAAGTTCTTCCAACAATCTAAAATTCCTCGGAACTACAACACCAAAATCGAATCCATTAGAGCATGCTCAAATCAATCAATTTAAAGATCAAGACTTTGGATCCGGTCGCATTGGGGTAAAAAACTTGTAAATCGATTCAATACATAACCCTAGATCCCAAATTCAATTGAAGCGATAATGAAAATAGAGAAATTTGAAGAGAAAATGGATCGGACTTACCTACGACCTTGGCTTCCTCTGAACTCATCGTCGGATCGAATACGAATTTGAGGAAGAATAATTAGGGTTAGGTGATAATGAAGAAGCCAATCTCAGAAAAGAGAAGATAGAAAGAGAGAGAGAGAGAGACTGTTCAAGTACTGTTTACCAGAAGGCCTTGAAAAGAAAATAATGGAAGGAAATGGGATATTTCATATTTGATTGTTTTTGTTTAATTTCGGAGTTATGTCAAAAAAAAAAAATATCTCAGTTTATTAAGGTAAAATATTTCTAGTGGACAAATAAACAAATATTATTAAGATCGGTATTTTTGAATTTAAAATTTATTTCACAATAATTGTCAATCTAACATTTTTCACACCAATTTTTAAAGTATGCATTTTTTATACTCTTTATCAATACATTTAACTAAGTTTCGTTCTCTAATTAATAGATACCAAATTTTAACTTTATATTGAAAACAATAAAAACGAAAACATAATAATTTTAAAAATTATTGTTTTTATATGATTTTTTTAATATAAATTTTCATACCGTATTATAATTCTTTTGGTTTATCATGTGAATTCATGTGCACTATATACCCTTTTTTTTTTGGTCAAAGCGCACTAGATACCTAAAAATAAAGTTTATAGATGTTGAACAAAATATAAACATATTAATTTTATGAAGGTAAATAATTTATGTTGACAAATAAAAAAAGTTGAAGGTAGATTTTTTTTTTAAACTGCAAACAAGTTTTACTTTTGTTAATAAATTAATAATCCCATTTATATATAAGCTTAGATCGCAATAGAACCATTCAGCCGAATTGAAGATCCCCATATTACTAAACCAAAATAGTAATTAAGTAAACTTTTGCGTATCTAACACAAGAAAGCGACTTAAATCTTCGTATTATAATATAATGTTTAGTTGAAAAAAAAAAAAAAAGGATCATGAGAAAACTGCAAGTGATAAATAAACAAAACTCCAAAAAAATAACTCCAACTAGTTACTTTCGCAAATATTTAGACTCGACCCTCCTTGACATTTTGAGGACTTTAGAAACCATTATGTTTCTCTGCTTCGATTCTTCTTCTGCTCTCTTCTTAAACGTTTCGAAATCTTCTTTGATGATCTCTTTTGTCTTTTTGCTGTTGGATGATGATGATGACTTGATCGGCAAGCAACCCATGGCTTTTGCTAGTGATAACTTATCAAACCATGAAGTTAAAAACTTTGATTTCGATCTCGATTTTCGCTTCATTCTTTCTTTTTGGTCTTCATCATATGATGATGGTGAAGCTAAATCAGTGGAGGTTGATGAAGATGAACTGATTCTTGATACCTCTTTGGGAGCAAGAACCTTCATGGTTTGTGTTGTTGGAGCAAAAACATTACATTCTTGAGAGGATCTTGATGAAGTACTCGAACCAGTACTACTACTCCTCCCAGAATCAGAGAAATCCCCAAGCTTACCTCGTGAGTCCACACTCGGATTACGTTTGATTTCTGAGATAATATTTGTTTCCTCAACAGCTGAATCCAAAGACAAGACTTTCCAGTTCGAATGGAGAAATTAGCAGAAGCAGAGGACATGTTTCCAAGACGACTCTTTCCTATGTTGTAACTTTCCATGCTCTTGGAGTGAGCGAGAAGCTTCTTCGAGGAAGACGAAACCGGTTCGGTTCGAGTAACCGGAAGAGACTTGAGACGACGAAAACGTGTCTCGAGGTTAGAGGGAAGAGCAGAGTCTTTGGTGAAGCCTGCACAGTTGATAGCAGCCACTTGCTCAAGAACGTAGGCATCGTTGGCTTGTGAAAGAAGTTCATCAACAGCTGCTGAATCGTTTTTACCAGAGATAAATCCTGACATCTTCGTTTGTCTCTTTAGGGTTTTTTGAAAGAGAAGACGAAGAAATTATGGTTCTTGTTCCACACAATGGCTAATTCATGCAATTTATAACTGTTGTGTCTTTAGACTGTTTTCTATTTTTGTCTGCTGCTAAGTGTCCTTTTTTCTTTTAATCCACAAGAGATTTGTTAATTGTCCATTTTCATAATATGTGAGTTTAACTGAATGCGTGTATAAAATCGGTAATTTACTATCGAGTCGAGTACATATTTTGTAAAATTGACTTACTTATTTATCTGTCTTCAAACGAGTTTCCTTTTCTTTTTTTTTTGTCACTCAAAAAGTAAAAACTTTACAAACTGAGAGAAATTTGGCACAATAATATCAAATTTGCTAAAACGTTAATTGTTTTATACGTTTATCACGTTAGGTTACTCCTTTTTTTGTTTGTTCAAAAATTCACCGAGTTTCAATAATTGATTAACTAATTCTCATACAAAGCTAGTTGTTTTTCCAGTTTTCAATAATAATTTTTTTTAAAAAACAAAAATTGTAACTTCAACATAAAAGGTTTGTAACTTAAATTGTAAGAACATATTAGCTTTTACAAGATAAAAAGAGATTCTACAAAACCAAAGGCTCTCTCAACCCAAAAACAAAGTTTAAAACTTTTCAGACAGAAGTATCAAAACTTTCTCAATCTTCTCAAAGTTTAAGGCTTTTCAGGTTTTTCCTTGCGTCTCCATCTTCTTCCTCAACCTGAAAGAAACACACAAATGTCAGAAAATACATAAATCACATAAATCAAGAATGCCCGACATTTTGATTGTTGAATCTCACCTCAACAATCACTCTTGATTTCTTCTTTGCTTTTCCATTATCATCAAACTTCTTTAAAGGTCTTCCCTTTTTGTGAATCACAACTTGCTCTTCAGCATCATCATCATCATCTTCATCATCTGAGTATGTCGAGAATATGATTAAATTAGGGAAAATGTAAGAAACATGACTGAAGATGATTTGTTTTTGTTACCATGATCATCACCCTCAAGGTGAGACTCTTTGGTTGGAAAACCATAGAAATCTTCAATATCATCTTCCACTTCCTCTTCAAGTTCATCATCGCCTTCAACATATTCAATAATTCCTTCCTGAGATATATTTTCGACAAACAAAGATTCAGTAGGAAGAAGCTGCATCTAGGTTTGATGGACTACAAAAAATTAACACGCTTCAACAAAATTACCACCTCTTCTTCTTCTTCAACCTCCTCTTCAACATTTGTTTCTTCACCAAGAACTTTGTTCCACACAGGCTCGGAGTAATTGTATATGTCACCGTAAATGCCTTTCTTCAACCGTTCTAACAACTCAGTCTCAATTTGCTGTACAAAAGAACCAACACTATCATGAGAACCTCAAAAAGGAAAGTGAAGCTAAGTAAAATCAAAACACTAAATCGTGACCTTATCCAACACTGCTGCTTTTAAAGCCTTTTCCTCTCTTCTCGCCTCCCTCTTTATTTGCCTCCTAGGCGTAGGCAACACCTTCTCTCTATGATTCAAAAACAAAACCACCAAAATGAATAATCAGAACCAGAAAAAAACTAGACACATGTAAATCAAACTCCTCCAACAAAAACAAGAAGAGGTCAAGACCTTATTTTAAGAGCAAGTTTCCTCATACGAATACGCATCTGAGTCATTTTCGTCAGTCTTTGTTTAACCTTGTGCTGCAACAACTTAGGCCAGTACAACTGCAACAATACGAAAACAAAATACATTAACACAACTAAAAGATGAAGAAAAAGAAGAGGGAAGAGATAAAATGGTAAGGATAAATCTCAACTCACCAAGTGTTTATCAATCAATTCAAGAGCCTTCTCATAGTTTCTAGGCAACTTAATCCTCTCCCACAAGTTCTTAGGCATGTGAGCTCTCTCTATAGTCTTCATATATAAATAAAACACTCCTGAGTAACAACAACAACAACAACGCAGAAAATAAGAGACCACACAACACTGAGCTCAAAAGAAACATCTTTCTAATAGCTCTTAACTACATCAAAGCAAATCAGCACCTAACCTCAGCTGAAAAATTGTAACTTTTTGAATTCGTTTTGAAGATTTTAAGAAAAATTACCATCATGGTCTCGGATGGTGGCGTATCTGCTATTAGCAAGAGGGCAAGAGCTTCGATTACAGACTCCGGTAACATTATAAGGGTTTCTGCAGAAGATTCCAGTTTCGATTCTACAAAAAGCAAAAAGAGAAAATAAGAGCTCGATCAACAAATTTAGGTAAAGATGAAATTAAAAGAGACAAAGTGAAGGATTAAAAGATATTACTTGGCCATATAACTGCAGTGCTTGTGCCTGATAACTTGCCATATGACCTCATCGTGCTGCATATTTTCACGGTGAAGTTTGAAATCTAGATTTAAGGATTTTGAGAGATTTTAGGGTTTATGAAGGAAGAAAGGAGACGCTGTGAATGACGGCGGCGATCAATCAACTGTCGTCGAAAATATCGAAAGCTGGAAAAATGATGGAATATAGTAAGGGTTTAGGTTTTGGGCCTCAGAGCCCAATATAAATACAGCATAACATCTAAAACTATCTCCAATATAACCCTCTATTTTTTACTCTATTATAGAATAACTCTATAATATAATAGTATTTTTCTTCAATATATCACTTTATTTTAAAGTTAATCTATTATAAAGTAATTATAGTGTAAAATATAAAGAAAACATAGAGTTACTTTATATATAGAGTAAATGATAGTGTTACTTTATTTTAAAGTAAAATATAAAAATAAGTTGAAGCAAATTTAAATCTCTAACCCCACTCCATTTTTTACTCTATATTCTATTTTAGAATAGAATTTATTCCAACCCTACTCCATTTCCAACTCCATAATGAAATAAAAATGGAATTATTCCAAATATGAACTAATTTTATTCATCACTCCATTCTTTTTACTCATTACTTTATTTTTAACTCTAAAATAGAGTAGGATTGGAGTATAATTCAACTTTTCCATTTTAAAAGAAAAATGGAGTAACGCATTGGAGATGCTAAATTTGAAGCACAATAATTCGACCCTACCTTGTAATTTTTTCCTTTATTTTTATTTATCAAACAATCTCATTAAAACATTAGAAATTATTGTCTTCAACAGTATTCTTTTGTAACAAAAACACCAAGAAAAATAGTTAAGAAAATAAAAACCAGGATGCTAAACTATAAAGAGTCAATTTGAAAACGTTTAATCCAAAAAAAAAGAAGAAAAAAAAAGAAGAAGGAAAAAATGTTTTTGAGGCTCATTTGTATCAGTTGGGCTAAAAACTCGATAAGGCCCACGTTAATATGAAAGCCTAAAATAATAAAACCCTTTTCTGTTTTCACTGAAAACCCTAGCCGCTCACAATCCTCTCTATATAAAAACCATTTCTAATCCTCTTCACAAAAAAATCTCCTAGATCTAATCAAAAAATGGCGACGGCGTTGAAGAAGAACAGGAAGAAGAGAGGACACGTCAGCGCCGGTCATGGACGTGTGGGAAAGCATCGCAAGCATCCAGGAGGTCGTGGTAACGCCGGAGGTATGCATCACCACCGTATCCTCTTCGACAAGTACCATCCAGGTTACTTCGGCAAAGTCGGTATGAGGTACTTCCACAAGCTCCGTAACAAGTTCTTCTGCCCTATCGTCAACCTCGACAAGCTCTGGTCACTCGTCCCTGAAGACGTCAAGGCCAAATCTAGCAAGGACAATGTTCCGTTGATCGATGTGACTCAGCATGGATTCTTCAAGGTTTTGGGGAAAGGTCATTTGCCTGAGAACAAGCCTTTCGTTGTCAAAGCTAAGCTTATCTCTAAGACTGCTGAGAAGAAGATTAAGGAAGCTGGTGGTGCTGTTCTCCTCACTGCTTAGGGTTTTAAGTTAAATTTCTCTGCTTCTCTTTATTTTATTTTCCCCTTTTTGAACTCAGCTTTGTTTTATTTTGGATCTTTTAATCAGTGGTAATGGATTATATAATTGCGTTATTTTTGAGTTTTTGATTTGGTGTTGGTATTGGGAATTTTTGGATGCTGCCGTAGTTTATGTCATTTGTTTAATCTGAAATGATTTCATTGCTCTGTTCTTGATCATCTTGTTGCATCGATTAGTTTAATTTTCATTTATTATTTCCCATTTGTGATTGAAACAAGTTAGCCTTTTGTCATTTCATGTTAGCTCGCTTTATTGCTCAAAGATTGAAAAATTTTAATGTGTAAAAACCTCAAAAGGATAAATCTTCTCTAGTGTCATAATGTGTTAGGATTCATATAACAATGTTTTGTTAAGATTGTTTTGGTATATTCCCTTTTGTATACTTCGTTCTACATAACTAGTTCAGTGACCATTTCCTTTGATAGTTTTCACCATCTGATTAGTAAAATCTTTCTCGCGTTTGATTTCTTCAATCTCATCTCTTTGACCTGTTTCGCCTCCCCATTTCCTTAGTCTAGCCTCTGCCAATGTAGCCTGAACATACATTAACGTCTTTTAATACACTCCAAAACTTGAAACTGATACTTAAAATTTTCAATAGTTTATTTTGTTCACTTCTCTGTTCCAGTTGGTTCTATAGATCATGAAAAGCAGAACACATGTCTGAACAACCGTTCCAGTTAGCATTCCTGTCCATATCCCCTGTTACAACATCAACTTAAAAGCTTATCACGTTTCCAAGTTCTTTATCAAGATTAGAATCCTCAACTCAAGATTATACATACAAACAGACCTTACTCCATACTTCTTCTTGAAACCGAGCAAAAGACCAATAGGTATACCACATAAATAGTAACACCCAACGTTCACATATGCAACGATCCATTGCCACCCAGCTCCAACTGCTACACCAGAAAGAACAGGCTGAATGTTGTTGATGACGATGGTTAGAGCCAGCAATGGAGTCAGCTGCTTCACGAGTACTCTCACGTCTGCATCATCAGAGAACATTGCTGATGATACTTATCTCGTAACACGATGAGCGTCATTGATATCACAGTTCCAATCGATACAGAGGTTATGTTAGGATTCATATAACAATGCTTTGTTAAGATTGTTTTGGTTTATTCCCTTTTTATCTTTCGTTCTACATCAAGTAATTCAGTGACCATCTCTTTTGATAGTTTTCATCATTTGATTACTATAATTGTTCTCGCATTTGATTTCTTCAGTCTCATTTCCTCGACCTGTTTCACCTCCCCATTTCCTTATTCTAGCCTCTGCTAAGGAAGCCTGAACATACATTAACGTCTTTTTAGTACCCACAACCTGAATCTGATACTAGAAAATCAATAATAGTTGCTTTCACCTCTTTGTTCCAGTTGGTTCTACAAATCATCAAAAGCAGAACACATGTCTGAACAACTGTTCCAGTTAACATTCCTGTCCATATCCCCTGTATTCGAGTTACAACATCAATTTAAAACGTACCATGTTTCCAATTTCATTATCATAGGATTAGAACTCTTGACAATAGATACTTTTACTCCATAATTCATCTTGTAACCGAGAATAATACCAATAGGTATACACAATGTTAAGAAAAGCCGGTTAGGAGTGCCTATTAGACGGATGGATAAATTTGGTGGATTTTATGGTTATTAAGTTAGGCGGTCGTTAGGCGAACTAGACGTATTTACTAAATATATCTAAATATTGTTTAAAAAAAATACTTAAAATTACAAAGAAAACATATTTTTATTTAAAATTTAAGAATATATTTTTATCCATCTTTAGCAATTCTAAAACAAAAAATATGATTCTTTTTTTCTAAAATTAAAATAATTATGACTCATCAGTTTCAATAAAAGATGATGAATTTTAAATTCAAATTTATAATAATATTTAATATGAAAATATAAGTTTATCTACTCTATAATTTTATTATTCATATTATAGTTTGATAATAAATATTATATATATAGTTTTAATTACAAAACTGCCTAAACTGCCTAAAATCGCCTTGGTCCCGACTAAAAGTTCTAGACCCAGGCGGAGGGTCACCACCTAAAATTTGCTAGTCCCAAATCGAACCGGCGTAAAACTAAATAAAACTCGATAAGATAATAAGATAATAATTTTTATATAATCTCTATGTAAATATATGGTCTTATTAATAATATAAATTAATAATCATGTAATTTCATATATATATATATAAAGATAATATACTTTTAGTCCTTTTTATGAATTTTTGTTAAAACTTATTGTCAACTTTTTATATATAAGCAAAATTGTCTATAAATTTTTAAATTCTAAATATGCATAATTTTTTATATCAATAGTCATATATGCTGTTTAGATACAATAACTAAGGTCACTAATCACAATTTTAAATATATGTTAATCGTTTATATAATATAATTTATCTATAATTTTTGTTATTTATAATCAAAATAATTTGATTTAAGTCCAAAAAAATTAAAATTTATAACATCATAACATTAATTTTACTTAGATCAATATTTTAATTTGTATATTTTTATTTTGAACCAAACTCTGTAAAAATTAATAAATATAAGTTAATAGATATATTAATATTTATTTAATAATAGAAAAATTATATAACAATAAACTAATAAAATATCATAATTCCAACATTATAATTTACAGAGGTTTTAAAGTATTTTAAAATTTGATTAAGAATTTATTTCAATGAAATATTGAATAATTAAATTTACTTTCTAAAATAAAAGAATTTAGGCAACATACTAAAAATAAAATATATTTATTTGAGCTGGTTAAAAGAAGACATAAGTGGATCAAATAAACACGTCAGATTTGTTTTTACTCTTTCACCTTTCTTTTCTATGTAAAACCCTAAACTCTCCAATCATTTTTCGTTCGATCCCATCACTTAGATTTTACTCTCCTCTCGATCCCATCGTTTCCATTGTCCTCCCCTCTTTTCAATTCATTTTTCAAAGAGATAAGCACAATTGAATTCATTAACTCTCAGATAGAAAGAGGCGACGTTACTATTGCCACATCCGTCCAAAAAACAACCGTTGCCGAATCTGAATCCGCTGGAAAATCAACCCCCAGCCCCTCCTCTTGCCTTTGGCTAGTATTCTAGCTGAATTATGCATGGATGATCTCTCTTCGGTTGTTCTCATGTCATCCATATAGAATTTGGATCTTTCAAACATGTGATTGTTGATGGATTCTTTGGAAAGGGAGGAGAGAGAGAGAGAGAGAGAGAGAGAGAGAGAGAGAGAGAGAGAGAGAGAGAGAGAGAGAGAGAGAGAGAGAGAGAGAGAGAGAGAGAGAGAGAGAGAAGGCTCGTTATAGCTATGTTGAAGAATTGAGTTGCAGTTGATGCTATAATTTGATGTAAGTTACAGTAAAAATTATGTGGTATCAAACTCCATGAAAGATATATCACTGATTATATAATTTTTTGTTATTTTGGAGTTTAGATTTGATATATATATTGGGAATTTTTGAATGCTGTCGTAGATTATATGGCTGGTTTGATCTGAATTAATTTCATTGCTCTATTCTAGCTCAACTCCATGAAAGATATTGCACTGATTAGTCTCATCATTTCAATTATCATTTGCCATTTTTAATTGAAACATGTTAAGCTTGTGTCATTTCATATTAGCTCGCTATTTTTCTCAAAGATCAAAATTTTAATATATTTTCGAATGTCACATGTTGTTAGGATTCATATAACAATGTTTCGTTAAGATTTATCCCTTTTATTCCCTTTTGTCTACTTGGTTCTACATCAACTAGTTCAGTGACCATTTCCTTTGATAGTGATTAGTAAAAATCTTTCTCTCATTTGATTTCTTCAATCGCATCTCCTTTATCTGTTTCGCTTCCCCATTTCCTTATTCTAGCCTCTGTCAATAAAGCCTGTAAATACACAAGAACGTCTTTTAGTACCTAAACCTCGAAACTGATAGTATAAAATTTAAGAGTAACTTTTAAACCTCTTTGTTCCAGTTGGTTCTACAGATCATCAAAAGCAGAACACATGTCTGAACAACTGTTCCAGTTAACATTCCTGTCCATATCCCCTGTATTTGAGTTACAACATCAGTTTAAAAAAACGTACCATGTTTCCAATTTCATTATCATAGGATTAGAACTCATAACAATAGATACCTTTACTCCATACTCCATCTTGTAACCGAGAATAAGACCAATAGGTATACCACATAAGTAGTAACACCCAACATTCACATATGCAACGATCCATTGCCACCCAGCTCCAACTGCTACACCTTTTGTTACCATTTCAAAAACCACGTTTTAACTTTTTGATTCTAATCTAAAGGTTATAATAATGTTGCAAGAAGAATCTCACCAGAAAGAACAGGTTGGATGTTGTTGATGACGATGGTTAGAGCCAGCAATGGAGTAAGCTGCTTCACGAGTCCTTTAACTTGTTCATCATCAGAGAACATTGCTGGATACTTGTCTCGCAACACGATGAGAGTCATCGAGATCACAGCTCCAATCGATACAGAAGTTATCAAAGCCACAATTAATAAGAACTTCGCTCTTCTTGGATGTTCAGCTCCAAGCTCATTCGACACTCTTACACTGCACATACAACACATATTGATATTTGCTTCATTATATCATATTAAGCTTTGTGTAAAAGAAATGTATCGTAAATGTACCTCACAGCCGCATTGAAGCCAAAAGCCACCATGATCGGCCATCCCAATATGTTCATGCTATAACCAAAACCGTTAAATTCCGTTCTTAACCAAAGCTTCAAAGGGACTTATAGAACTAACCCTATCGAAAGAGCAGCCACAGAGACTTGAGGGTTCTTGAGGTAACCGGCAAAAATAATCAACGCCATGAAATACCAAACCTCTAGGCTGAAACCAGAACCAACAACAAACAACATCAAGTCACTAGTTGTAAGCCATTATGTAACGATCTGAGTATTCCAAAAAATTTCGACATCTAACCAAACCATAACCGCAGAGGCAAGAGATAATCTTGCAAAGCCTTTGAGATTCTTGAAAGCCTTACTTGAGAGACCTGACCAAGCTCTGCCACAAGAACCTCCACAAATATAAACTATTTGGCCAACATCTATTAACCACCACGACACATTCAATACCGCAGCTCCTCCAGCTATTCCCCACCCAAGTTTCAGCATCAGCAACCAACTCAATAGAGTGTGCTGAACAAGCACGCTCGCTGCGATAACCGCCATTGCCATCACCTTGCTTTGTGCCTACAATAATCAATCAATTATCTTTTTAAGTAAAAATTTATTTTGATTCTTGTTGTTACCTGCAAGAACTTAGCTGTGGCGAAGTTGACAGCGTAAGCAAAGAGCTGAGGAATCATCCAGAGGGATAGTTTTCCGGCGGCTTTGGAGATCTCCGGTGACTGTCCGAGGAGACTCAAAAGTGGAGTGGCGAAAACGTAAAAAAGGCAAAGAAGAAGAGCACAAGAGTTAAGTATGATCCAAGACCTCTGCAGATATATTCCCATCATCTCTAGTTGCCCTGCTCCGTACGCTTGACCACATAGTGTAGCTAGTGCACTTCCCATGCCAAGCTTATATCAATTTTAAATTTTAAATGACTAGGGTATATATACTTAGAACTTAGTTAAGAATTTTTTTGAATTTTTTTGAATTTTTATGACTATTCCTCCTATGTTGATATATGGATGGTACAAACTTCATATTTTTTGTTTTGATCGTTGGCAAAAAAATGTGTTTTATTTATAGACTATTCATAATTAGTTTACATAGATAGTTATAAAATTGTTATATATGTGAACTATTCATTTGCTATATAAATAAAAGATCGCATAAGTAGATAAATAATTTTTTTATATGTTGCGATTTGCGATCGATAGTGTTTTACGTACGTTGTGTATAATGCCTTTTCTTTAATGAATGTTATTTAGTTGTTTGAGTACATAATTAAGCGTTTTTACCATAACACCACAGAGAAGCCGGCGATAACAGAGTTCTGTATGGAGACGGCAGCTAGAGCAAGCGTGTCGACGTGTCCGGCTAGGATCTGCGTGACGGCCCCTAGAGAATACTGACAGAAGGATGTGAATATCGCGGGACCCGCGAGCCACCACAACTTTTTTGACTCCACCGCAAACTGCCGGAGGAAGTCTCTACCGCCGACGATCGAAGGCATGTCGGTGTCTGATTTGTTATGTGCTCAATGTTTCTGTTCCGAGGAGACAGTATCTTCATGATCAACGTTGAGAGTTTCCACAAGTCTTAGGAGAGCTAATTAAGAGATGGTTATTTCTTAGACATGCATGCATATATTTATATGTTTGTATGATAGTAGATAAAATCTATAGGTTTGTTAATATAAGATAAATCTATGTTAGGTTCTATGAATATTAGTTAAGGCTTTTCAAATTTCAGTATTTGTTCCATATTTTTATAGATGGAGTGCGTCTAACTATAAAAGTGGTCTAACTATTGTTATGCATTCTCCAAACTTTTAGTGATGAAATCGACTTTATGTACCTAAATTACCGGAGTATCATTCAAAGATAAGCATAATTATAAAATTTATTACTAATTGCATCATCAACCAAAATTTGGCTTCTAATTCGTTCATGGAAAAAGAAAGAGAGAAAAATCTCAAGATAGTTATAGCATTGACATTGTTGAAGAACAAAGCCGTGCCAAGGATTTGAGAGATCTAAGACGGAAAACTTTTATTATATAATTATATATTTTGTTTTGATAAAAATAATATATATATATAGTATAATTATGGTAAAATGTATATTATAACTATACTTTAACATATTTTTTATAATCAAATAAAGATAATAAACACTATTTTAAATGAAGATACAATTTCTTAGAAATTTATATGAGCAATGTAAGAAAGTATAATTTTTTTACTATTTTCTTCAATTTTAAAATATTTATTAAGTTACAGAATATAATTTATGCTATTTTATAATGTATGTGTAACTAACACTACATCAAGCTTTAAAAATATCAAAATTTAAGATAAACTTAGTAAAATGTTAAATTTAATTAACACTATTTTCCTAATATATGAAATAAAATTTAAACTAAAGAATTGAAGCAACCGCTGCTTATGTGATTGTTGATGGATTCTTGGAAAAAGAGAAAGAGAAATATATGAGGCTAATTATAGCTATGTTGAAGAAGATGATAATGTGCAACCATTTGCTGGTCAAAGTCTAGGCATTCTTTTTCTATCTAAGACAAGACCCAACAAAGAAGACTCGTCTAATTGTTGGAGATCTCTTTGAAAATTGAAAGGGTGGACGTTTTGTCAACATAGATATAAATGAGGTTTTTTTTTGCATATTCTTCAAAACATGAAATCACCTATATTTTGAATTTATAAATAATTTAAATTATCTTAAACAGAAATTGGACAACGATTGATTGAAAGCTTTTATTAAGTGTTTATTTTAAAAAATATATTCGCTCAAAAGGTTATCTAGTTTCAGATAAAGTTTACCTAATTTCATACAAAGTTCAAGCGCTTGTCTTACTTATCTTAAGTATACAAAGTGTTTCAAAAGAGAATTGCTTCAGGTAGTTTTGAAAAAGAAAAAAAAAAGTGCATAATATTGGATTTCGTCCATCCCTACCTCATCCTTACCTCTTATTTTAACCAAAAATGAGGCCAACAACCATTGCGTAATTATCATTGAATATGGGCTTAATTAGGCCACAATGATTGATTTTTGTTGGTCCCTAACTTGAATTGTGTGGAACAACCAAAAAAAAACAAACATTTTTTATAAAGAGAATATGTATGAGGACAAAGGTGGTCTACCTATTTGTGTATTCTCCAAACTTTTAGTACGATGAAATCGACTTTATGATCTAATTTTACTTTTTGAAATGAGTTTATCGAGTACATTAGGTATCTAACTTTCAGTAAAAAAAATTTTGCATTACTTGGCATGCATCATCAACAAAAAAAATAAAAATGCAAGTGTAAAAATAATGTACACTTGGTTTATGTATAATTCGTTTATGCAAATTGCAAACTAGAAAAGTCATAGTTGCAATTTCGCCGGATCAGTTTCACTCTCACCGCTAGTTTCACCGTATTGTGTCTAAAACTGGGATAAATGATTATCTATTAAAAAAAATATTAATTAAAAATATGTTGCTACTTGCTATAGTTAAATCAAAGAAAGACCTAATAAACAATACATTCCATTGCCTTAATCTCTAAATCCAAAAGCTTAATTTAACATCAGTCATCAGTGTATTGCAACTCTATTCACGTTAAAAAAAATTAGACACTAAAACCAAATACAAAGAAATCGCAAAGTTTGAAACTAAAAGAAACAAATTGTTGGCGCCTCTAGAAGAATGATATCTGGCGATTAGGCTTGGGAGCCAGTGGACACTGTAGCTGTAGCGGAATCTTGAATTGCTCTGCTTTAGGCGTCGTGCACTCTTCTTCCTCCTCAGCCACTTCTTTGTCTTCTTCCTCGTTCACCGGAGACTTAACCGGCAAAAGAATCTTGATCAGCTGCTCTCCATTAGTAATAGTCTTCTTCTCTAATTCTTCCTCTTTACCCTTTTTATTATTACTATTCACTTCTTTTCCCGCAGAATCCATTATACCTTACCAAAATATAGAAACTGAGCAGTAAGGATTAAGAATAAAAACACAATTTGCTTTGGACTTTCATGTTTTAAAAAAATATTTATAGAAATTTGGATAATCACATTATTTAATTAATGTAAAATATGGAAAGTCCAAACTCCAAACATACTCGGACAAGGATTCCATATATATTTCTTTAACAAAATAAATTAAAGGCTTCCATGTTTTTTTCTTCTTTAATTTAATTATTTTTTTTTTTTTGTTAAAAAATGAGTTTACTGACTCGAGTACATTAGAGCAACATTATTGGTCATATTGTTATGAGTGTCTTAAAAATAAAGAGTAAGTATTAAAATTTAAAGACACCCTATTTTTAGGGATCTAGAATGTTTCCTATAGATACTATTTCTTTAATTTAATTGTTGCATAAATAAAATTTCACATAACCATAAAATTTTGTATCGTGGTCTCAGCCTATTACGCACCTCCCGTACGCCCGGATCTATAGACTCGTTTGCATTTGGCTCTGAGTTCTTTGTTTTCAGTTTTAGATTATAAGTTTCAGATGTTAGCCTCTTGATTCTGTTCTTGAGGTGTTTTCTCATATTAATTTCTCTTTTTTCAACTTTTGGTTATGAGAGTTTTTATGAACTCTCATCTTTGCTTCGGGAAGGATTATGATCCTTGTCCGCTCAGTTTAATTCCACCTGTGTAACTCCTATGAAAACTATCAATAAAAATTCTAGATTACAAAAAGAAAAAAAACCACAAAACTATATCCTAAACTTCATTCAGTTGAGATAAATATATCTTAATAAATTTCCGATTGAATATAGAAGAAAGTACATACAAAGAGATAAGAGTTTAAGACTTTAGAGAATGTAATATGACAAAGAGAAAAGAGTATACTAAAGAGTGTAGTAGTAGCAGAACACAATAGATGTTCATCATCATCATCAGAAGTAATCACATTCTGGAATAACCAAAGTTATTATCATACTGAGTCATGAACTCATCATTGAACTTCTTGAAACTATCCATGATCTCCGGCATTTCTTCTTCCGCCGGTAAGATAGTTGTCCTCAGATGGAACACACTGTCAAAAATATCCACAAGAGGAATGAGTTTTTTCTAATAAAATATCAAAAGAGAAAGAACGAAAGTTAGAGATTTCTTTATTACCCTTCTTTCTGTCCAAATCCAGAGCCAGGGACTGTGGAGATTCCTGTGGCTTCTAAGAGCTTTAGACAGTAGAAAACATCTGGAACTTTCCCAGCTTGCTTTGCAGCTTGGATAGCTCCCGGTGGTAACCGTATTTGAGGAAACGAATACATTGCACCTAAACATTTTTACACAAGGAAAGAATCAACAAACAAGAAAAACAAATCCAAAATTTATACACTGTAACCGTTTTTTTATTGCTTTATACCTTCTGTGAAATTGCAGACGACGTTTTTGCAGCTGTTGAATCCATCAGTCATGATTCTTGCTCTTCTTCTCAAAGATTCAAGAATCCCCTTGCTAGATAAATGATCAAAAAATGGGAAAATTAATGATTCAATCCTAAGCGAGTAAGCTTATTTATGTATATATATATATATACATATACCTTTCACGAGCGAACTGATCATATGAAATGTCTCCAGGCTTTGGTGGACTAACCATCAAACCCATCTGTCACACAAGGCATAGCATATCACCCTCAGAACAAAAGCATATTCACATTTACATTTAAGACTTTTAGACTTACAAAGATCTGAGCAGAGACATTGGGACTGAGAGCAATTGATGCAACTTTGTAAATCTCCTCAACAACCTACAAAATCATATTGTTATGTTTTATAAGACATAACATATAAGTAACTAAAACAAAGAGAGTTAAAGAAAGACAAACCCTTGGAGGGATATTAGTCATCTCAAAGTATCCACCTCGCTGTCCACATTCACCCCAATATCCTTTAGAGACAGTGTGGAAAGATACAAGCTGAACTTCCTTACTAAACGGCGAACCCATGTCCATCAAAACCTTTTTTAAGAAGAATGTTCACAAATCAGGAAACAAGTTATTACAGAAACATGAAAGCTAAGTAATAGAAGCTGACCTTCTTGGAGCTGATAAAAGGACGCTCGTCTTGGTATATGTTCTGCTGATAAACCTCGTCTCCAAGAAGAACTAGTTTCTCGTTATAACAGAACTTCAATATCTCTCTCAAGTTAGCTTCGCTTAGACATTGACCAGTTGGGTTCCCAGGGTTAATGATCACCATTGCCTTCACCTGTATACCATTTTCAAGAGAGAATTTGTAACTGGAGAACTGTATTAAGAGAAGAAGGAGAAAGAAGAGTGCTTACTGTTATCCCTTGAGAACGAGCTTGAGCAACGGATTGTCGAAGGTTATCAACATCAAGTCCCCAGTTTTCAGACTCGTTGAGGTAGTAAGGAACAAGAGAACCACCTAACAGTGATATGGTTGCTGAGTAGAGAGGGTACTGTGGAACAGGAACTAGAATCTGCCAAAACAGGAAAAACAAAAGAAACTTAGTAAATGATATGTCAGAGGTAAAATCGTAGGAGAAATTAAAGACTTTGTTGAGACAGAGCATTACCCCGTCTCTATCACCGCGTATAACACAATTCAAGATTTGCATCACACCTTTGCTAGCTCCATCAGTGAGAAATATGAGTTCTGGATCACTGTAATTTGAAAACAAAGAAGCTGAGCTTGATTTTGATTCCACAACAGAATATATATTTAATTTTGCAGTAATCACCTTGGATAGCCATCACGCCGTTCAATGAACTCAGCAACCTCTTTCCTAACTCCTGGAAGGCCTCTTGAGTCACTGTAAGCACCTAATAAAACAAAAAAAGGGAATTACTAACTTTTTCTGATTGTCAACACTAACCTACAAATCAAAGATGAGGATACCTAATCCGCCAGAAGTCAAGGAAAGATAATGTTTAGCTCTTGCAATAGCATCAGCTGGAAATAGCATTCCAACATTTGGATCATCTAGTAAAAACGGAGCTTGACAAAGCGCAACCACCTGTAATTGTATTACTATTTAGCCTCAATCTAAATTTGAAGTCTTTTTTTACTATTCAGGCTCATCCTAGACTGAACAAGACACAATAATCTCATGAAGTATGAGACTTGTATTTACACATACCTGGCGAGGAAATGTCAGCGGCTTCTGCCCTAAAGCATGAGGGTTCCCAACGTTGGTGAAAATAATCTGTTATGTAAATATTCAGCCTAAGTTAGCAACTACTAATAACTATGGACAAATCAAGTGGTAAGATCATAACTGTAAATGCACATAAAGTCCAAAACCAACAGAGAATCACAGGTCCTTGTTAAGTTTGCTCAACTTTTCATAAAGTTTCATACTTGAAGTTGGATACAGAGGACACATGATGACACCTTATTTAGAGTAAAGGCAGAAGATAAGCTCAAAGTATTTACCTTTTTGCCTTCTTTCTGAAGCTCAGAAGCTCGGAGATAGAGTTCACCTCTAACGGCATACTGACACTTCTTGACGTTTTCATTCAGAGCTTCGTAGCTGAGAGCCATTTTATGTTCACACTTGAGCAAACACTTAGCTCACTTCAACCTTATCAACACCTTCCTATACAATTGAAATTAAACAGTTCATCAAGTCTAAATCAGCAATCGGATTTACAAAACTAAATTGGCTCTAAAATCAAATAACAAGATGGACCCTTTTTTATTGAAAAAAACAAAAAAAAAAAAACTAACTTTTGGATTTCAATGAACCCGAAGCACAAATTCGTAACCTTTTGAAAAGGGTTTTGAAAATCATTCAAAAGAAGAAGAAATTGATCCAATAAGAAAGAAGAAACACACACCTTTAAACTCAATGTTTTGTCACGTTCGGTTTCCAGAGCTAAGGCGAGAAAAGGTGGGGGAGAGTTAGCTTATTACTGTGAAATTTAAAATATTTGGGAAGCAGATTACAAATGTGTGTCTGACATGAATTTGGATCATTCGTCAATCCAATCATGTGGCATCGTAACAAAGGAAGCAGCAGAGCCACTGAAACCAACGAAGATGATTTATCAGACAAAAGTCAATTTGACAATTATCTATCCGTGTCTCGTTTTTATGCTACGATGACAGTTTTGGGAAAAAAATATATGAGAACAGATAATTTGGAAGAGAATAAAAATGTGGTGGAGGGATTTCTAAATTAATATAAATTTTTGTCATGTATTAGACTATTCTTCAGAGAAAAATATACTTTTGGGACAAGACCAATAGGGTAGACCCACGTGTCCTTCGTTATTTTGTTTCATCTGAATTTAGACGCAGCAGGTTTATGTTTTCTTCTGTATTGGGCCTTTTGCCTTCTCGTTGTCCCAAAAGGCTTAAAGTTGTGTGCTCATGACTCATTTGTTTTAGCCATCGAACTCTAGAGTTTTCATCGTAAGTGACAAGTGAATCTTAGAAAACTGAACTAATATGAGTTCGTTAATTTATTTATACTCTTTTTCTCAGTAAATTTTTCTTTCGTAGGATTCAAAATCTATAAGAAAATAAATCAATTTGTATAGTTCTGTTGTTTCCAATTCGAAAAAATTCATCTTTTGTTTGTGTTAAAAAAAAAAAAATTCATCTTTTGTTTGTGTTAAAAAAAAAAAAATTCATCTTTTGTTAACTTGTTTATTTCTTGTTGATTTCTGTAATGGTCAAAAAATATAATGAAATTAAGAAATGAGCACCATAAACGACATAATTATAGAGATTATCATTCGAGTCTATGGTTGCAATTGAAAAAAAAAATACAAATTAATTCATCTAATAATATAAAATTTCTTTTGTAGTAATGTTTTTATTGATACTTTTAATTTTTTTAATAAAAATATTATTAAAAAAAAATTCTTGTTTCATAGTTGATTAGAGCCAACTTTAAAGTTATTTTATTATAAGATAAACTAAGAAGATCAAAACTTTCATAAAATAAACAAAACATAACTTAATATAGTGTCTAACATTACTTGAATGTTTTCAAAAAAAACAAAACATGACTAAAATATCCGAAACAAAACAAAACAACTTAAGGCTCGATGCATTTGAGATCCTTGATGGTGGCGAGTCTTTGAAGAAAGACATCAAAGTCATTGTCGCGGCTAAGCATGCTGACACGAACGTACTTCTTGTCACTGCCAAATCTGTCGCCACCTCTCGTCAAAACCTTCTTTCCCTTCAAGAGGCTTCCGAGATCTCTCTCCTCTTCACACCCCAACCACGCAAACGCTGCAAATAACCCAACCGCGCGTTAACGACCCAACGTTAAAAATTCAAGAAAGAAAGAAAAAAAACTGGTTTATTTGGTTTAGTTTAGTGCGTACCAGGAGAGGTGGAGATGGTTTTGCCAAAGAAGTTGCAGAAGGCTTGAGAGCGATTAGGGAGAGTGAATGCATCACCGGACTCCACGACCTCACGTAGCCTCTCCCACCTTGACTTCATCTTCTCGTAGCCATACTTAAAGAAGCTCTCTGATTGTGTCCGAGAGGTTTTGGTCAGTTCATTGAGAACTGTGGTGGCTCGAGTTTGTGACTCTTTCGACACACCAATGGAGTTGATTGTTAGGTATTGCACCATCTTCTTAGCCACCTCAATGTCCTTTACCAACGCCCATCTTTACCTCAAAATAACAAAATAGTTGTCAATAACTTTATAACAACGACCAACAGCGTCATTTTAGTGATTAGTTTCTCTCGATATATTACAGTGTTTATATAATGTAAATCAAGATTTTTTTCCTAACTTTTTTTCAAATAACTTGAGAGCCAAAACAACGCTATTTGAAGTAGTTAGTTCATGTTACCCGATGCGTGACCCAGCGTGACCGGTGATCTTGGAGAAAGTGAAGAGCATAAGGTCATTGTCTTCACGGCGAGTGATGGGAGTGTAGTGTGGCCAGTAATACGCGAAGTCATGGATCACTTTCCCGCCCTGATCACTACGTTTCACCACCGGCTCTCTCATAGTCCCATCAGGGTTGTTCGGTGACGTCACCAACTCGATGTACGGTCCCTTTTTGTCGAACGTTCTTGCGTCTCCTTCCCATTTGTACAGCTCCGATCGTAGATACGATCCCTCATCCACGTATGTCTATAACAATACATAATACAAAACAATATTAACGTTTCTTTAAAGGAAGAATGTTTTTAGTAGACCTAAATTTTTTTGGGACATGCATATATATATATATATATATATAAAAGCATTTAACTAAAAGGTCCGTTTAAATATATATATTCTTTGGGATGTCTCATGTGTTATGCTCAAAATTAGAATGCTTGTGAAAATCTTAAATATATATTTTCTGATAAAATTAAAGAAAAGTAGGGATACAAAGGAGAATAATATGTTCAATGAGAATTTTTTTTAAAAAGAAGTATGTTCGATGATGAGTGAAGGCTTACGGAGTAATAAGGAATTGCTGCGACAATGCTGACAGGCTTGGCCTCAGAGAGCGATGAAAGTGCAAACAAAGCAGCCTGACAAAGCTGTGATGAGCCAGTCCCCACCACGATGTAGCGTTCCTCCGTTGCTGCGTTTCCGATGGCACCATGCAAGGCCTTGATCGCCTTTGCAAGCTCTGGCTCTAGGAACCAACACACGTCTGTTGTGTCGCTGAAGTAGCTCATATGATCCCATCCTCGTATCACCACCGTACACCTGTCCTTCATCTTCATCCAATACTCTTGAAACGCCGTCGGATCTCCTCTACAAGTAATGAATACGCGCGAGCACATTAGAATCTTTTCTTAAAAATTCATCATGGATTCTTTGTTTGTATTTGCGTCAAAAAGTTTTGATTTAACAATTACATGTTATAACAGTGGATTTTTTTCAACTACGAAATCACAACGTTTAGTGTGTTCATCAAATCTTATTTGTTGATCATAAAAGTCTTAAGAACCAATAGTCAAATACAAAACTAAAGAAAAAGCCATTAGGCTTTGAAATGATCGAAGACTTTACTTTAGGTTTGTGTAATGAAAATGTATATTCTTTCTGGTAAAATCTAAATTGAGGACCGTCAAATTGATTAGCCAATAATTTTTAATTAAAAAAAATGAGAACAACTAAGTATATTTTTAAGTGGACTTTTGTACAATAAAAGTGAGATTTTGGTAGAATTAACACATACTGATCGAGATTGATGACCTCATCGGACAAGCACTTGTTGTTCTTCGAATCACTGTAGGATTTTTTCGAGTTTTTAGACCCCATCTTCTTCGTGTCCTTGTTTGCTCTCTGACTACTGACGTAACAATGTGTGTGAGAATGTTAATGATATAAATCGTGTGGAGTCTTATGTAACTCCAAGAAAATTGGAAAAGGTAGAATATCTACGCTGTATCTAGTCAATCAGTGTATAGAAGAAACAGATCTTGCTCCAATTTTGTGGTCAATAATTACTTATTCAACACTTTTGGGTCAATATATATGCATCTCATAATTATGTTAGTTTTTTTAACTACGCCAAGTGTCCTAGAATCTAACAGAATTTGTGTACACAAAACCTATTAAGGCAGGGGGAAATATGTAGATACTAGATGCTTTCTTTTATTTAATTACTACTAAAAGTTATTTCTATTTAATATAATTCGAATTCATACACATGTCACATACAAGATAACAACACACACATCACAAATTAGGCTTGCAAGGCAATTTTTTGGAATACAAACTTCAAAAAAAATCTGGAGTGTTCTTATCAAAAAAAACAAAACAAACGTGGGAGCTATCATTTTAGAGTTTTGAATTTATCGTTGTTAATTGTTTTATCTCTTTGCCGTTTTACATTATATACTCTTCTATTTGAGAAAAGCTAGTTTAACTCTTAACAGTATTTTTTCGTATGTGCTTATCTACCATGTAATATGTAAATCTTTCTTCTTCTTTTTTCTTTTTTTTTTATGGTCAAACAGTAATATGTAAATCTTTGTATTTAACGAGAAAAACATATATAAGCAAAATCTTTCTATAATATTTTAACTTAACTATTATGAATTGCAAAAAAAAAAATGATGTACTAAAATAATACTGTTATACGATTTGTATATTAAATCGTATTTAAAATAAATTAGCGCCAACATTGTGCAACATAATTTTTAAATAAATAAATAACTACAGTATATGGTGTGAATAAGTTGCTTGAAAAAACAAATATATAATCAAGTTAGCTATTTAATATATTTTTTTTGATAAATTCTATTTAATGTTCCATATTGTTAATTCAAAAATTCTTAATAATTCATAAAATCTGGTACTATTCAAAATATAATTGATATGTATATCTTTAAAAGATAAAATTTTAAAGGTATGTCTTCATGAACCAAAATTGTAACTAACACTATGATGATATATGAAGCCAAATCGTCAAATCTTTATATAGTTAATGATCAGAATATCATTGCTTTTACAATGTTTTAGTGATGAAAACTAACATTAAAAAAAATTAACAATGAAGATATTTTAGTAAAATTATGTCCAAAGATATGTAAGTGCTGATGATCATTATTTGAAGTGTAAATCTCGATAGTCATTGTTCGGATACATTTGGGACTTTTTGGAGGTTTTGTTTTATCGTTGTCGTGGAACGAAGGATCTTCTAGAATACTTTGAAAAATATGCTCTCTTAAGAGAACAAACAAACTAACATTTACTTCGCAAACAAAAAATATTCAATAATGCATTATTCTTCTAGTAGAAGAGAAATAGAATATGCATGTAAAGCTAGTTGACTTGCAAGTCTGCAACTATTGAGGGGCCGATAATATATAGTGTGAGTATATTCTCGATAACTATAATTAGATTTAATGTTATCTTTAAGGTTGTATAAAATATTCCATCTGTTTTTCTTTTATTTGTAGTTTAAGATTTTTGTACATTATTTAAGAATAATATTTATTTATCTATTTTCAACCCTAAAACTACAAATAAAAAGAAACGGAATAAGTATGATTTTATGATTCTCACAAACCTTTCTCTAGATTTACAAATAACCATATTTATACAACCTTAAAGATAACATTAAATCTAGCTATACTTATCGAGAATATATCACATTATATTATCCGACCCTCAATAGCAACTACATCAAACGAAGACAACACATTAAATTCAATGTTTATTATGCATCAAACGAGTAGTTAAACGTCATAAACTAGCATTATACATTCGCCGAACTAGCATTTAATACAACGAGACACCATCACTATCACCACACATCACTCACTATGTTGAACATTTATGAAATACTAGATGGAACATTACTTTTAAAAATATAGGAAAATAGATGTTTGAGTTTGATATAGGAAAACTGATGGAACATTACTAAAGCATAGGAAAATATATGTTTGACTTGTCCCTTGGTACATACAAAATCTAAAATAATTCATCAAAAAATTTAACATTTTAAGAGTTCAATGAATCGGATTCATTGAATTTTAAGTAGAAAATTCTTTAAAGTCTATCAAAATTAATTGAATTTTAATTTTAATCCACTTGGCAACAATAACTAGATTATTTCCGTAGTAACTTTGGTTGCATCTTATACTCTACTAGATTTGAGTTTTCTAACAGAATTCGCAGCAACTTGAAAATTTATCTTATCATATTATAGTGAAGAAGACTGGCAAATACAAATCCTAATCCAATAAACTTTTTGGTTGGGATCTAAAAGACACTAATCCTAATCCTAAGCCCATGACATCAAATCTTGAGCTTAGGGGATTCTGATTGTACCAAACAAGCTATACATTTGTTGATGAGATTACACACTTTGGTCTCTCTTTAAGTCTCTCCTCTTTACTGTTGTTGAGCTTCGTTTGGCAAAATCTGAGGAATCTTCCTGAACACATGTTTCCTGCACCGCTCAAAGATACTATCATAGATCAAATCAAACTCCACACCTGCTCGCTCTCTGTTCACAATGAACATAATATGATCTGCCTCTACAATCTTGTAGTACCTGACACATTCAAATAAAACCTCGTAAGACTCTAATCTTTCATTGAATCTCCAAGAAACTTGAAATCCGAGAAGAGGACTAACCAAATGCCAGGTTGTAGCGGGAGACAATCCGAGTCACTATTAACAATGAGACTAGAATGTTCAATGGGAATTCGTGGATGAGTCATGGATATAGTGTTCATTGCTCCATCATTGTCTTGCCAATCTTCATCTCTGCAATACATAAGATTTGTATATCATTTAATGTAAGCTTTAAGTGGTTATATTACAAAGTCCAAGTGATGATTTTTTTTTTACCGGTAGCCTTTATAAGGCAGAGGAAGGTCATGAGGAAATCGCCATTGACTCATCTGGAACACACGGATGAACAGAAGAGGATGAATTCCCATCATACCTGAAGGAAGAGTCATCATCCCAAGAGGTTTTCTAGTACGTTTAGTAGCGTAGCTGAAGTAGAACGTGTTTGGGAAAGTCTGGAGACCAGCGTTGATCTTCATCGATCCCTGGATCGAGAGATCAGGCAAGATCCAATCTGCAGATGAAGCAAAAGGGCCTGCGTTTCCAAGAAGAAGATCGAACAGGCCACGTAAACCTGTCTTCTTTCTCGACATGTTGAAATGGTCGAATCCAAAGTTGTAATAGGATTTGAGCCAAGGTATGTCGATCCAGTCGTACATTATGACTCCAAGTTTGCAAAGTTGAAGCAGTGATATAGGTCTTAGAGACTTCCCATCTTCTGGCCTGCCAACAATATTGATTATAAGCTCTTTGATATTTAGCTAAGAGGTCACTTAAAAGGAAGAGAAACTCACTGTATTCCATCTAGATAGGTTCGAGTAGTCCCGTTTAATGCCCCTGACAACGATGTTAAACTCAACACCCAATTCTCATTCGTGTTCTCATAACCCTCAAACATCTGAACAACAACACAACACAAGCAATGATACTCAAATACACAACCAAATCAATATGGTGGTTAGTTATGTTAGGCAATTATACCTTATCAGCGAGCATTTGCTGCATCACACGAACAACTTGAGCACCAGCAGAGTGACCAACAAAGTGAATTGGATGATCTTCATCCCATTCTTGATATTCCCCTGAAGTTAAAATCAACGATCCATCAGCACAAGAGTGAATCTAAAGGCTACTGAGATCAAGCAAGAGAACAACACTAAAGAGTAAAGACTAAACCTTTATCATAGAAACGACCAAATTGCGAGTGCCCACAAGCTTTACTGTGTTCTTCACCATAATCAACTAATCCACCTTTCAGATAATAAAACAATTCTCTTGCCCTGAGAAAACAATCATTTATCAGTAAATTCAAATTAAGATTCTGAATCATAACAAAAGATAAGAACTTTCTCTTTTTCACCTATCGTGTACACTCGTTAAAGATCCCAAATCAGGCACTAACACTCTCTCATCCTTCTTCTCAGCTCCAGCAAAGTATGATAAACCACCTAATCTCTGCAATGACAAAATCCAATTAACTAAAAGAAGAAGAAAGAAAAAATGCAACCTTTAATGTGTATAAGAGAAGAGGAAAGTTTACTTACTCCTTTACCAAATCCGAAAATCCCATGAACCAAAACAATAGGAGGCAAATCATTGACGTCTGATGACTTTTCTTGGTCAATCTGTTTGACTTCAATGGTGGTTTTGGGTTTTAAGATCGATTCGCTCAACGTCTGAGTGAGATCTCCGGCGATGGCGGAGCTAAATATGTAAAACCCATAAACCATATGAACAACGGAGCTCACTGATAGCTCTGCTAACTGAAGAGATGATACAATCAACCACGGAATCATCCTCCTAAACCCTAAAAACTTGATCTTTCGTCTCTCTTTTTAAAACCCAGTAATCAAAATCTGGTTTTTTATTGTTCTATTACTAAAATCCAGATTCTGATTCTTCTAAAACCTAGAAAAAATTCTACCTTTTTTTCTCAAATACGGTGAAATAAACAAAGAAACAGAGTCAAACAGAGGATGCTCTGTACCAACATTGAATCAAGACGACAAAAACCCTAAACAATGATGGATTTATCAAATTATGAATTGAAACGATTCTTCGTTTGCTTCTCGCTGTGGTAAAATGATTTATCTTCACAAACACACAACTTTCTCGTTCGTTTTTGTCCTCACGCATGAAACGAGCTCTCTGTTTACGGGCCAATAAAAGACGAACACTTCAAAAATTTTGGTTTTTTTTCTGTATTTAAAGTTTTGTTTTTTTCAAGACGCGTCAGAGAGAAAGAAAAAGCTGGAATTTGAAAGAATTGTGTTTGTTGTATGCTTTCTTCTGAGATTATGCAACGTGGATATATTTAAGGGAATAAAGTGGGTCCCATTGAGATATGGTGAATTGTTTTGAAACATTTTAAAAATTAAATGCTAATTTAGTAACGTTTGGTTGGTATAAGTTAGAGCAGTTTGCTGAACTGTCAATATACAAGTTTCATGAGAACACTACATGTTTCGTGAAATTTCTAACAAGTTTTTGTGGACCATTTTAATCACGTCGTACACACGTCCACGCTTATATATTTATGAGTGATACCGAAAAAATAAAATCGTTTAATATGGATTATTTGTGTATCTATAATTTTCAAAATCTATTTAAGCATGATTTTCTTTAGTTACTTTTGAATCTATGTTTAGAGTAGTCAGCTTGGGTGTGCCAAAGTCTTGCCTTGAAACTTCTTGATAGATTGTTTGAGTACTATAATTTACATGTTCAAAATTAATTAGGTTTTACAGCATCTCTCACATATTATTTTATTTTTATTTTGAAATTGAGTCCCTTTATTTTGAAAATTAAGTTGTTCTTTTATCCATTATTCTTTTTTTTCACTCTAAAAACTTCAACTTCAAATGGATAAGCTCCAATATAGAAAATATTAAATGCATCATCATAATTCAAAACAAGCATTATCATTATTAATTAAAAAAAAAACATTATCATCCTCATTGTAATCAGGATATGCTGATAATGTCGATAATGCTTGCATGATGATGCTTGCATGATAATGATGATGATGATGTTTACATCATCACCATTAAACCATTATTAAAATGTTCATCATCAACAACATTATTACCATATCATAATAATAATAATAATAATAATAATAATAATAAGGAGAGTATGATGATGATAATGTTGATGATGCTTATATGATGATGGTAATGCTTATTAATTATGATGATGATGAACATTTTAATAATGGTTTTAATGGCGATGAAGTTGATGATGATTCTGAATATTTTGAATTGGTGATGAACTGATGGCAACAATGTGAATGGTGAGATGATGATAATGATGGTATGATGTTGATCATCGTGACATGTTAATGATGATTATGCTGATGATGATGATGATTATGATTATGACCCTATGATGATACTATGATGCTGCTGACCATCATATATGATGATGTTCTAATGATGTTGCTCTGATGATGATGATATATTTGCACAATTATGCTTAACTGTTTGTCGTTTGGAAAAATGAATTACAGTAATAAAAATGAATTATAACAACATAAAATTATAGAACTGTGAGTGTTGTGATATAATATAAGATAACTCTAAAAATATATTTGTTTTTAATAAAAAAAATACTGAATCTAAACGAAAATATAATGAGAACTTACTAAAAATCTATTTTGTATTTGATAGTCCTATACATATGAGAGAACTTAACAAATTTTGACATTTTTTTTTTTTGAGACTCAAATTTTGAGTTTTATGATGCACCAATGTTGTCCAATGATAAAATGGCTGATAGAGAGATTTTTTTGTTGTATATTTCTCATCTATCCAATGTTTTTGAACTATTTCATATGTATTAGGCTTGAAAGAGATGGTTGCATCTAAAGTCTAAACCAAAGAGTACATTTGAGATAAGGGATAATGAACTTTGATGGGTTTACTATGTCTCCAAATTTTTTGAGAAGTGTCTTAATGCACTCATAAGCTGTTGTTCTTAGTGCTAGACCATTCTACATGGTAAATGGAACAATAAAAAAGAGCAATAAGTTACTCAGTTTTGAAGGCATAATAACAGTGTGTCGAGTCATTCGGTTTTGGTATGTAAACCTTGACACAAGTTCTAGAACCCTTGTCACATGTGTCATCATAGCCAACTTTGCAAAGTATTCGGCAACATATATAAATGTCATTTTAGATGAATTTACTTGGTCTCCAAATTATATTAATAAAATAATTCATTTTACAAATTGAATCCAATAAATCCTTCTAAATTTTTTGAAATCAAATATACTTCAACCATCTTTGAACCTTTAAACTAAAACCCAACATGTTTATTGTCTCAAATAATTTGTCATTTTTTCAAAATTACATTATATTAGTTTAATTAAATTCCACATAGCTTCTAGTGCATGTTCTAATAAATTATGTTGCTTATTTTTAACTTTGTTACTAGTTTTATTTTGCTAATCTTACAAAATTATTTATTGAGATCATTTTGGTAACTGTTTCAATTTATTTTAATTTTATGTTGCTTAATTTTATTTTATGCTTAAATTTAATTAAGTGAGTAACATTAAAATATAAATACAAATATTCAAAATATAAATGACTAACGTAGAAATAATTTTTTTTAATAAAATATAGTTAATTCAAATAGAGAGTAATTCTACTCATTTATTTATTCTAGAGTGTAGAGTGAGATATAAAATAAATTGGAGAAGATTTTCTCTACAATAGAATTTAGATTAAAAATAGAAATATATCGGAAATGCCCTAAGAAGAAACATTATCCTCATAATTTAAAGTGTTAATCATGAAACCCCATGACCATGTACACGAACAGCATGCTGCATAAAAATTTTGAAAAGAAAGCAACTTAGAAATATATATATATATTAAACTTATTATAATAATGATATAAAATACATAATTAGATTGAGCAATCTTGAAATTATTGGTTTAATGACTTGATAATACTGTGTGCTAAGTTGATGGGTTTGGATTGTCAATCTTGACACAAGTTCTGATATCTCTATCTCATGTTCTAACAGGACCTATTTGGCTAAGCATTTATCAATAGAAACCCTCTAAAACCTTTTAATGTTTTTACAGCAGTTTAGTAGTGAAACAAATATTTGATTGTGAAAGTTCACTACATATCTAACTAATGCCTCTTTAAGTGACACTAAATAGTTGATATTATTATTTAAAAAACAACATGGCACATTTTGCTTTCAAACTCATGTTCAATCTCCTTAGCTATCTTGCGTCGTGTAAAGTGTAAACGCATATAATTCAGAATGAAAATAGTGATGGAATGTGAGAGAAGTTCTTTCATGTACAGACAAAGAAAGACGTAGGAAAATATATAAACCCCACTTAACACTTCATATATATATATATTTAATATTCTACATGTACACATTTGATAACATTAATAATCAATCGATATATTTCTTTTCTTACAAACAACAAAATATATCCGGATCTTTGTCCTGAGCCCTCAATCCCAAAAAAATCTCTTCCATGTATGCTAGCTAATAACACTATTGACTTCTTAAAAAAATATCTATGGACACTTCGAGTTTTTACCCGGTCCTCCGTAATAAAAATAGTTACCCCAAACCCGGTTTACTCCTCCTCTTATGTCATAACAATTCGGATGATCCGCAAGAACTCTAAGATTAGATATTGGAATAAGAGTATTGTCCCAATCTACCATCTGAAGATTCCTAAAGTAAGACGCTTTTCCAAAACCTTCACCGGCAAAATGGCCACTGCCCATTTGGGTCGAAGTATGTGAACCATCAGGTCTTGTGTTCACAATCTCGCCACCGAACTGGACCATGTTCCCATGCTCCATCAGGTGTGTGAACAAAGATACGGGCCAATACCCGACTAATGTACCCGACCCGAATTGGAGCCACCAGTGTCCGTGTTTTGGGTCCTACACGTGTGGTTTTGAAGAAAATTACGTTATTCGAATAATTCTAAATGATCAAAGATGAAACTCATAATTAAGTACACATGTAAAAGTTGAGTGAGCTGTGTAGACCGTGCAAAGAATTTGATGAAGCCATGTGCATGGATTTAATCAAGAGGAGTAGTAGTTTGATATATTTAGAGAGACATCCATTAATTAATGCCAAAATAAATTGTTAGGAGACTATTCTATTTAATTAGTATAACTTGCAATAATTATTTGGTAGAGACACTTGAGTGCTTAAAACTCAAGTTAAAGGCCTTCTTACGCCCCACCAAATGATTACATATAAAAAGAGAAATCTCAAGTTTACGTAAATTTGATGAAACTATAAAACTGTTTAGATAAACTGATGAGAATAATTTTACCTTCCATATCAATAAACTTATATCAAATTGTCCTCCTTTATACGATGAAACTGGCGAAATCGCCGCTCCAATCGCGATTCGATTGTTTGTTTGAACAAAACCAGAACATAATAGGTTATAGCATCCTGTGGCCTGGTAGGCATCCGACTGAAACCAAAAAAAGAAGTAATAGTAGCATTTTAATACATTTTAGGAAAACGAAGAAAAATATTTCATTTAAATTTTTTGAAGTTGGATGAAAATTTTACCGTCCAATATGTGAAGAATCTTGGATTAGTGTCTCCGTATAGCTCTGGGCTAATCTGTCCGACAGAATCAAAATACTAAGAATTTAGAAGCATTTTATATTAAGCAAATAGTAAGAGATAAAAACTATACTAATAGGAAAATAAATACAAAAAAAGGAGGTGAAGGATGATGACACGTGCCTGCCAACCAGCTTCGATGGTATTAAGATCGTCGGCGAAAGAACCGGCGATGACCCAAATCTGAGATAAACTAAACTCGTATTGGCTATTGACACGTGGCGTCCATACGTTTATACTTGCTTTTGCTCCGTAATATTGACTTCCCGATACGTATCCAACCGCATGCTACCATTTTATTTCCATATGCTAAAAGATTAGTATAATTTGTAAATCCAAAAAAACAAACAAATGTTGGAACTAGAGAATTCTCTTTCTTTTCTTTTTCGATTTGAGCAAAGAATAATAATTCTGACATGTTAAATTCTGTTTATGGCATTGCAAAGATTTGCGAGAAAGTTGGTTTTTGGTATTATTACCTATCTGTTGTTTTTTAAAAAGTTAAATACAGTAAAAGAAAAGTATATAACCTCTGACTTTTTTGATAAAGTTAATGATACGTACCTCGTGGCCGTTACTGCTCGAATCCCTTCTCACGCGCCTGATTTTCCGACCAAATCTACGGAAAGAACTTGCTCTTAACATGTCCTTCTCCGTCGTTCTTCTGATCGGTATCGTACCTTCAGGGCAAGACTCACCGGATAAGCTCCAAAGCTGAAAATCTTCATGTGATTCATTTTCTTGGCTGTTATACCCTTTGGGCATCTCCGGTGGATCCTAAAACATGTTTTCAGCAAAATTTTAGAGAGTTTGAGATTAAAAAATATATATGAGAAAGTACAAAAGAAATGTGTGTGTTAGTACCATTGGTCTTTGTCCATGTAACAAGGGATGATCAAAAGCAGGTTGGTGATGAGATGGTACACAATCTATTATATCTCCATCGGAGCTCTACAAACATTATCATAAGATCATATTAATTTAGTTTTTTTTATATAGAAGAAATCATGAGTTTAGAGTATTTACCTGAATGGTCTTGATGGCAGGTTTATTGATCTTTTGGAGATGTTTTCTAATAAGTTTTAGTTTCTGAATCTCTTTTTGAGGCCGGAGAGTCTCATCGGATGTGGAATTTTGTGGAGAAGTAGAGGAGGAGAAGGAAGAAGAGAAGAGACAAAGCAAGAGAATGAAGGTGAAGATCAAGCTAGAAGACGACATTGTAATGGCAGAGGAAATGTCCTCTTTTTCACCGTATTGACTTTTCTTAAAGAGTATGAAAAACACTTTTTGTGTTTGTGTTGATGTGTGATGAAGTGAAGGCAAAACATTTATTGCAAATCTTGTTGTTGTTGTTCGTCTTCTTCATGTCCCTGACACATCTTCCAACAAACACATTAAAGACATAACTCACTTCTCTAAGAAAACCTAGAGCCACCTAAGATTCAAGAATTAATGAATCAACTCACTCCCACAATTAAAAGAGTTTTAGTAGTATTAGTATATACGAAGCGTAAAGTAATAGTACTAGAATTATGTGTTGAGAAAGCATGTGGGTTTACATATAAGGTGATATAAATACTGCCGAGGTAGTGATGAAATCATGGGATGGTAAATAATTTTCTATATTTATTAGGGTTTTGAGAGAAGTTTTATATATTTAAAGTTTCAAATTAAAAAGAAGAGAGGATATTTGATGCAGCTTTATCGTTATGTGAAAACGTTGATTTTGTTGTAAGAAAACTTGGATTTATGGTTTGAAAGATGAGTGGAAAACTTTAAATCTTGATTTTCTCACTTATTCTCAAACCTTTTTTTTTTTTTTTTAAACCTGTCCTTCAATCTTTGAATAGCCAGCTAATTTTAACGATTATTTATTCCATCGTGTCAAAGAAAACTAACTCTCATAATCTCCTTTGATATTTTTTTCATCACATTTATTTTGGTACGTATGTGTTGTTCGATTTCTCTTGAATATATATATAGCAAAGGGTACGTACATTATCCTTTGTCCGGGATTATTTAACTATTTGGGAGAAGGATATAATTTCTCATAAATCTCACGCAATTGGGCACAATGATTTGCAAGCATGAGTTTTCATGTGACTAAAAACCTTCAGGGATGCATGCATGAAGTATTTATTTAATGGCTCCAACACTCCAAGACACCGTTCATTAAATAAAATTTAAAGTCAAATTGTATAAAATATGTATGATTTAATTGTTTAAATGTATCCACATGTATTAGTTTGTTAATTAACAGTTTAAACAATTACTCTTTCCGTATATTTTTATTTGTGGTTTTAGGAGTATTTTTTTTACAAAAAGTGTTGTTTTCAGTTTTATAGATATAAATGATCAATATTTTACATTTTTACTTTTTTGTTGTTAAAATCAATTTTGGTCAAAAAATTCAAAATCTAAAATGAATAAATAAACATGAAATTATAGTAGTATTCTGTTTGTTTTCTTAAATAGTGTGCACAGCTCTAAAACAATAAATAAAAAGAAACAAATGGAGTAATTTAAACGAATGTGAGTATATTCAATAACAAAAAGATGGACAGATAAATTTGGTTAGTATAGTACTAGACTACTAGTACTGCTTGAGATGCACAGCTCAATATACATTTGGGTCCATTCTTCGCCAACGTGATATTCCCATTAGACAACACAAATCAAATCAAGTGGTTTGATTATTATGTTAGTCACCTTAAGATTATAGAATTCAGTATTATAATCTTATATATAATTCATTAATTTTGGTAGAAGAATCGTCAATAAAGCAAGAACAAAATGTGGAATGGACCTCGAGAGTGTATTTGCTAGAATGATATTGTCCCGTCTTTAAAATCGAGGGAATGATTGAGAGCCAAAGCATGCAAACATGTAATGTTTGCCTTTGGAAGTTTGGATTGCTATTTAATTTCATAATTAAGAAAAACATGATTGGTACTGCGTTAATTGTGAATCTTCCTTTTTGTTATTAATATTTTTAACCAAACAAAAAAAAAAGAGAAGAAGAAGATAACAGAGCAAAGTTGACCAGATCATAAGATAAAAAGTATGACTAACCATCACCTTCAAAAGATCGAATCTGACTTTTATTTAGAATTTAGGGAGTGAAATAGAATATCAAATGTTTTATCAAATATAGGAAGAATTAATTGTTAGAGTACCACTTTAATAATTAATCGATAGGGAGAGAAAAAGAAAAAGGCGAAGAGAAATAAAGATAAATATTAAAGCTAACAAAAGGAGAATGGAAACAGTTTGATGTAAGAGCAATGATAGTGTCTCTAAAGCAGCCTCGAGCTCAGCTTTTTCCAATATCTCGAACCATACCAGAGAGTATCTTAGTTAACTAAGAGACTATTGTGTAATACTGTTTGGAACAAAGTACGATTCAGCGTTGGAGTTATTAACTATGGTATGATGAGACATGATTTACAAAGGGGCGTGAAAGTGTTGGACGTTAATGTTCGGACCATGCATGAACCTTTGTTGAGGGTACATCATCATGGATTTTCATTGTGAGTTGTCCATTGATGTAAACCATGGAAATCTTATTAGTTAAAAATAAATAAATATGATTACACACTGAACACGTATTTAATTCCTAATTCATGGACCATATGACAAGTATTTAATTCCAAATTCATCAACTTGAATAATACATAATCTTTTCTTTGTGACTTACATCATGGTTAGCTTGGTGTAACAAAAATATCGGTTGTTCAACAAGTCTAGACTCCGGAGATTTGGTAATATCCCCAAATTGTCATACAAATATTATTTGTAAGATAGTTCTCTTTAAAAAAAAAAAAAAAAAAAGTAGCAAAACAAGTTACAATTTTCTTTCAAGACTTGAATAATCCTTTAAAATGACAAAAGTTCCACTAAACCAGAATTTAAGAACCATCTCCCACCTCTAAATAAAGAAAACCTATCAATTGTAGAAAATATTTTCAATGGCTGTGATTTTTATTTTTTTTGTCAAAACACAATATTTGTGGTTGTTATAATGCTTATTTCAATTCCTCCCCAAATAACCCTACAGATTCAGAACCTCAAATAAAAGACAGAAAAGATAACTAGATCAATATATCTAACTAATACATATAACATTACGAAACGAATTTAAAACATTTAAGACATGAAACAGAAACTGACATGTTTGAAATTATAACCCGGTGTCCAAACATTTTCAATCTACATACACACACACACATGAACATGATCTCCCTCCTCTCTTTTTTTACTTCTCTTTTCTTGTTTTTTCAAGAAGTGAATTTAATCAAATTAAAGAAATAAAACAAGAACAAAGCAACAAACCCATAAAAACATAATTTCCCCCCTTAAAATTACCCAAATTCTCCTTAAGAAACATATCAATGTTTAACGAGGGTAGAAAGCGCCAAACAATTATCAGCCATTCGATACAAAACTCCCGCAGATTTATAAACGACGTTGATATCCTTAGTTTCCTTCATTGCATCGCTACAAGTATCATAATCCGTCAACGCAGCGCTAAGATTAATGTTAAGGCTAAAACCATCATTCTCCTTAATGTTCGTAAGGGCTTTTTCCAAATTATCAAACGCGCTATTGAAGTTAGACAAACAAGTAGAGACTCCTCCTGCGTTAAGTTTCATCTCTTTCTTGGCTATTTCTTTGGCTTGTCTCGTACGTTTCATCAGCTCTCTTATAGCCACATCCGTTGCTGCGTTCACGTTTGTTTGACCCTTGATGGTTCCTCTACACAATGTGGGAAAATCCGCAACCGTGCAGAGATCGTTGAGAGGAAGCTTCAAGGCCGCCGTGCTTTGGCTTGAGGCGTTGGCGAGGATGAGGAAGATCGTTCCAAGGACAATCATATGAGGATTGATAGACATTATATGTGTGTGTAAAATATGTAACACGGAAACGTATATATATATGTTTTGGTATATATATACCCGTTCTTGTGTTTCTTTTTTTGTGATTTTGAACACCGGGGTCGTGGTTTAGTTTTGATGAAGGATGAAGGATGTGAAGTTTATATATGTATAGGTTATATTTAGTTAGTTTTTTTGAAGCAATATTTTTGGCTGATTTGCCACCGGTGAATTAAACCGGAATATTTCTATTTTGATATGTTTGTTAATTAGGTTTGGTAATGTGTTACGTTTTGTTGTTTTTTTTTTGTTTTCTTGTTCTATTTTGGGGTAAATTTAGATTTGTTCTAACAGATTTGGAATTTGACTCTGAAACTGATTTGAATTTCAGTTACATATATGTCAGCATAAACAAAACCACATATTAACGTTGTGATCGCTAATGGTTTGCTGTAGCAGAAGCAAAATCTCAGATTACACAAACAATTTGATCAAAGAAATTAAAGATGTAAAGATAAATAAAATTCCTCTTCCATTTATAGATTAATCTTAAAACGAATGTTTTCTTAAAAAATGATGACAAAGATAGTGAATCAATCTGGTGAACACAAGTGCCTTTGGAATGCTATTTGTTTTACCTCACAGCAACCAAATTCCCCATGAAACCACCGCTTATCTCATAATGGCGAGCACTTGAGAAGCCAGCTTCTAAAGCAAGAGTCTCTAGCTCTTCTCCTACAAAAGCACATTTCAAAATCCAATCAGCTAAATCAAAACACACTATAGAATTCACCAGTGCCGTGTAGTATATGCTATCGAAGGAGAACGAACCTGTTAGGTACCCATTGATTGAAGACTTGAGATATTCATACTCCTTTGCAAGACCATAAACAGTAGCCACAGGGACTACTACATTATCTATCATCCAATCCTATCAAAAACAAATTATTTTCCTCAATAATTGGAATCACACCTCACACACAGTCATAGTAGAAAAAAACAAGTACCTGCATAAACGCAGTAACGGATTGGTTGCTCTTGTTAAAATCAAGAACCGACACTCTTGAACCTAACAGGAGACAAAAAAAAAATAAGTAAGAACACAAAAAGCCTTAACTACAAATTAAATGTAAAATAAACCAAAAAGCATATACCTGGTTTCAAAACTCGATACATTTCCTTCATAGCTTTAAGTCTATCAACAACGTTTCTAAGACCATAACCCATAGTTATAGCATCGAATTCACAATCATCAAATGGTAAATCAAGAGCATCGCCTTCAATCCAACTAACATTGAAAAACGTTACAAGTTTTTGAGTATTTGTCAAAGAGATGTTACACAACACATTAAAAAGAAAAAAAAAAACAAGCATGGTTTTACCAATGCTCACTCTATACATTTGTAACAAGACCTTCCTCGAAGATTCTGTCTACTTGCTGCAACAGCTAATTGTTCACATGAGAAATCCAAACCCATCACCTATAATCATTAATATTATTATCAAGTTTCATTTAAATCAAAATTAAGCAAAGTCAAACATTTTAAGAACTCAAAAGCAAACAAACCTTGCCGGTTGAACCAACTTTCTCAGACAATAGAAACGATAAATCTCCACTTCCACAGCACAAATCAAGAACGTAATCTCCTTTTTTAGCTCTATTTTTTTTCAAATTGAAGAAACAAAATCAGTAATTAAACACAGAACATACACGAAAAGCGAGAAATGTATGATGTAATGCCCTCACCCGCTCCATGAGACGGCCATGTTTTTCCAAATCCGATGTTGACCTAAGCTTAAGAGATCATTCAACTGCGAAACAACAACATAAGAAGATGACGACGATTAGCTTAAGGACAGGAGATAAGATAAGAAGAAGAAGAGATTGATAATTCAAACATTATCGTAAACGGGAGCAATGCGGTTGAAGAGAATCTGGCGTTCGTTCGAACATCTAACGACTACTCTTCGTTGCGATTGAGAATTCAGCCGGAGCTTTCCGGTGCCGGTGAAGGTCGCCGGGAAGACGAAACCAAGTAGAGTCGCCATATCTCGGCCGTTGATTAACGATCATGTCGTTTTTTTCTGACTACTCGGATTGGTTAAAATCTGAGTTTGATAATGGGCTGGCTTTGGGCCCAATACGAATAATTTTAGGCCCATTTACAAAATTTAAACAAAAATGGTTGATTGTTGTTATTGTAAACGTTTTGATCATGTCAGAAATTTCCAATTACATTGCATTATCTTATCTTATTCTAATGAAAAATTGCAAATACGCTCGTTTTTCATTCGAGTTTCAACTTTCAATACGATATTGAATAAAAACTTAATGTTATATAAGTCAGGTTAGTTTGGTTCGGTTACACAAATATTTGGAATCTGTACAAGTTAGGTATCTACAAAAGGATTTTTTGGATCCAACAGATTATTTATGTTAAGGTGCAAATCATGAAACTCATATATAGATCATGAGGGAATAAACATTAGAAGAGAGACCAAAAGAAGTTATTTTATTCACCGATAATAATAGTTACAAAAGCATTTTGATATAACCCTCTTGTTTGTTCCTTTCCTACATGTGAGTGAGTGTAATATTCATTCATGTCTCGTCCAAGCTTTCAACTCTTTCCTTCTTTGTCGGTAAAGCAAAGCAGAATTATACATGTCAAATACACCCATCTTTTTTCTTCAACGTTAAATACCATATAAATATATATTCATTCCTCGGTAAAGAATGATCCACTAGAATCATCCATCATCGCAAAAGGCATATTCTCTGATGGCTTCCAATGTCGTTTCCTTTGGTTTATAAACCAATTATTGATTTGTTTCTGGTCTAACCCCGTTGCATCGGCTAAAGCTATCTTATCACCTTCCTATATTACATTCAAACCCATCTCATTATAAATGTTAGTTAGCTCGCAGAAGAGAAGAGAAGAGAAGAGAAGTGTGTTTTGCTTACGGTAGGGTAAGGCCATTTATAATGGAGACTCCACCAATCTAGAAGAGCTTGTCTTGCTTCTCTTGGTAGCTTTCCTTTCTTCTTCTTCTTTGAGAACTCTAGCTTTAAAGAACTAATACGGCTTCCGAATTTTCGAATCAACCTGTCCTTGAGATCACGGTCCTCGCATCTTTGTTTCCCATCTTGTCCTACCTCATTCTCACCTCCACTTAGTTCCTCGTCTGATGAAATTGCACCATCCTCTATTCACACCAAAAAAATAACATATCAGTAACTATAAGGCCTAAACAGATGTCACATTCACGTAGAGAAAACATTAGACAGAATGTTTTAGCAAAGAAAATGTAACAAAGAAAATTCACTTTTATAGAAACAGTAAAGTTAAATTAAGCTTTCTTACTCGGCTAAACGGCTAAGTGGCTAAAGAAGAAGAAGAAGAAGAGAGGGCAAAAATGGAAAAGAACAAAAGTGAGGAAGCACACGATTGAGTGCAGCAGTCAAAAAAACCGCCGCAGTGAATAGTTACCTCCAATGTCATTTGTCAGAGAGAGGACTAATAGTCTTGTCTCCATGAGGAGACATCCCCCTTGGCCTACTTATCATCCTATACCACTATGACACGTGTGAATACCACATCGATGTTGTGTGAACCCCCGGAAATAACGCTACACCTCACATTTATGCTCTCCACACAACACCCCAAAACCCAATTTCCTTTTCAATATCTCTCTCTTTAATAAATTGCACATTTAAATATGCCTCAACGACTCTACTGACACCAACTCAAACCCCAAATGATTCAAGAACATTACCTGATTTCATAATAGTTTGGACTGTGTGACAGAAGATTTAGTCGGACCAAGCAACCAAGGTTAGTCGATCATACTAAATCATGGACTACCAAATACATACACACCATTGTTAGAGAAAGTATAAAGGTAGACAGTGCGTCATGCCACATCAAACATGTGCTTTTAAATCCAAATTCTTGAAATAAAAATTTGTACCAAACCGCTACAAGTCAAGTAAGGGGGTCTAGTAGACAATTATAAAACCAAGAAACATCTCTAAATGCATTGTCGTTGAAAGGGGATCCCTTATGTTCATATTGTATATACATACATGCACATGAGTTGTTACGTTAATAGTTCAATGATACACAAAAAAAAAACGATAGTTAATGGTATTATTATTACATTTTCAGTTATGTGAAAAATAAAGTTGAGCGAAGAAGGTGACATGCAAATAAATAGACACGTGCAAGTAGCGTGCCGGAGAGAGACATAATACGACCCACCAAGGGAACAATGCAACTAGAGGAAATGACAACCACTATATGCAAAAGAGTTGAGAAAGATAGAGACGAAGCATAGTCACAGTCTTATACATGATTTGATTGTGGTGTGTGTAGAAGAACCCTATGTCTTCTTTTTCTTTTTTTTTTCTTTTTTTTTCACCGAATCAAAAATAAAATCTTAGGAGAGAAAGGTAGGTAGGGTCGCTAGCGGAATCCACGGGAGTCCATGTGACTTTCTACCTTTACTTTAGACAAAAACCAAAAGGACCTCTAATTCAAGCTTATCATGCACTATCTTCATATTCTTCTCAATATCTCTTCTATATGAAAATATGCAAACATCTATGAGGTTGCATGCAGCATTACTTATGCCTAAAATGCTGACTATATTAAATAAGCACTAGAAGAAAGCATAAGATGAATCGGTTGTACTTCTAAAGCATATTAACATGAAAGAAGCGAAAGCATGTGATTGATATGAGAAACTAGTAAATCACATCACATCTCATGTGAATCTTAGTCCAACAATGTAAACTTCTTTTTCATTTATTAGTTTATGATTTCATTCAGGTGAAAGAAAAAGAAAGCTAAAGCTCACAAACAATTTTTAAAAAAATACAACCAGATGAGATCATCCAAAAGGCAAGTTGTACTTGGAACAATTTTAAAAATATTAACCATAAACATTCGCCCATTATGGACAACTTGAAGTGATATATTTTCAACCTTTTTCCAGTATGATTCTCTATGCTAACTCTAATTAATATATATCAGCAGCTTTTTTCCACAAATAAACAATATTACCAAAGTACAAGTGGAACGCTGCATTTGAGATTTACCACGATAAGGTAAAAACCCTGCAAAGCTGAAAAGTCCACCGTTTTATGGAGTTCGATTTCTTTACAGCTACTTCTTTCAGGTACAGTTTATTAATTAAGAAAAAAGTAAGGCATTATCAGTATTTTCTAGCTAACGTGCTCAGTTTATTTGTCATTTTTAGAACAAAGGGTGGTCTCTCAAGAGAAAATATCAGCAAACTCACAAAGAAATGCAAAATTTTGAAGCATTTCATTCATATGTAGCTGTATACTAGTAATAAGTATAAACCTAAACCCCATAGGATTGAACCAGCTTGTTTATTACTCACAAGTAAGTCCAACAAGACTCCAACAAGGACATGCAGATAAAAGCAGCCACTTGGCAATGATGCTATTTCCGATGATCAACAAAAATCTCCTTACTTTTGTCCTCAGATCATTGGAACTTGAAATATACCAAAGTTAAGATTTTCATAATAAAGGTCTTATACAATAAGGTTTTTATTTTTACTATTTGACAAAGAATGTCTTTTTGTATTTTCAGTAAAACAAATTTTCAGTTTTCTTTTCATTATTTTAATTTATAAATTAGATAGATAAAATTTAGTAGTATATTAATAAGGTGTATAATAAAATAGTAAACAATCATCAAAATACTTTTCTTTTTATCCAGTAAATCCCTGAATGATCAAAGAGAAGTTGGAGTCCTAGAAGAGCTTTTGATCTAATAAGGTTTTTACCCATAAGTTCTAATCGAGAGATAAAACACTGTAAACAAGAGCAATATCTTTATTAGAACTTACACTTGTTGTTAAACTAGAAGCAGTCAAGCGAAATAAGTTCTTAAAAATCAACTACACTATTGTTAAAAAGTTATGACTAGGTTTTTCTCACTAGAAAAAGAAAAGCAACAAATTGAAAAAACATTCAGTACGCAACAAGACTCTGAAACGTCAAAATCAGAATCTCTACCGCAAAAGCTTATTGCTTTCGAAGACTATTTTATTTCTGACAGAGAAAGAAGATAAAAGAAAGATATAAAGTAGAAAATGTATGATTAGCACAAAGATCAACAAGAAAAGAAAAATATCCCAAGAACCACCCTAATCCCACGGCTAAATGAATAGTAAAATAACGGCACACAACCTTTGTTTCCTGATTTTCACCGTGCCCAAAGAAAACCATAACACAAAACAAACATATGAGGGAAAATAACTATGTATCCTAAAAAAAAAAAAAAGAGTAGATATCCAAATGAAAGATGTAGCTAGGGTTTTATCTTTTTTTTTCTTCTAATATGCTTTCTCACTGAAAAACCTAGGGTTCTTCTATCACTAAGCTTCCCATTATTTTTCACAAACTGGTACCAATGAAACTAAATTTATATCATCCGGGTTAGTGTGGTAAATTAGTCTGACAGAGATACAAAGATCGAGAAAGTAAAAAATCACACAAAAGATCAACATCACTCCTGAGACTAAACTCCAAATCGAACCAGAGAGAGGGTTATTTAAAGACATACCCGAAAGTCCTCTGGCAGACTCAACACCAGTACATAGGTTCCGTAGTTGCATCTCGATCTTGTTCAAGAACGTCGTTGCTTCGTCAAACGGCCTTGCCAGATCCGATTTGTATTTCACCAATATATCGCAATACGTTTCCTAAATTCTCACCAGTCACCACTAAAAAAATTATTTCAAGTACTAGAAAAACCAAAAACTAAAAAAATGGAGAAAAATCAAGAAAGAAACCATGAATTCATCAAGCTCAGGATCAGCTCCAAAGTAAGAATACGGAACAACGTCTCTCTTATACACATCACTTTCCCTTTGAATCTCCTCCAGTAAACACGCTATCTCCGGCGGTGCTCCGACCTACATAAACAATTACCAAAATCTCACAACCGTTATTTTGAATTATAATATATATTCTTATCAAACTATATCATAAAATTATAAATTAATTTACAACCTTCTCCATCTCATCTTTATCCGTAAAAAATCGCTATGAAAAAAAACTTTAGAAACCTAAACTTCGCAATGATCAAAGTTTTGAAAGAGGTTAAAAAAAAACTAAGTCATATCTACACACAAATACGTTATATGCTATAAAACTCACATATGCATAATCTAAAACTCCTCAAGAGCACAAAAAACAAAAACAAAATTTGTTCGGAGTATAAATTTTGTTTTCACCTTCTGACAATCGATGTAAGCTTGGAGTAAGCGAGGATACGATGGATGACAGGCGATTTTAGATTTGATGACACTAAGAGACACGTTATCATCGTTTCTTCTGATCTCCGGAGCCATCGAAGCCGCCTCCGATGATAAAGCCGAGGCGGCTGCTGAGAGTAACTCATCGGATCCGAATACATCAGAGACACGATTTCCACCGGCGGAAGAGCATAGTAAAGCTTGATAATCGGAAGGAAACATCAGACTCTCCGGTGACATCATCATCACCGGTTTATCTGAGTAATCTCCGGCCGAATGGAAATTGTACATTCCATCCATTAGTAAGATCGCCGGTGAGACCTTCGTCTTCGTTTAACTTCAATCTTGTTCTGCAAAAGACACGAATCGATGGAGAAGAAGAAGAATATGAAACTTCTTGTTTATCAAACTTTTCGGTTCTATAAATTTGTTAGTGTAGAGAGAGACGATCAAGAAGAAGTGGAGGCAGAGATCATATTTTATTTTCTTTTGGGCTAAACAAAGGAAAAAATTGTGTAATAAAGTTAATGGAAAGAAAAAAAGAGAGGATAAAATTACGAAAAGGGACATATGCTATGAGGCTCAATCGAGCTTATATAGGCTTTCACAGTTGGAGACAAGGCCCTGCTCAACTATTTATGCCAAAATTATGCATATCATCATAAATTCATAAGGTTTTAAATTTCACTGACATAGATGGAGGATGAATGCTGACACCATTCGTAATTTTCTTAGTGATTTCACTATCTTTTTAGTATTACTATCTTATCATAATCCATGTTAGAATCTGGTAATGTGCATAAGAAAGCCTAAATTAAAACATTTTTGCAGTTCGTCATATGCTAACTGCAAAGATAGTGAAATAATAACTTGTTTTAGTTTTTACTTTATTATTTTGTTGGAACATAATAATAACTTATTAAGGTTAACATATCTTCACAAAGATAATATTTTCATGATATGCTTTATTTTGATCGATTATAGATTTCGAAAATGTTTGGATTTTAATCATTTACTTTTTGGGCTAGTTGTCATAATCATTTTCCAAAAGTATTCTTGATTAGATGAAAACATCATGATCGGGACTACTGTTGTTCCATTATTTTCTGACTAGTTTTAAATTAAAAAATTTAGTAGTAAGAAGAAAACTTATGCAAATTTATACACTTTTATAATCAAATGGCATATTATGTTCCTTTTTCCATATCATGTTATAATCATCTAACTGAAGCCATATATAGAAAACGTTAAAAACAAACATTGTGGAAAATTAGGAGATAGAGTTAAAGTTAAAGACTTCCGAGTTGTGAACAAACGAAAATATCAAAATACTCGCCTACTCTATCAACTTAGTTATGAAAGTTGTATGTATAAATATTGATGAATGCTAAGACCATTTTCAACCGAAAATACTATATTTTGCTTTAAAATGGAGTAATTTTATTTTGAGATAGGTTTATCTCCGACTGATAACTCTATTTCTTACTCTGAAAAGGAATATTCTAAATATATTCCATTTTTCTTTAATTGTTAATTTCTATTATATTTTTATATTTTCTAAAGTTATAAATTACACCTATTTATTTAAGTTAACTAATAAATAACAAATCACAATATTATTTCAATATAAAAAATATTACAAAATAATATTATATTACATAACGGTAATAAAATAAATAAAAACTATCATATATATGTATTTATAACTTATACTATCATATGTATTTATAATTTAAAAATAATCTAAATATTTATAATTGTGTATCATTATACATGTAAAAGTATATCTTATACATTTATTTATAATTTATCAATAATCTAAGTATTTGTAATTTGGGTTAAGTAAAATAATAACAAATAATTTTATTTAAGTATAACATATAAATATATAAAATTTAAAGGATTGATTTACAAATAAAAAAGTTTATTTCTAAAATAGAGGCAAGAAATGAAGATCTCCATTTTAGAGATAGAAATAGAGGTGGGTTGGAGAGGATTTTACCCTAAAATAGTATTTGGAGGTGAAAATGGAGTTAGATTGGAGATGCCCTAAACTTAGTACTAGTGAATTATCATCATCTCATAATAATGTTCCATCGCTAGTAAACTTCATATATTATATGTTTCGTCCGGAAATCGATCTAAAAAATGACAGATACCTAATAATGCATGTAGTTGTAAACTTGTTGCTAGATACAGAACAATGATCAATACATAATTACTAACAAAATGTAGAGGGTAAAGTATATATTGCGACACCCTAACTAGTCTAACTGTAAATGATTATTGGTTGAAACCAAATGTGAGGAGCATATCGATATGAATATCGATGCTTTAGCTAAAGACATATAATATAGTTAGCATAGAGATTGGATTAAGGAGATACCTCTGATGTTGAACATTTCGATTGTACGGAACAAAACATGATTCGAAAAGCGAAGGTCCGTTCCTAGATAAGACCCTATGGAAAATTGTTCTTCTTTTGTTGTAATTAACATTAAATTAGTATTCAGTATTTACTTTAGAATAGTTAATGTCTGAGTAAAGCAAGTTTTTGGATAAAACCAAGAATAAGATAAACGAGGGCCTAGGCATAGGAGCTGCAAAATCAATGGTCGTAGCAGAATTATATCTTTTTGGTGATACATATCCTCAGATTCATTACACCTTACATGCATTTTCCCCAATCCTTTTTAAGTACTATATGTTATGGTTACACACTTACACTGAATGTAATTAATGATTTATAGTTTTATACTAAAACCTTACATTGAATTAATGAATATACATGATGACTTAGCTAATGAAAATGAACCAAGTAATCATAACAAAAACAGATAAGAAATTTGGTCGTAATATAAAGCGAGTATCAAGAAAAATTAAACGAGCAACTTTAACAAAACGAAAAAGGAAAAAAAAAACCGATGAGCATCTATAATTATTTCGAATGGAACCAATTATTTTTAGTTTTATCTACAGCTTTTAAGCCTCGTGTAATTTTTAATTAGTAAGGTGGCATGTTCTATCTACTTTAATATAAACTTTGATTCTGTTTGTTTTTCTCTTTAAAAGACTAGACAAAGTCATTTTCATTTTAAAGGTAGTTGTGAGCTACTGGATGCTTTAAAATCATCTAACGTATCATAAGTTAATAAAAACAAGGGAATTAGGTTAAACAGAAAAAAAAAAGGTTAGAAAATTAGGAAAAAATAAGTCAGGGGATTGTGTGCAGAAAATAATAATTTGATAGATGGTTTTGCTTTCGGAGTCCATATGATACGTGTTATTGGCGGAGATCACACTTATAATAAACACACACAAAACATGTCATTTACACGTGTGATCAGATTAGCTTTTCTTGTCGTTGACAGCAGATCAGATTAGCTATATGTTAAAACAATATGAAAATTTTAAATATATCATTTCTTATTTGTATTATTTTCATAAATTCTATACTGAAATGTGACAAACTACACCGAAAAATACATGTTGCAGCATTAGGCGAGGGATATTTTTGTTATATACAGACGAAAATACTAGTTGATGCAAAGCTCGGTTATCTTTTGGTTTTAACTCCTTCTTTTCGTAATTTTGTTTTCTCATATAATGCAATTTCCGAATAATCAATTAGACAACCTCCTTTTCTTTTCTAATTAGAGTTAGGTAGGTGAATATTTTTTTAAAAATATATATCAAATAATAATAATAATAGTAATAATTTTTCATAGAATCTTTTGAATTTTCAATGTAATTCATGTAATAGGATACTCAAATCATAAAGGGGAAAAAAGAAGAGAATTCAAGTTATTTTTATTTATTTAAAAGAACTCAATTTAACAAAAAAATGTTTAGGATCATACTTCTTAACGTTGTTTACAAATCTTATAGAATCCCAAGATGAAATTGACCAAAAGAAAAGAAAAAAATTAACAAAAAGAGTGATTGTAGATCGTGATTTACTAAATATGTATGATTCGTTATCAATCAAAATGTTCCAAATATGAGGTGAAGAAATAAAATGGGAGTTATTTCCTTTGTTTGGTGATCCATGCGATGCGCCACTTGGATGATGCATGCTGAGTATTTTAGCTCTTGGAACTACATGCAAAATTTTCTTAATAAGAGTTATCATTGGTTGTTCGCCTATGACTATGTTATCAAAAATATCTTAATAAGGGTTATTAAAATATCTTCGAAGTCCATGCAAATATGTTGTTCGCCTATCAACATATTTAGGCTTTGTGATTTGATAGATTCGTCCCATTTTTCTGTACCTATCTCCCTATCTGTTCATATTATTGAAATAATTTATCACCAAATAGTGAATATGACATAATAGTATTATAAAATTCGCCTATGCCTACGGCTACGGCCTACAAGCTAAAAGGGCAGAACTTATATTTCGGTTCTTGGTCCATTCTAATTTTGACCTACGCTCAAAAATACATTATTGAGGAAATGTACCAAGCGTCTTATTAATTGTCTTTCTAAAAGATGTAGACCAAGTTGGCAAAATATTTTTACATCGCTTGGCATACTTTGTTTGTAGCCGCGGTATATAACATTACTTATATTAATATTAACCGATATAGTACTCAATATTTACCGGTTCAGTCTAATATATAAAACGATCTCGTTGATAAAACCATGATTTTACTAGTTTTAAGTTTTGATTTGAAATTAGCTACTACTTTTTGTGAAACTCGAATCCTCAAATAATCAATCATTTGTACATCTTTACCAGTAATATTAACCGATAAAAAACTTTTTAACAAAAAAAACAAGAAAAGCTTTTGAATATTAATTTCAGCCTAAGCTCATCATGACTCACGAGTAGTTTTCAGTTTAGATATTGAAAACAAATTTTATGAATATAATGTTTCTAAATCTAAAATTAGTGAACTAGTAACACTAAACCATTTTTAATGTTTCTTTTTCTTTTTTTGGACAATAAAATTAATTTATAGTAATCTTGTTTAAATACCAAGAACGTAAAATAAATTTAAAAAAAAACGGGACAAAAAATAACATGGTATTGCGCAATATTTCATCGGTGTGTTTCTCTATTTCCTCAAAAGAAAAGAAAAGATGTGTTAAAGGGTCTTTTCGTTGATGGACAGGTTGATTGACCCATCCATTTTCGGGCCAGGTTTGTTCAAAAAATTTCTGACACAAAGCTACGGTTTCGTATGAATCCATATAGAAAACAAACATAGCTTTGGTCCCTCCATCCCACTCCCTAGGATCTCGACCGTCGATCATCACCCAAGACTATATATAGTAGATGTTAGGATTTATCAGCTTAAACCAATGGTTACGCTTAAATATTTGAATCGATAGTTATATCTGTTCCGAATGTAGCAGTGGTTTTAATTAGGCTTATATAGCCCAGTATTCTAATGTTTTACATCAAATAATATAAAGTAATTTAGGTTAGTTATATCGGGATATTAAACTGTTATTCTGGAATTTTGAGATTTTTGTGCTTATTTTGATTCAATATCAATTTTGAGGTGACTAATTCGGTTATCTTAGACCGAATGACATATATTATCTTAGTTTGGGAATATGATGCTGCGCGACCAAATAATTGATATGATTTGAGCAACGTGTGTAGGATATATAATTGATATGATTCGATTGTATATGCCCATTCCTAAGTAATAAGAATCTTTGTTTTGTTTAACTATAAGAATCATTTAAAAATCTTTTGGTATAGAAGTTCGGAATCATGAGTGTTAATATCATCTTTGATCAAATTGATCGATGTTATTATAATTAATTTATAATCTAGGTAGGTTTGTGGGTTTATTTGAAAGAATTCTATATTACCACTTGAACATGATTGAGCATAAGTAACAGGTTCATAATATAGAGTAATTGCATTCCATGACAAAATATTTTACAAAAATTAACTGATACAAAAGTGAAATACTGTTTTTTTTAGGGTATCACTTATGCAAGAGATCCAATAATTTATCTCACTTATGTAAGAAAAAGAAAAAAAAAACTCACATTCAATAAAGTTAAATATGAACATACCTGCTATTATAGGAAGGGGACAAAGTAACCAAGAATAGATATATCTGTGGACTAAGATGGACCAAAAACTTCTGGATAAAATATCTGATTAGAGCACCTAATTAATATATCGGTCTTTGGTGTTCCTAATCAACCCCTATGTGTATATATTTTCCATCACCTCTTGATGGACGTACGTAAGCCAAATTTTGTTTTCTAACTGTATTTAAATACATTTCCCATTTTCAACAAAAATATCAACTTTAGCCAATCCAAACGTGACAAGAAAAGAAAAAACAATCAGTAGACATTTAGTTGTTACTAGCTAGAAAATATATGTAATGAATGAATAATGAGATATGTTTTAATAATTTATTGGGGAATAAATCTAGTGAAATGTAGCACGAACCATAGTGTCATAATAGCACCCATATGAACGAATTGGTTGTTGTTAGTATATTGTTTTCGGGGTCAAAGTTTTAATTTATTCAGTCAGGTATAGTAGTAATCGTGGTATTTATTCATTATATATCCCACACACATACAAGAAGTCTCCAAATAGCATCTAAGTTGCAGAAGTTTTCAAATTATTCCCATGGTGAATGTAGCCTCAGAGAATTGATTTAGTTCACCACTAATTATTTAGTATACAACCAAACAATAGTTTTTAAAAATCATCAGACAAAAAATATCGTTTTTATTTAACTTAGATTGATCAGCTAACTACTTCTAAGATATTAAATCGTTTTACTCTTCATGATTTCAAAGTCTTTTTTTTTCTTTTCCAAACAAGATTTTAAGTTTGATGTTAATGTTTTCAATATCCAGTCTCATCTGTAGCATATATAAACAAATGAATATACCAAAGGAAATCTTCTTTTGAATAGAAAAAGAAGAAGAAGGAAAGCTTAGAATGTAAAAAAACTAACAAACGCACAAAAGGTACTTTATATATTATGATTTAAAATAAATAAATTCATCAGCACTGTTTTAGTGTTATGTCCACTGCGGTCGGAGAATATATGCGTTCCATATTTCTAGTCAGAATTGGCTTTCACTTTACATTACTATTGTATGTCCATATTCACTATTACTCTATAACAATTGAGTTCTCAAATTTATTTTTATTAAATGTTCTATTTGATGTATACTACTAATATATTTTTTAAGACACGTGCGTGTTTGTATATAAAGTATAACCCCCAAAAAATCTGGTGATGTTGTGGGCATGCATTGAAACAGAAAGAAGAGAAACATCATCCTCATCAAATGATGCAAAGTGTTAAATGGTTGTTGAGTTTATATTCTCTTTTGTTGGAAGTGGTCCTTAGTTTTGTGTCTGTGGTCCATCAAATGATATACAAACTTTGTCTTAAAATTTTGTTACCTAGCTAATCTTAAAATGTCTCGAAAGTTAACTAATTAAGGTTTCGATCCACCAGAAACATGAATGCTTTCTCTGAATCATTCCTTCATGCACGTTACTTCGTGGTCCTTCTTACTTTACCAAAATGAAACGAATAAAATAAAAAACGTAAGCGTAGGATAGAAGAGAAACTACTTTAACGAAAAAATAAAAAATTAGACAGAACCCAAAACAAAAGCCATCAAGAAAAATGATAGAAGAGGAAAACTCTATAGTGGTTGTGTGGGCCTGACCCGGTCCAGAGAGCTTTAACTTGGTGCATTTTCTACCAAATAATTGAACATAAATCCAAAATCATTTGGATATAATAGAGGATTTCATCAAATATAGGATATTTAGAGGTCTTTAATAAAAATAAATTCTATTTGCCAAATATGATCCAACAGAAAATTTGATCAGTTAATTTATTTAGTTTAGTTACAATTTTGTGAGACAAAATAAACAATATTATGTATTATATATATATATATATGTACAATATGTATAACTAGAATTTTTATTTTATCATATACTTCAAAGTTCGAAGTAATAGTTTTTCTATAGGTATAAATGCAACAATCATGTTTTAAAAATAAAAGTAGCTATACTGAGCGAAAGTCATAATATTTTATGTAACTATGGATGTTAAAATTAACAATATTCTAACGCCCAGTCGTTCATGTCCAAGGATTCTCAGTTCTCTCGTTCCATTCTGGTCCGTGTGTAGAGTCAAATACTATTGTATTTCTTGGAATAAAGTTAGGTACAAATATATAAATAAATATATGTTGTTATATGAAGTCAACCTATCAATTAAATGAAATAGTGCCACGTTAATCAGTGTTGATTTGTCTATGAATGGAAACTAATTAAATAGCCAAACATCTTTAGTTGTCATCTTTTGATCTCACCCCTCAATTCTATATAGCTAAAGTGGTGGTGAGTGGCGAGTGCTATCTTTGACTTAAAATGATCCCAATAACAACGGCATCCATAAGACCATAACACTCACTAGTTTAAAGAGCTTTCAACTAAATTATGTAAACATTTGAATGGCCCAGTATCGGCGGCCCATATAAACTTACTGCCAGTTTATTATGTCAAAAGTAGCGCGAAAGCTTAAAAGCAGACGAAAATATTCCATTTTCCATTTTCGACAAAGATATCATTCTTTTTCTTATCTGGACAAAATGTGTTTTTTTTCTTGGAGATTAAATTCGAGAAAAAGTGTAGTTTCAAAACATTCCAGTGAACATTATAATGTACTATCTTTCATCTTTCTTTTTCTTTTTTTAAAGCAAAATATATAATTAACTACTTAATTAATTAATAATTACTTCATATCGAATTTAAATTGGATTGCGGGGATCTTTGCCTCACTCACTCTCCGGTCTTGTAAGAAAATAATCAATGCAGTATCCCGACAAACATTTGTACGCATTACAATATATTCATTATCTTAACAGGAATATAATTGTACCTTTGACTCTTCCATGCGTTGGTTTGTTATAAGTTTATAATATTTATAAAAAAGACAGGAAAACTTCCACATGATTTTTATCAACACCTCATGTTGTCGTCTAAAGTCGAGAACACAAATGTTTGCCCTGGTATTCATTATTTTGCTCATTTATTATTATTTCTCTAACTTATTATTCAAACACAATTAAAAAAAAAAGTGATCAAGATATATAAGTTGAGAACTGACCTAATTTTAGGTACCAGTTCAATATTTCGATGAAAAATTATAATTAAAAAAGGTGTATTAAGTTGCTGCTCTTTCATACATTTTTAGATCAACCTCTTGTCAAGTCAACAGAGATTAACATTCCATATATTAAAAACGAAAAAGCTGACTGGAAAATTTTGGAAAAATATGTTTCTTCTACCTAACAATGTTTCTTGAGTTAGACGTGGATTGGTAACATTCAGCTTAAACAGGCTAACATTTGAAATATTTAATGGACTGAACTTGTAGGCCTGTTTAAGATGATCGGTATCCATTACTGGTGTCATAATATCCATTGTTTGGTTTCTTGACGTGCCCCACATATTTTCTGCAAAAATAAAATCTAGTCTTAATCTATGATAATAGAATGGCATGGAAGTAAATATGTTAGAGTCACGTTCTTTTCTATTCCACCGTCAAAATAGTAAAGGGCAAGTTGCTATTTATAGAGACAAGAAGGGAGACAAAGACTCTCTCGCCATTTGTGGATCAAACTCAAAAGGTATAGATTGATTCCAAATAGGGAGCTTGAGAGCTTCCACGGAAGATCTAGTTGAACCGGAGGATTTCACTCTGCCTAGCTACTCCACCAACTAAGAAAGTTAATGTTCACTCAATGCTCTTAACCGAATAAACCGATGTGGTTTTAGTGGCGGGTTTGAACCGGCAAGTCATGGAACGGGCTGATGGGCTCGATCCTTTTCGAGCTTACCATGGTGCTACATCTTTACTATCGGCTACCTTTCTACTCGCTAGAGTTTTACTCGCTTTTTTCACCATTAATGTTTGTCTTCATTGCTCTTGTGCCTTAGATTTCTTCTTCCGGTTTCAGTTCATTTGTGTTTGTTTATGCAATTTTAAGGAGTTGATGATTGTTGAATTGGATTAACTCGATGTTATGATTGTTATATATGTGAAGCAAGAAATTGTAAAGAATAAAGGAAAGTTGTTATAACAACTTTAAAAACAATTTAACTTATGTGAAAAGTAAAAACAACTATACACTACAAGAAACAAATGGTGAAGCAAGCAAGTAATCAAAGCAAAGGTGTCAAGGGGTTAACTAATAAATTACCTACCGTTCGTATATTTTAACTCCTCTGTTACTTATTTGCTCACTACCTAAACAATTTTTCGAAGATTCCTCTAATCACTAATTACCAGAAACTTGATTACAACTAAACAGTTACCTTTTGTATATAAAAATCTCTATTGTTTCAGCATTAACGGGCTAAAATTTTGGGTCTTGTGGGCTGATTCATAGAGTATACGTAATGAACAACATTAAAGGCCCTTTTAACTTCATTGACGTAATGAACATAAGACGTCACTCTCACTTACACTGTACGTAGTGAACAACAACTCTTAACCTAACCAAAAGAATCTCTCAATTTTCTTCCCCAACCATTTCTACGCCTCTCTAACTTCTTTGGATTACGTAACACCATCTCAAACTATTACAACAATCACATTTTCTAAATTCGTTATACATCAGCTAAACAACAAAGTTTCGTTGAACTAAAAAAAAAAGCTACCAACGACAACGAAATTGACTTTAAACTTTGAAATTTTACGTAGAGAAACTCAAATTATTCATAGACGCACGTTTCAAATCGCTAAAACCCACGTTTGAGCACGCAACTATAAGTCTCTCCGCAGCGTTACTCTTATTCCATATAGCGTTTGCGTTTGGCAAACTCCTCCACTTGCAAAACATTCCTTCTTCTATCTCCGCCGCCACAATATCTCCGGTCTCCGCCGCATTATGTATATAAACCATATCTCCAACCGCGTTCAACGTTATAGACGTTAACGGCCAATCAGAATCAATTACTATGAGTTTATCCAAACACGCCTTAGGCATAGATCCGATCGATTCGAATTTCAAATTCATCGGCGATTCGTCGGAAACTACTTCCCAAAGCTCGATTCCCGTCGGATTATCATCCTCATCTCCGATGATCCCCGCCATGATTAGACGGTTACCGGAAAATCCAATCGAACGCGAGTACAATCTGCACTCGCCGGGACAAAAATCGAGAAGCTTCGTCCATGATTTAGTTTCTGGATCGAAACTACATGCCAAGCCTGATCTCTTCTCCGTCACGTACATCTTCTCCGAGCTCGCCGCGACGGATAGCCACGTGGAAGAAACGGATTCGTAGAGAAAATCCGGCATCGATTCGCATCTCTCCCACACGCCTTCACCGGATTCGATGTCGAACAACTCGACGGCGAATCTATCCTCCTCGAATTCGCTCACGCCGCCGGCAACGATCAAGCTCCGTCCTACGACGGCGACAATCGGATCGATCCTCCACACTCTCGGCGGTGTCACATCTCGCCAAGTGAGATGAAACGCGTCGATTGAGAAAGAGAATCTCGCCGGAGATAACGTGTAGAGCAACGTCGAGTGAGAAGATCGAGCAACGGAGACGTGTTCGACGGGAGATGATGATGCGATTTTTTTGAGGTGGATCCAGTGATCGGATTTTGGATCGTAAGCCATAGCTGTCGTGGCTATGTTGTACGGCGGAGAAGTTCTTTGACTATAGACGAATAGCCACGGCATGGTTTTAAGACGGCGGAGGGAGAAGAAGACGGCGCGGTTCCAGGATTTTGACACCTGGCAAGCGGAATCGAGATCGAGGAGTGGTAAATAAGAGATGATTGATTCGAGTATGTCTCCGTCAATGGAATCTTCTTCTCTTACGATATCTTCTACATTGTTGTTTTTATACTCCATTTTTTTGTGTGTAACGATTATGGATAATGTGAATGCGTAAGGAGAGAAATTTATATATAGAGACGCGGGGAAGCTAGTGAACGACTAGTCAACGATTTACATAAACGCTGAATTGAGTTTGTGTATGTTCACACATATATGAATTGTATGGGTCAACTTAGATACAATCTGAAAATATAACATAATAGTATATATTAAGATTTTAGTAAAATTCAAATGTTTCTATTAAAATTAAAAGTCAAATGTTTATATTAAAACACACAAATATGTACTCAGCTAAAATATAGTTGTTCAAGTCAAATCAAAGGACCATGCTTCTCTGCCCACCTCCACTTTAGGGATTCTTTAGATCTTGATTCACTCCATTATCTTCCTCCAGCATTTTTTGCTTAAGGTTAGATTTGAAGATTGGATTCAAGAATGTGTATGCTTCTATGTTTTTTCACCTTTTTTTAGCATGGAATCAAGAAAAGGATTATGCTACTTGTGTAACCTTATTTTTCATTGTGAAATGAATATTTTACCTTGTTTTAGCACAATAAGTTCACAATAAAGGAATGCAATAAAAAATGTAAAGACGCAACAAAGCAAAAGTCCAAGTTTGTGTTTATTAGTATGGTAATAATTAATAAAGACCACATGATTTCAGTTACACCATAAAAGTCAAAACATATAAATAAATAAAAGTTGTAGGAAAAGGCAATTAACTCAAGATTATGAAACCTCTGGTTTGTTCTTCAGTTTAAACTCCAAGATTCATACACCTGACCTAAGGGACTCAAGCTTTAGTAAAAATAAGTAGCAAGGATGTATACATAACATCAAACCCCTATATATATATCTTATCCAAACGGGTTATCTTATCTATCTACAAAATCAAATAATAAATGCACATTTGACCCACAGCTACAAATAAGATATGGAATTTAAGGAATATTTTTCTTATCAGATTTGTGTGTACCTTATCAATGAATGGCTGGAATTATTGAGCAGGACAATGACCTTACTCCAGAGTGGAGCCAAAGGCTTACTTTGTGTAACTTATCAATGTGGCTAAAATAAACATCCTTCTCGATGTGACTCATTTTGATACCATTGCTAAGTTCATGCTCAGAAGGAGTTCCAAATCATGGTACTCGGCTATATTAGCAACTCTTCTAACTTACAATGCTTGATTATTATGTGATGTATAGAAGAATTTGCGTCTGTTCTCTTTCAGTTTCAAATGATGTAATGTAACGTATAGAAGAACCTTCGTCCCTTGTCTTTCATAGTAGGTAATGTATAGAAGAAGCTGCGACATTCTCTTTCACATCCCAAGGAATTAATGGATTATAATATCAAGCATGGACCATCTGTACACATCCCCAAGAACCATATCTCAACTTGTTCTCACTCTCCTTCTTTGTGGCTCCAAATATATTCCATTTAATGTACAGATAAGATATGAAGAACAATGAGCATGTACCACAAATGATTGGGAGACATATATAATATAATATGCAGAAAGAAAATAAGAATTAATTAGACCAACATCTACACGTAACCTACTACATCATAAGGCTTGAGAATGATATCTTCAACATAAACACTAGTCTTAGTTTGAGCAAACACAAGAAACTTGAGCCTTGCAATATTATAAGAATCACCAGCAAATTTGTTGGTGACGGTTTGAAGAAGATAAGTGATATATTTATTGAAAATCTCACATTTGTATTTGTCTATTTAAGTGTATGATCCAATCGGTTTCTTTTAATTGGTTACAGGAATGAGGAATTAATCTATAAGCATTTCCTTATGGTACTTGGGTTTTTAGTACGTACAACATTTACATAAAACAAAGATGAAATTACAGTAACACATTTGGTTGTTCCTATTTTAGTCTCTCCCTCAGCTTCCTAACTATCTCGTCAACGGGCAAAGATCCCACAGGACCAACCGGATCTAACGAATCATCATCGGAACCTTCATCATTAAAGTCATCGTCTATGTCACTATAATACTCTTCGGACTGGTCCTTGTCATTCACGTAATCCTCTGCTGAACCATCACTGCTCGACAAGACCAATGCTGTGTAAGTGTGTTCTGCAGCCTGTGAAGTGCCTTCAAACTCTTCAACCTTCTTCAATAAATCATCTGGACCGAGATCAAGCTCTTCAAGAATCACTGCCTTGGACGATTCCAAAGCTCGTTTCCAGAGTGAGATCATTTTGGGGCTTGAGATCGTTGTATTTGGATCAGACACAGTTCGTTCTTCACTGGGATTGTCTGAAAAGAGTAAGAACAGATAATGATAAGCATTGTTTTGGTATGAGCTTTGGAAAATGATTGTTGTTTTCTTTAGATAGTATGATGGTTCAAAACTAGAAACACGTAAGAGGTTTTCTAAGTACTAAAGAGTTGATAATACCTGAGGGAGTAAGTTCGTTTGTTATGTTGGTCTCAGAAAGGTTTGGAATTAAAGGATTGTCCAGAAACCGTGACTTCCACTCTCGTCCTCTCCACATAAGTATTTGCTCATCATCAAAAGACAGAAGCACGCAAGGAACTAACTCCTGCCAAAAGATAAGAAATGAAAGATAAAACTTTTCAGATATATATAAAATGCAGAGCTGTGCAAGTATAGATGCAAATAAAAGAAAAACCTGAACGATTAATAGACCTTAAGCTTAGCGCCTATCTTCTTATAATCACTTGGTTCAAGCCCTGGGCAGTCAACTTTCACCAAAGGACTCAGTTCAAAGGCATCCTTAACATCTTTGACCAACGACACATAAACTCCATTTTTAGCTACAATGAACAAAACAAACACAATAACAGTAAATACAAAGCCAAGTGTCTCACCTCTTCTTGCACACATAGATAAAGATATAACTTACACAACTTGCATATAGGCCTAAGAGACTTTCCCTTCACCCTGAACTTATCAGCTTCCTCTTTAGTCAATCCTTCAGGAACTTCTTGAATCAGCTTAGGATAAACCGGAGCTGCTGGTTTCCACAGCATCAACGGATACTGCGGACGTGTGCGGTAGTTATAATTCCTTCCCCTGAAAAGATACACCACACCTCCAACTCTATGAATGATCTCTCCTCCTGTCTTCTCCTACATATAAAGAATACATCTTTCGTTACTCTCTCAACTCAACAAAACATTTCAAAGACGAAAAATTTACAGAATCAAAACAGATACCTCAAGAACACGGCACACATTATCCATATCCACAGTAGGAACTCCTTTACATCGAACTTTACAAACACGTCGTCTCTTCCAATGAGAATGTATCAATTCCAACATGTTATGTGTAAATCCATCTCTACCTGATAATACACACAAAACACATCTAAGAATCAATCCAATAAGTTGCAAAAAATTGGAATTCAACAAAAACTAACCTAAATTAACTTGACGATTATCATGCATATGAGGCTTAATCAACATCCCTTTCTCCCATCTCTTCAATGGCTCTCCTAAGATCTCATCTCTATTCATTCCTTCTTTTGGATACCTACCAAACGGTAACGGTCCAGGCATTTCAACATACTTAACTCCAGATTTCCCCGCCGGCGGTGGATTGAACGAATCGAATAACGGAATCTTCTTCTTCGATTTCTTCAACGGTGCTTTTCCTGTCCACGGTCGCGGCATTGACGGTGGCGCGAAAGGCATAAACGCCGGTTCTCGGATTCCTACCGGTTTAGCTTTCGGAGTTTCAGAGTAGCTGAATTGGAACTCGAATGGCGCGCCGGGGAGCTGGTAGGAGACGCCGGAATCGCCGATTACGATTGTGCGGTCTCCATCTGAAGAGATAACTCCTTCCTTAACCGGTTTGTAGTATCTGGTTCGGTGATGTGGAAGCTTTAAAGCTGGATTTGATTGCGGTTTCGGCTGTGTGTTATTTTGATGGTTGGTTTTCGGATTACGATTTCTAGTAGATGGTGAGTACTTAGGAATCGGAATCGGCGGAGCTGGCCGGAAAGTTCCTGATGATGAATCCGCTATTGGAGGCGTTGACGGAAGAGAAGAGAAGAGATTAATATCTCGTAGTGATGATACAATCGCCATTGATTGATAAAAAAAAAGATCAGTTGGAAGATATTTCTCACTCCCAGAGACGATGAAGAAGAGTTTCGAATTTCTCAAGCTTTATCCTTAAACGACAACGTTTTAAAGCTTCCGGGCTTATTTCGACTTAAGGCCCACTAGTTTAACGACATCGCTCACAAGCTTTACAATAATTTGGGCCTAAAGCTAGAGCCCATTAGGTTAAGAGTTTCGTCAACCCTAATCTCCAAAGTATAAAAGCTCATAGCTAAGCTCACTGCGTCTCTCTCCGAACTAAGTGATAAGAAAAACAAAAAATGCAGATCTTCGTGAAAACCCTAACGGGGAAGACGATAACCCTAGAGGTTGAATCATCGGACACAATCGACAATGTGAAAGCGAAGATCCAAGACAAGGAAGGGATCCCACCGGATCAGCAACGTCTGATCTTCGCCGGAAAACAACTGGAAGACGGAAGAACACTCGCGGATTACAACATCCAGAAGGAATCGACGCTTCATTTGGTGCTACGTCTGAGAGGAGGTGCGAAGAAGAGGAAGAAGAAGACGTACACGAAGCCGAAGAAGATCAAGCACAAGCACAAGAAAGTGAAGCTCGCGGTGTTGCAGTTTTACAAGGTCGATGGGAGTGGGAAAGTTCAGAGGCTGAGGAAGGAGTGTCCGTCGGTTAGCTGTGGACCTGGTACGTTCATGGCGAGTCATTTCGATAGGCATTACTGTGGGAAATGTGGAACTACCTATGTTTTCACTAAGCCTGCTGATGAAGAGTGATGAATGAATGATTATTTAGGTTATGTTGTTTTTGTTTTTGCATTTCTTTTGGATTATTATCAGTGACTTTGTTTTGAGGATGGTTTTGTTTAATTTGAAGGTTATATTTTCGACTTTTTTTAATTTTTCGTTATGGTTTTATATTTATATCTGGGGTTTCTGATAGGATGATTAGAGATTTGTTATGTTTTGTTTGTGACTGATCTAGAAATGGAAATGGTGAAATGTGGATGTAGAGTTAGAATGTTGAATTGAATCAGTCTTTTGCTTGATCATCTTGTGTTGCTATATTGCTTTGTTTTAGCCTCTGGGTTGAGTCCTAAGATAGTGTAAGAATCAAATGATATTATGATGATAGTTCATCTATGTTGAATTTTTCACTGTTGATTCTGATAATATTCTTACACTAGTTTGGCTTAAAATTTAGTTGTTGTCAGACTTTGGTAAATAGGCTTTAGATGATCCCAGTTTTTTTTTTGATAACCAAATTTAATACAAACACAAGCTGTGAAGAAAATTAAATATGTTTTTTATTTTCTATCTTTCAATTGATAGAAAATTAGGATTCGTAAATTTTTTTTTTGAGAATGTAGAGAACATTTGTTTAATCGAATGAATTTAATATTCCCTGATCTGAACATGGTTTATGAAATCTTAAACCTAAGTGTGGAATCTTGCTAGAATTTCAACATTCTCTTTTCTCACACTCTCGAACCGTTCAGTACTCTTTCGTCAAAAGGCATGTTAAAAGTTAAAAGTCATCAAAATGTTTTGATTTCGTGTTTGGATTATAAAAATTAAGGCTACTCAAAATGGGTCGAGACATGTCCAGTCCGTGCTTGGGCCATCGCATTGGATTCTGCCCATTCAAAAAAACCCAAATTTGTAAGAAGTTGAGTAAATATTAGGTGAAGTCTTTTTCCTAGTGGTGGAACACAAAATAGAAGATGAGAGTAAGTGAGACAGAGAGAGCAATAAAGAGAGAGACAGTAGAAATAACATGGGGAGAGATAGAAAGAGACAGAGCACTGAAACTTGAAGATAGAAGAGTCAGGGTAATATGGTCAAGAAACAGTTAGCAAAATGTGAGAGAAGAAGAAGGACAAAATCCTAAGATTCCGAGTTACTAAAAGTGAAGAGTCTCCTAGAAACACCCGCACTAGTCTCAACTTACTGCTCTTTCACTTTCACTTTCACTCTCACTTCAACCTAAACTCCAAAGACTGATGAGTTTGTGTGAGAGATTCATTAAATCCCATTTAAAGAGACAACTACACATGAGACAAAGAGGCATTTCTTTCTCAACCTCACTTGTATTTTTCTTTCTAACTTGCAGACCAAACCACACACACACACACATCATTTATTAACCAACTCTCTTCGATCTATATCTACTGTCTATCTGCTTTTGCACAACGTGGCTTTCCATTTTCACATGTTCATTGTAATAAAATTAAACTCTTTACCACTGATTAATTATATATTTTGTTGTTCTATTGTTCCACCTAGTCTAATGTTATGTAAATCATTGACGGTCATATATATAGAGTTTAGTTGTCATGAAGTGGTTTTGAAGGGATCTTCTATGTCTTGGGTTTATGGGTTAATTAAGGAAGGTGTGTGTTTGAAATTGTTCTGACGGTAAGATCTAAAGGCAAACTCTCAAAACGATACGTATCATTTTCATGTGTGTGAGTGTGACCTAAGAATATAGCTACATATATATATATATCTTAAATAATGCTTGTATAAAACGGGAGCCGTCCGGATCTTTAATTAGAGAAAAGTCAAGTAAATTGTCACTAGAAACTCCATCATCAACAATATCTTAATTATATACATAGTTTATTTTCTTTAGTGAAGGAGTTAGGAATGTAATTAATTGAAAGAGTGAGGACTATATTTACAGCTCACAGCTCATCGAGACGATGAAGATTCCAATTATTAGAAGTGAGATAGAGACTCACATATATCAGAGGAATTGAGTAGTGCAGTTTAGCATATAAACAAAGCATTATTTATTTCACATGAAATATAAAAATATTGCATTAATGTGTTTAACAAAACCTATCTCTCTATCTATATATACACACACACACTCACACACATATATTTCATATCATTCATCGTACACTCTTTCTCTTTCTCTCTATGACAAGAATGCCCAACATGACAACACTCAATCATCTCTTTGATCTGCCGGGGCAGATTTGCCATGTCCAGTGTGGTTTTTGCACCACTATTTTGCTGGTACACTTTAACTTCTTCTCTTCCTCTCTTTCAATCTCTTTTTCTTTCTCATTTTATGATCATTGATGAATATATATATATATATCTATTGTAGGTGAGTGTGCCGTTCACGAGCCTTTCAATGGTGGTGACTGTAAGATGTGGCCACTGCACAAGTCTCCTCTCTGTCAATTTGCTGAAGGCTTCCTTCATTCCTCTCCATCTCCTTGCTTCTCTGTCCCATCTCGATGAGGTTCTCATAAAATCTATACTTGGAGAGAAAAAACATCTATGTATGATCAATGTACTTAACTATATATGTACATATGTGCATAGGCGGAGAAAGAGGAGGTTGCAGCTACGGATGGAGTGGAAGAAGAAGCATGGAAGGTGAATAAGGAGAAGGACAGTCCAACGACTTTGGTTTCATCTTCAGACAATGAAGATGAAGATGTGCCTCGTGTCTACCAAGTTGTCAATAAACGTACGTTTGGATACAACTTTACAACTTCTTCTCTTCCTCTCTCTCCATCTTCTTTACCTAATTACAACTTTAGTTTGCGATTTCTTGGCTTTGATTATGTTTTGAGTTTGTACAGCCCCTGAGAAACGACAAAGAGCTCCTTCAGCTTACAATTGCTTCATCAAGTAAGAAATCAATCCAACACACTACCTTCAAACATATAGTTACAATTTTAAACTAGTTTAGGTTTTGAGTTTGTAAAAATGGTTTCCTTTCTGGGGGTTGGATTGGAGCAGGGAAGAGATCAGGAGGTTAAAGGCTCAAAATCCAAGCATGGCTCACAAGGAAGCTTTCAGCTTAGCTGCCAAAAATGTACATAAAAGCTTAATTAATCTTTAGTTTAAAAGGAAAACCCTAATTACTTTTTTATAGTCATGCTTAATTGAGAGATCTAGCTAGCTGATGATAACATTTTGTGATTTCAATTTGATTGATTTGGGTTGGTGAAGTGGGCCCATTTCCCTCCAGTGCACAACAAGAAAGCTGCTTCAGGTCAATGTTTTTGCGAGGAAAGTAACAATGAAGTACTACCATGTAATGCTCTCGAGGTAATTTCTAGTAACTATGTTTTTATATTTCTGTTATATCAATGATCATATAGTACTTGAGTACTAATAAACTAGCTCCACCAAAAAGTGCCATTTCCAAAGCAAACCAAATAAGCATTGACTAGATCCAAATAGCATCACTCTCAGTAAAATTTTCAGAACCCTAGTAATTATAAAAAGGATGTTATTTACTGGGTAATTATTAGGGTGAAATCAAGGAGAAGGGTAGTGAGAAATCATTGATCCTCAACTACTACAATGTGTGAAATTTATGACCTAAACCCTTTTATAGTATTGAAGCTCACTCTGCACACAGTTTACTTTTATAGAAACCCATTCAACTAATTAAAGCATTCAAGCTGAATATGTATATTTTTTCAATTAATGTAATGAAAATGTTTGGGATGCAGGACCATGAAGAAAGCAATAATGGGTTCCGAGAGAGAAAGGCTCAAAGGCATTCCATTTGGGGGAAATCTCCATTTGAGTAACAATAGTTTGGCATATGAATTTTTAACAAAAAGAAAATTAATGGCATATGAAATGTGATGGTGACTATTTTCTTCTAGGGTTTGATTTTGTTGCTTTAGGGTTTGTCTTGTTGGAGAGAGAGAAATTGAGAAGAAGAATCTGAAAAGTACTACGTAGGATTTGGGTGTTCGAGAGGAGTATTGGGAATGAGCGATGTTTATTCAGTAATTTTCATACTTCTCAACTTTGAACTTAGTTTGAAGAGACATTGACTCTATACCAAATTCTAGTTTTGCATTCATGACTACTTAATGTCTTTAACATTCCATGAAACACTTTAGTAAGAATCTTTGTTAAGCTATCAATATAATAATAAAGGTACTTCTCTTGACTTCGCCTAATGTTTTTGTATGATGGGTGTTTATAAAATTAATGTTTTTGGTATTTTCATTGAATTGATCTTAGTTGATAACTTAACATGTAAATTAATTGCATCAATATTCATGAAACAACAAAGTTTTAAATATTCATGAGAAAATAATTGGAATTACTAGATTGTAAATAAAGACCTTCATCTAAACTATGTATGTACCTTGAACACGCCAATCTTAATTTAAAAAAAACAGGTCAAGTTCGATCTACCTTGCATACGACAAATCTTAGAAATTTCGAAATCCTTTAAACATATATTTTTTACAATTAAACCACCATAGCCACTCATCTGCATGATTCCAAGAAAATCATGTTTGTTAAACTTAAACCTGAACCGAATCATATAACAAACTCGTTCATATATTGTCCCGGCGTGGGAATAACAAATTAAAAAAAAAAACGGAAAAGTTTAGATATTACGTTTATGTTGCTATGTTATTCTTATAATACATGCTCAGAAATTTCTATATACATGTTTACTATCCCATGGTAAAACACTTTATCTATCTTAAACACTATCCCATATTATGTTTTAAAGGTTTTCCTAAATAAAAAAAGTGAATACAAGGGTCTAATTTCTTTGGGTATTTGAAAATTGTTTAGTAGTATTGATTAAAGTTGTTTTTCATGATTTTCCAATTAAGGATTAGCTGTCTAAATATTTTAAAGAAGTTAAAATTTCATGATTTTCCAACTAAAAAGGATTACCTCTCTAAATATTTTAAAGAATTTAAATTTTCATAATTTTCCAACTAAAAAGGATTAGCTCTCTAAATATTTTAAAGAAGCTATTTAAAAAAATACATAAGGTCTCTTTCCCCTAGTTTATTCTTATTTATATATTTTATTTTGACGTCACCATTATTTCAAAAATGTTATTTGAACAACAAAGCATTACTTTAACAAATGGAGTAGTTAGTTTTTGCAAGTTTTCACTATCTAATACCAAGGGCAATTTCGTAAAATAGGGATAAATTCTCATCGGTGGGTCCGTTGGCACCGCGACACAACCACTATTAATGTGCCGGAATCACAACGTCCTAAATCCCATTTTTTAATTATCTTCTCCCAATAAAAACACGCCACGTCATGATAATTCCGTGTCATCGATTGGATAACGACCACCTCAGACGGTGTCGGAGACGTTTCATTCCCCCGGCTTAGTGGCATTTTCGTAAATAAACACGTAAAACGGTGGGTGTTCCCATTGTGCTTTTATAATAAGTCCACCGCGAAAACTCGATGTCTCTCTTATAATTCGCCACAACAAGAAACCAAAACCCAATTTTGTTACCTCTTTCCTCAAATCCACAAGTCAAAACCAACAAACCCATCGGAGCTCGATTTTTGGATAATTTATCTTCAATCGGAAATTCCGAGATATTCAGGTAAAAAAGATCCGATCTTTAATCATCAAATCAAGAACTGTGGTCAACTCTTTTCGTTTTGGTATTCACGAACAATCGATAATTTTGTTGGAACTTGATTTTGGTTGCTTTGATTGGTACTATTAATTTGTGTGTTTGAGAATTCAATCTTTTGACTATGAAGGTGTGGGAGGAGATGGGTTCAGAAGGGCCAAAAGCAATAACGATTCATTTGACTGGTTTCAAGAAATTTCTTGGGGTATCTGAGAATCCAACAGAGAAGATAGCTAATAATCTGAAATCATATGTGGAGAAACGAGGTTTGCCTTCTGGATTGACTCTTGGTAGCTGCACTGTTCTTGACACTGCTGGGGAAGGAGCAAAGTCTCATCTTTATGAGGTTTTAGAGTCTAGTCTTGTCTCTGCTGATAAGAACACCAATGGAACTGTTGTTTGGGTGAGACTTTACACTTATTTTCATCTAATGTCACAGTCTAGTTTACTTGCTCCACTTCAAGACTGACCCTTTATAGATTTTAAAACAAGTTTCAGACTTAAGACCTTTGATGAAGTGTGATACTTTCTGTGTTTTACTCTTCCATGTTGAGTTATAGTATTGTGAAAACATGAGGCTTAAGCATTTGATGACTTCATCATTGTTCTTGATTGTTTGTTACATTTGGTAACCGAGCCATTGTTATCTAAACATTGTGTTTCTACTTCTTTGCTTGATTGATGTGTTTAGGAGCTCAAGATTGCTGAGGTCTTAGAAAAGTTTAGATTTTTTCGAATAACTTATATATTCATCATGGCTCCTGTGTTGTTTTCTATGGTTGAAAGATCTTTAAAAGTCACATTTTCACTCTGATTCTGGTGCTTTCTTTAGCTTCATCTTGGCGTGAACAGCGGAGCGACAAAATTTGCAATTGAAAGACAGGCAGTGAACGAAGCTCATTTCCGTTGTCCTGATGAATTGGGATGGCAACCACAGGTGAAAAAACCATAGCAATTGCATATGAGTTCACTTTTATGCAATCAAAGAAGATACTAATTGCGTCACTCTTTAAACGTTTCTTTTCACACAGCGGCTTCCTATAGTTGTTGAAGATGGATCCATTTCAAAGGCAAAAGAGGTAATATATATATACATATACATGCCTCACCGCAAAACTCACAGTTTCTTCTCTTTCTTTCTTGCAAGACATACTAATTTGGATTTGAATGTTTTTTGGTTTCCTGAAGACTTCATGCTCAACCGAGTCAATATTCCAGTTATTGAAGACGAAAGGCTTCGAAGTTGTTCAATCAGACGACGCTGGACGTTTTGTATGCAACTATGTGTATTATCACTCTCTCAGGTTCGCTGAACAAAAGGGACACAAGTCTCTATTCGTTCATGTACCTCTCTTCTCCAAAATCGATGAAGACACTCAAATGCAGTTCGTGGCTTCTCTCATGGAGGCAATTGCAGCTACTTGCTAGCGTTTATTATCCACTAAAGCCGTATTAATGTAAGTATTTTATGTATATCCATTTGTCCTTTCTACGAAGCTTTTGTGTTCTTCTTTTGTTGGATGGTTTGGGGATAAGAAAAAGATGATTGCTTTTTGGCTCTCAAAGAGCCCTTTTGTGATCGTCTCTGTAATAAAAAAGGATTCTCTTATTCGAAATGTGAAAGTTCGGATTTTTATATAAATTTTCTGTGGATGTTTCTTGCCTATTTCACTCTCGCAATCTTTAAGATCAGCAGAATCGGTACACTTCGGTTCGGAAATTTTAGAATTCGATTTCGAACACAAACTTCAACGAGTTAAACTGAAACTAGAATTCGGTTCGGTTCGTAGTGAAATATTTGTGAAGAAATGGAACCCTAAAACCGAATTTTGTTCAATAGTTTCGGTTAAATTTCGCGCGTTTCGGTTAAATTTTCGGTTCATTTCAGTTTGGTAGTTGATTCCAAACCAAACAGAACCAGTTTCGTTTAGGTAGGAGAAAATGAGAAACTGATAAGTTTCCTTTCCGCACACTGATACTTGTTGTGCAAGGAGGAGACAAAAAAAAAAAGCATTCTATTTTGTCTTATAATATTGATTAAGATGCTACTTACGTCTGGGAGAGGTATAACTGTGTCGGAGAGACATGCGAGGGTCTCAAGCTTTATACTTTCTTCGTAGAACAACAACGACGTTAGCTCAACGTTTGTGTCCTGCACCGTTTATTGCGGCGCCACGTTTGGAGTTGGGTTCGTTTCTTCATGAAAACCCTAGCGACCTTATTTATACACATAACCGGAAAATTGATGATTTAATTAAATCCGGAAACTTGATATCTGCACACCAAGTGTTCGATGGAATGTCTGTAAGAGATGTTGTTACTTATAATCTTCTTATTTCTGGGAATAGTCGAAATGGGTGTTCTTTAAAAGCTATAAAACTCTATGCAGAGATGGTTTCTTGTGGTCTTATTGAGAGCGCTTCCACGTTTCCTTCTGTTTTGAGTGTGTGTAGTGATGAATGGTTTTGTAGAGAAGGAACTCAAGTTCATTGTAGGGTGATTTCGCTTGGTTTTGGATGTAATATGTTCGTAAGGTCAGCACTTGTGGGTCTTTATGTTGGTATGCGGCTTGTTGATGTTGCTTTGAAGTTGTTTGATGAAATGCCTGAGAGAAATTTAGCTGTTTGCAATTTGCTGTTGAGATGTTTTAGTGAGACTGGAGATTTCAAGAGATTGTTTGGTGTGTTCCATAGGATGGAGCTTGAAGGTGTTCATGAGAATGGGTTAACTTATTGTTATATGATCCGTGGTTGTTCTAATGATCGGTTGTTATGTGAAGGGAGGCAATTTCATTCCTTAGTGATTAAATCTGGATGGGACATTTCTAACATATTTGTGGCTAATGCTTTGGTGGATTTTTACTCTGCTTGTGACGATTTATCTGGTTCTATTAAATCATTCAATGCTGTCCAAGAACAGGATGTAATTTCGTGGAATTCTATTGTTTCTGTGTGTACAGATTATGGTTTTGTGCTTCATTCTCTTGATTTGTTTAGAAAGATGCAGTTTTGGGAGAAGAGACCTTCTATACGGTCATTCATGTCGTTTCTGAACTTCTGTAGCAGAAACAGTGATATTCAGTCTGGGAAGCAGATCCATTGCTATGTCCTCAAAACTGGTTTTGACGTTTCAAGTCTTCATGTACAGTCTGGTTTAATTGACATGTATGGAAAATGCAATGACGTTGAAGGTTCTGTGTTGGTTTACCAGAGTTTGCCTTGCCTGACTCTGGAGTGCTGTAACTCTCTGATGACTTCTCTGATGCACTGTGGTATCACTAAAGATGTCATCGAGATGTTTGGTTTGATGATTGATGAAGGAACTGGAATCGACGAAGTCACTCTTTCTACTGTCCTCAAGGCTTTATCGCTCTCTTTACCAGAAAGTTTACATAGCTGCACGCTTGTACATTGCTGTGCCATCAAATCCGGTTATGCATCTGATGTTGCAGTCTCGTGCTCTCTAATTGATGCTTATTCAAAGAGCGGTCAGAATGAAGTCTCTCGGAAGGTCTTTGATGAGCTTGATTCACCTAACATCTTCTGCTGGACTTCGGTCATCAATGGCTATGGTAGAAATGGCATGGGAAGAGAGTGTGTTGAGATGCTTAGAGAAATGAATCAAAAGAATCTTACACCAGACGAAGTTACAATCTTGTCTGTACTATCAGGTTGCAGCCATTCTGGTCTTGTTGAAGAAGGTAAGGTGATTTTTGACTCATTGGAATCGAAGTACGGAATTTCTCCAGGAAGGAAACTCTATGCGTGCATGGTGGATTTGCTAGGGCGTGCTGGTTTGGTGGAAAAAGCCGAAAGGCTGCTTCTTCAGGCACGTGGCGATGCAGACTGCATTGCTTGGAGCTCGTTACTTCAGAGCTGCAGGGTTCATAGAAATGAAACAATAGGAAGAAGAGCAGCGGAAGTCTTGATGGATCTTGAACCTGAGAATTTCGCTGTTTATATTCAAGTTTCGAAATTTTACTTTGAGAACGGTGAGTTTGGAATATCCAAGCGGATCAGAGAGATTGCTGCTTCACTAGAGCTGATGAGGGAGATTGGTTACAGTTCGGTCATTGTGAAAAACTGATAAGCACAAAGTTGCAGGAAAGTGTTTTTGCTTCCAGCTTCATGAAAAAGAAGAGCGAACCTGATTGCAAAGTTCACACCTTTTTTTTCTATATATTTGAAATGGGGTCTTTTACTTGAAGCCATAACACATGATTGAGACTCTACAGAGACAACTCAGAAAGGATAACATTCTTTATTTCACAGGTTGGTGCAACAAACTCATTGACCTATTCTATTTTTATCTCTTGGTATGTAGTACTAGAATGTCTGTTTTTCCATTCTTCAAAACCACATCATGTCTAAAAAATCTAAAAATAGCATCTTGAGTTGAAAAAGTTGAGAGATTCTCAGGTCCTTCTTTCTCGTTTTGTTTTTTTGTTTATTTCAGGTCTTATGGGACCAACAATCATAAAGAACAAGTTGACCACAAAGGTTTTGTGTATAGGTTTTGGAGTAAAGCAAAGAAGTGAAAAAGCACATGACTTGTGCTTTAAGCGTAGATATATAGAAAAACAAGGCCTTCTCTTCATCTACTTTTAAGCCAAGCCAATAAACCCCATTAATTACTCTGCATATAAATTCAACCCAAAACCAATAATCTCTAGCAAAGAAATCTCATTAGTGGGCAACTGGATTTAATATCCAACAGGAATCTTCTTCTCTTTGGAGTTTTGTGATTGAGGCATATATGATGGCGAAGCTCTTCATTCTTTCCCTTGTGGGTCTGTTACTGGTAACTGCTTATGTAGCTGCAGGGAAAATGGTGTACACAGATTTCGACATCCTTGAGGAGCTTAAGAACTTTGATGTAGTGCTAGATGACGATGATGATAATTCAAAGACCTTTGATTTGCCTTCATTCACAAGCCGTAGTTCTGGTAAAAATCTGGTGAATGTGGATACATTTGGTGCAGCTGGAGATGGAGTTTCTGATGACACTCAGGTGCGTTTGAGAATTGTTTTTATTATATAAATTGTGGTCATTTTAGACGACCTATTGATTTTGCGTTGTTAGTTCAATATTTTTGTGTGCAATGTTCTTCTCAAATCAGGCATTCACAAGTGCATGGAGCAAGGCGTGCGGTACAAAAAAATCCGTGTTTCTGGTTCCAGAAGGACGACGATATTTAGTAAATGCAACAAAGTTCAACGGTCCATGTGAACAAAAGTTGATCATTCAGGTTAACTTTGGCACTTTGTCATAAATTTTTGTTATCTTCAGCAGGAAAACAGACACTAGACTTGAACAATTCAGAAACTTGTCTTTGTTTACAGATCGATGGAACAATAGTGGCACCAGATGAACCCAGCAATTGGGACTCAAAGTTCCAAAGAATTTGGCTAGAGTTTTCGAAACTCAAAGGGGTCACATTCCAAGGGAAAGGAGTTATAGATGGTTCTGGCAGCAAATGGTGGGCTGCTTCTTGCAAGAAAAACAAGTCTAATGTAAAATCTTCGTTTTAACTTTTCTTTAACTCAGTAAACAAAATGTCTCGAGTTTTCGAATAGAATCTTACACATCTTTCTTTCTCTCTTACAGCCTTGCAAAAGTGCACCAACGGTAATAAACCATCGCCTTCATCATTTCACAGTTTTTCCTTACAAATGGCTCTGCTTGTTTGGTTTGGTTTCAACAATCTATATGTTTTTCTTCCTTGCAGGCACTAACTATAGAATCTAGTTCAGGTATTAAAGTAAGTGGCTTGACGATCCAGAACAGCCAGCAGATGAATTTCATCATTGCAAGGTCAAATTCAGTTCGAGTCTCCAAAGTGATGGTCTCTTCTCCAGGAGATAGTCCAAACACTGATGGAATACATATCACTGGATCTACCAATGTTATCCTTCAAGACTGTAAAATCGGCACAGGAGATGATTGTGTCTCGATTGTGAATGCGAGCTCGAATATAAAAATGAAGAACATCTATTGTGGACCTGGACATGGAATCAGGTAACATCATCAAATTTCTAGATAGCATCTGTTTCATATTCAAATTATAATCATTTGGAATAATATCTCACAGCATTGGAAGTCTTGGGAAGGATAACACTACAGGCATTGTAACACAAGTTGTGTTAGACACTGCGGTATTGAGAGAGACAACTAATGGACTCAGAATCAAAACATACCAGGTAAACTAAATAGCTTCAATCGATTTGGCTCGGTCAGCATCATATGTTTCATTGCTTCTCTTTTAAACAGGGAGGTTCTGGTTACGTTCAAGGTGTTCGATTCACAAATGTGGAGATGCAAGATGTAGCAAACCCGATACTCATTGATCAGTTCTACTGCGATTCTCCAACTACATGTCAAAACCAGGTTTCTTTATCGTGACTTTGATTAGTTTATCAAAACAAAACTCAAAAGATGTGAAAACTCAGTTATGTTTTTCTTTCTCTTTTGGTTATAAATACAGACCTCAGCGGTTAAAATCAGCCAGATAATGTATCGGAACATAACCGGGACAACCAAAAGTTCAAAAGCCATCAAATTTGCGTGCAGCGACACAGTTCCTTGCAGCCACATTGTTCTCAACAATGTGAATCTTGAAGGCTCAGATGGTCAAGTCGAAGCGTACTGTAACTCAGCTGAAGGTTTTGGTTATGGAGTGATTCATCCTTCTGCGGATTGTCTCTACTCGCACGATGACAAGTGCTTGGACCAGAGTCACAAGCCAGAGGAAGCCGAGACTGGCCATGACGAGCTTTGATGAAGGTGGCGATGTTCTAAAGTGTTTGTAGTGAGGGATGTTATGTAAAATAGTTTTCTGATGCATATGATACAGTAAACATGATTTTTACTTTTATTTTTTTTACAGTCAACCATAGTTAAAGGTTGTTGTTAACAGCATTTATCCACCTTTTGTAACACACGTTTTGTTTTTTTCCATACAAGTTATATATGCACTTTTTTATAACATTAAAAATAAAAATTTAGTTTGAAGTTTAATGGTAGTGCTATTTAAAATAATGTGTATAAGTTAGATATATAATGTCTTATTGATATGATCATTATTTGCATATGAAAACTTTATTAAAGAGTTTTAAGAATGTTTAAACTTTTCCGTGTGAAAGTTTCACTTTTTATATATAGGATTAGAGAAACATCAACTCAACAACCATCACATGGCGACTCCAAAGGACGCACTTGATAATTTCATAATTTGGATAATGAATTGTTTGATATGTTTGGCACGTGCGAAACTCTTCCTTTTTTCACAATTATTATCATTTTTTTTTATAATATTCCGGAATTGATGTTAGCTGTAAACATCAATGACCAATGCCAACCCATTTATTTACTCTTTCAATAACAACTCAACAACTATACACAACCTATAAGATCTAGTCTTGGCTTGCAATTTGTAAACTATTACTTTATTGTTAGTTTGTAATGTGAAACGGATTTGTGTATTTGTAATCAAATGACATATTTATATGGTATATAATTATCATTTTTTCTTTCATATGGTATAGAATTAGACAATTAGTTTGTCTATATCCAGAGGAATGCAAATAAAGAAATATTTTCTTAAAACATGGAAATAACCAAATTATATGGTTATGTATGGACCCGGAGAATCTAAAAGACGTGCGAGAATAATGATTTTGTTTACCATTAAAAACAAATAATGTTCATGTTCATTCCATTTCCACCTTACTATTTATTATTGTCACACAAAAAAAAAGAGAGAGGGGAAGAAGCACAGAAAGTAGTGGTGACATAGAGAAAAGCTTCCGAGGTAAAATCACAAACTCTTCATTTTTCGAAATCACATTTGTCAAAATTTGATGGACTCATATTTTACATTTGCTTTCAAGTTCTTTATTACTTTTGTATCAATTATTGTCATTGTAAGAAAAATCTCTAAAGGCTTATTGCTTTTAGAATGACTCTTTTTGATATTTAAGCTAATTTTCTGTATCCATGGGTCTGGCCAAAACTTTTGTTCAATTGATAATGCAGATCCAATATGTGTTACTTATTTTTTTTATAGATCAACCCCCAAAAGATATTCAAAAAAGAAAAGCTTGCCATCGAACTCAATCATTGTTTTTTTCCAGCTTTTGAAACTGAGCATTCACAAATCAAACCCTACACTAGATTCATCCATATTCCTTATGACATCTCTTTTGTTTCCTTAGATCAGTGATTTTTTTTTTTTGGTCGACATGTTCTTCTCGTAATAAAAAACTACAAAGCTTATATATTTGCAATATTTTTCAGTCTGAAAAAAAAAAAAGAGAAAACATTTTGTTTAATCAGTTTGACAAAATAACATGTCATCAGAGAATTAACAAAGTTTTGAAGCAGTTGAGGAATGTTCAATATTAGAAAATTAGAAACAAAAAGTCAACATCACTTTTACAAAAAAAAAAAAAAAAACGAGTACACAACTGTAACATTTACTTCGACTTTATCTACGAGGGGGATTGAGCAAGTTGGATACAATTTGACTAAAGATGCATCTCAAATCATAGCTTATAAACTTATAATTATATGTCCAATCCTTTTCCTGTCTCTTCAAGTTGTTTAGTTTATATCTCTATAATAAAAGGTAATGAAGAGAATGTGATGCTACATAACCATTATTTAAATGAGGAATAAAAACAAGATCTGGTCCTGACATTGTTTTGAATCTTCAAACTTACAGGACACAAAACCAAGATCTCTTCTACAGGAACAAACCCTTTTCCTCCATGTTCAGGGTTTGAGCTTCTACAGGAGTTTTAAAGTCCTTTGGAGAATAATGTCACCATTTATGAAGTTCTTTCTCTTTCTCTATGATTCTCTCAAACCTTCCTCTTTGTTTCTGGTAAATCATCATTTCTCTTTCTCTCTGTTTCCCATACTTTTGATTCTTATTTTCACATTATATAATATCCTCTCTTTTCATTTTTTGGTTTTGTGGGTTTAAAAGGTCCAAAGACACAACTTAGCAGCAGCAGCATCAGATACAAATAGAAGTGGCATAATTGGAGAAACTGTATACATTTGGAAACAGACAAGAATCTTTGTCTTTATACCAATCTTGAAATTCTTAGTGACATTATGTTTGGTCATGTCATTTCTGGTGTTCATAGAAAGAGTTTATATGAGCATAGTTGTAGTGTTTGTGAAATTACTTAGAAGAACACCTGAGAAAGTACACAAATGGGAACCTTTAAAAGATGATGATGATCTTGAGGTAGCCAACACAAACTACCCAATGATTCTCATTCAGATCCCAATGTACAATGAAAAAGAGGTAATTACTATATTACCATTAAATTTCTTTATTAACAATATAAATTATTTTAATATACTCCTAATGAAGGAATCATATATTCTTGTTGTCACACAGGTTTGTCAGTTATCTATAGGAGCAGCATGTAGGCTATCTTGGCCGTTGGATCGAATGATAGTTCAAGTTCTTGATGATTCCACAGATCCAGCTAGTAAGGTCCTTTGTTCAAATTCTTTTCCTTTCATTGGTTTATAATAGAACTTGGTTACACTTAAATTTTTATCATAGTTTTTGATATATGAAACGATATGGAAAAGACAGGAATTAGTGAATGCGGAATGCGATAAATGGGCGAGAAAAGGTATAAACATTATGTCAGAGATTAGAGACAACAGAATTGGATACAAAGCAGGAGCATTAAAAGCTGGAATGATGCACAACTATGTGAAACAATGCGAATTTGTCGCCATTTTCGACGCTGATTTTCAACCTGATCCTGACTTCTTAGAAAGAACAATTCCTTTTCTTATTCATAACCATGAAATCTCTCTTGTGCAATGCCGTTGGAAGTTTGGTAAAATCATCAAATCTTTTTGGAAAACTTAATGGTTATTATATATATGTTTTAAGTAAATATCTAATGGAGGGATTAATGTTTTACATGTGTAGTGAATGCGAATGAGTGCTTAATGACAAGAATGCAAGAGATGTCACTAAACTACCATTTCTTGGCTGAGCAAGAATCTGGATCATCAATCCATTCTTTCTTTGGATTCAATGGAACCGCAGGTGTTTGGAGAATCTCAGCTTTAAACGAAGCTGGTGGATGGAAAGATCGAACAACCGTAGAAGATATGGATTTAGCTGTAAGAGCTTGTCTTCATGGATGGAAATTTGTTTATGTACATAACGTCGAGGTACTTCTATAAACCTTTTAAACTCAAAACATTACATAAAAACTATATACTAAAGTGATACATAGAAGATTAACATGACCCTCGCGCAAGGATCGATGACACACGCACAAATCAAGAAACCGTCTAGAAAAAAAAACTATAGACTTAAAGTCTAAAGATCATATATTCAAGACGTTATTTTATTTTATTTTCTAAATTTCAGGTGAAAAATGAATTGCCAAGTACATTCAAAGCATACAGGTTTCAACAACATAGATGGTCTTGTGGACCAGCTAATCTATGGAGGAAGATGACAATGGAGATTCTACAGAACAAGAAAGTGTCAGCATGGAAGAAATTGTATCTCATATACAATTTCTTCTTCATAAGAAAGATTGTTGTACACATCTTCACATTTGTCTTCTACTGTCTGATTTTACCAGCAACTGTGCTGTTCCCTGAGCTTGAAGTTCCTAAATGGGCTACTGTTTATTTTCCTACTACTATCACTCTCCTTAACGCAATCGCTACACCTCGGTAACTAGCATCTCTACTTTCTCTATATATAATTAAAACTCTGTTTTCTCATTTTTCAAATTTATCATAAAAATGTTTGATATTGTCTAAGTGCAGATCACTCCATCTTCTTGTATTTTGGATCTTATTCGAGAATGTAATGTCTATGCATCGCACGAAGGCGACATTCATCGGGTTACTCGAGGCAGGACGGGTTAACGAATGGGTTGTTACTGAAAAATTAGGTGACACTCTCAAGTCTAAGTTGATCGCTAAAGCTAAAACTAAGTTTTATACAAGATTTGGACAAAGGTACTCTACGTTAAACACACACAATTACAATTAACTAACACATTCAAGCATTTTGAATGTTGTAGCTAATGTTTTGGTTAATATTTGCAGAATGAATTGGAGGGAACTCGTTGTTGGGCTATACATATTCCTATGTGGATGCTATGATTTCGCCTATAGAGGATCATACTTCTATGTATATCTGTTTTTACAGTCTTGTGCATTTTTTGTTGCTGGAGTTGGTTATATTGGAACTTTTGTTCCAACTGTTTAGAACATACTTTTGTATTTCAGAATTAATTAAAGTTTTGCTATTTGATTAATTAGAAAGACTATTTAGGAATTGGATCATGGTTGAACAAAGTTAACTCTTCCAATTTCCATAATCAAATGTAACTTTTTATGTTGTTATGATCTAAGAATGTGGTTATACCAATGAAGATCTCATTAATCATACGTAACATTTCATGGTTTGTATTGTCTGCTCAATTATATTTCTAGAAGAAAAACATTTTATGGTTCTGCCCATTGTGTTCTAGAAAAAAATTGTTGGGAGAATAATGCAAAAAAACAAGTCAACATCAAATGAATAAGATGACATGGCGGTTTGGGATTGGTCAGATGCCATCCACGACCAATGACCCATGACGCATGTAAACCGCGTAACCTCAAGCCCCTCCACGAAAATATTCTACACTTGGTCTTCGATGGGTATTTCGGTAATTTGAATTATTATTTAAGTGAATTGACGTTTTCATCCTTTGCCTCTATAAAGATCTTCTCCGTTTTCGCAATTACGGCGTCGCGCATTTAGCGTTGCTTTGAAGCTTTATCTCTCTCTCACGCTCGCTTTCAAATTCTCTGTTCGTCTCTCTCGCGATCTTAGATATCTCCGAAACATTCACGCAGAGGTACGCTTGATCTAGATCTGAGCTAATACATTCTCAATTTTGACGTATTCGAATACATTTGCAGATTTGTTCATTGTGTTCTTAGTTTTGCATTCCCGTTTTGTGATTTGTATACCTTGCTCCGATTTTGCTTTACGATGATGTGAATCGTTGGATGATTTCGATTGTTTTGGTTGAAAATTCTGATCCGATCTGTAAATGCATCGTCTAAGTCTAGATCTATTGAAAATGATCTTCGATTTCATCTCTTATCGCTGTAATTGCTTCGTATAGATTCTGAATTCTGAACGATCTATACGAATAAGAGCATTTAGGTTTTTGAATATCTGTTTGGATCTGCCTTAGCTAATCTAATTGTGGTTTTGTTTAGTGATCGCTATATACTTTCGTAATTTGTAAGGCATTGATACGATTATATGTTTCTGTGTGTGTTGTTGGTGTTAGTCAGTGAAGCAAGATGGGTTTGTCATTCGCCAAGCTTTTTAGCCGGCTTTTCGCCAAGAAGGAAATGAGGATTCTGATGGTTGGTCTCGATGCGGCTGGTAAGACCACCATTTTGTACAAGCTCAAGCTCGGAGAGATTGTTACCACCATTCCCACTATTGGTACGTTTTAACATCATTTTCATAATTCAGTTTATAGAATAGCTTAGTTCCAACATTGTGATAAAGAGGTTAACAGGTGAATGTAGTTTCAGTCAGCTATTTTATACCATTCGTATGATTTTGACTAAGCTACAAATTGTAAACAGGGTTCAATGTGGAAACTGTGGAGTACAAGAACATCAGTTTCACAGTGTGGGACGTCGGGGGTCAAGACAAGGTATATGATTATCCAACTTTTAAAGCATTGAGATGTTCATTTTTGCATCACAATTAATGTATGGATCTTTTGCTTAGTGTGTTTTGGTATTATTGATGATGAGCTAACATGGCGTAAAACCTGTAATTTTTGTCAGATCCGTCCCTTGTGGAGACACTACTTCCAGAACACTCAAGGTCTTATCTTTGTGGTGGACAGCAATGACAGAGACCGTGTTGTTGAGGCTAGAGATGAATTGCACAGGATGCTCAATGAGGTTCGTTTACAGTAATATCTACTTATTGTACTGAATTCATTTATAAAAAGATGATTACTGCGTTTCTCTATTGTAGTAAGATCTCGTGCTAGTAAACTTACCAAACACTTGTTGGGTTTTTTTTACAGGACGAGCTACGTGATGCAGTTCTGCTCGTGTTTGCTAACAAACAGGATCTTCCAAATGCTATGAACGCAGCTGAAATCACTGATAAGCTTGGTCTCCACTCTCTCCGTCAGCGTCACTGGTAAGTATTAAACATATAATCTTCCTTAATCCCTGTCTCCCTCATTTTGACTTCTTCCCTTGTGTAGAACTAATCGATTCACTGATTGATTTATGTATATGATAATCTCTCCAGGTACATCCAGAGCACATGTGCCACTTCAGGCGAGGGGCTTTACGAAGGTCTTGACTGGTTGTCCAACAACATTGCCGGCAAGGTAAAAATGTCACAGATCGCAATTTATGTTGGCTCAGTATATATTCACGCAAATTGTAATGGTCGTCTTGTTGCTGATTGTTGCAGGCGTAGAGGGAAAAAAGTTCGTGGTCGAGTTTTGATTTGCTGAGCAAATCTGGATGCAGGGGCAAACATTATCTGAATTTTTTTTTTATTACCCGGTTTTTCTTATCGTTCTGTTCTTTTTTTTGGATATGTGGATGGATTTTGTGATTGTTGTTTTGATTGTGTAAGGATGGGTCTTTGTACGTAGAACGTAGAAACTACCTTTTATATAGTTTTGGTAAAACTGTAATCGAATATTTAATCTACTGCTTTCGTGATATTTTGGCACATTTCACTTTTGCACATCGAATTCATAAGTTGAGCTGTGGTTTCGTTGATCGCACATATGTTATTGGCATCCTTTTTTTACTTGCTTGCTAATCTGAAACTTTATTAAATCCAACAAAAGTGGATATGGTATAAGAAACTAAACGCTAAAAAGAAAGCTGAGAACATAACGGTCATAACTGTGAAATTTTTTCATTTTATATCAGACGTAAGAAAATGAAACAATGTGGGAGGATGGCACTTTTTTTTTCCTTTTTGTGTTGAGAGTATTTTTACATAATTGGCTGTGAGTCAGGTGACCAACGCAAAACGCAGTGCCAGTCTAATACTTTTGCTTAAATATAGCTATTTTATAATGTTGATATCAATATTGATCCAAATGTTGACTAATGTTTGGTAAAGTATGAATAGTTAGTAAAAAATGGATTATTTTAAAATACCTAAATATCAACATTTCTAGTCAGTATTTCATTGGATTTGACTTGTTTTCCAAAACTAAACAAGATACCATTTATTGAAAAAGGAAGAAAAAAAACCCTGTAAATTTGGTGTCCATTTTTCACGCTCTTCGTATATAAATACTAGCATTCTTCTATATACATATATATATATATTCATCAATATATACATACAAGTAGATACCGAAAATATGAATTTCTCATCAACTTCTACAAAGCTATTGGCATTGTATTCTCTTTGCTTGTTTTTCGTCGGTGATGCCCAACAATTATCAAAAAATGCAACATTTCCAGCACTTTTCGCTTTTGGAGATTCGATACTCGATACCGGAAATAACAACCATCTCCTTACTCTTTCCAAATGCAATTTTTTTCCATATGGTAGAAATTTTAAAGGCGGAATACCTACCGGAAGATTTGGAAATGGAAGAGTTTTCTCGGATATTATTGGTATATATACGTTAATGTTAACATCTACTATATATGGTTTCATTTTCAATGATAAGTATGACCTTTTTTTTCTTTCCCATCAATATTATTTGATAGTAGTCTTTTTGTGTATAGCCGAAGGTTTGGGTTTAAAAGAACTCTTACCAGCTTACCGCGATCCTCTCCTTTCGAACAATGATCTTCAGACCGGTGTTTGTTTCGCATCCGGTGGATCCGGACTCGATGAACGCACAGCCAGATTACAAGTAAAAATTAATTATTTTGCTTATAGTTAATTACTTTACAATCATTCTTATTAATTATCTTAATTATATATTTTTTAATAAATATGTTGTCTTCTGGATGATTGATTATATAGGGAGTTATATGGGTACCTGATCAGGTGAATGACTTCAGAGAATACATCACTAAACTAAACAGTGTCGTAGGAAGCCAAAGCAACACAAACTCGATTATATCAAACGCTGTTTATTTAATCTCAGCCGGAAATAATGATCTTGCCATCACCTATAACGCTCTAAGGCTAGTATACACTAGTTCAGCTTACAGTGATCTTATGATCACTTGGACTGAAAATATTTTAAAGGTAATACTTTTCAGGATCAATCAAACATATATAATTGTGTGTTTATTTTGTTTTCCGCAATCTAATTATTTGTTTTGTTACTTGAAGAGTCTATATGATATGGGTGCGAGAAAATTTGCGGTTCTTGGAACACTGCCGTTAGGTTGTTTGCCAGGAGCAAGACATATATTAGGAAATTTTTTGAATATATGCTTAAACTTTGTAAATGAAGATGCTGCTATGTTCAACGCAAAATTATCTACGAAACTTAACAATCTTCCAACAACTCTTCCTGGTGCTAAGTTTGTCTACGTAGACATGTATAATCCTCTCCTTAATCTCATTAACAATCCTCAAGTTTCAGGTAAACGACATGACTCAATAGAGAAAAAAACAACATTTTAATTCCGTTACTTCTAATGATATATTCATATTTATTCTTCTAATTCGTTGGTGGCTATTAGGGTTTGTTGATGTGGCTGATGGATGTTGTTGTATGCTGACATCGCTGCTAATACCGTGCCTGGATGCATCTAGTTACGTGTTTTGGGACTATGGCCACCCGAGTGAGAGGTCATATAAAACGATTGCACCAGAGATTATAGAAGAACTCAAGAAAAAACTCGCATGAACGAGTTTTTCTCCATGTTTTTTTTAACTTAGTTATAAAATCATTTACCCAATGTTCTATTTTTGTAACTTCGTTATATATCACTTATATAAAGTGATATTTGCTTATAATTATAAAGTGAGTTTGAAGCGTACTATATTTAATGTTTACATACTTATCATTCAATACCAAAATACACATTAGAACTATCGGTTAGAATAAGGAATCTAGTTAACTGAGCTTAAATCTAAAAACTATGAGTTAAAAATCACATTCTTAAGTTGGAAGAAACCACTCTACTCTAATCACTTAACAAAAAAAATCAGATTAAGAGAATGAGAGACGAAAAAAAAAAAGCAACTACTTATATTTTACATTGTTGTTTTTTTCCCCTTTAAACTGCTTGTATTTATCTTCTTTGATATCCCTTAGAGCAATACCGTTTAGGAGCTACATAAAGTTAAACAATAACTGAAAGAGATGCAAATACATAAGAGATTAGCAATGAATTATATAACTTATAGATGTCAAACGCGTGTTGTGAATATTGAAAACTAGTTCCAAGTCACTTGTTAGAACTGGAAGAACTGGAACCAAGTAGAGAGAAGGGACTGATAGATTCTAAATTGGAGGAAAGCTGAGACGATCTAGGCAAGCGATCCAACCCAAGTATGATGGAAAATTTTAAATGTATTTAGCAAAATTTCTATTTTTAAACACCTAAATTTCAATATTTTTGTTTGTCATTTCTTTACTTAAATATTGATAAAGAATTTGGCTAAACAAAGTTTCTAAAAATATTGATATTTAGGCATTTAAAATGAATTATAGTAAAAATGAGTTAAGTACAATATGCATTTTAAATATTGATATCTAATTAAAATATGAGGCATTTTTTAAAATGAACATTTTGAAAATTTACTTTTTTAAATAGGGTTCCCCGGGAAAGATTTTTAAAATAATAGGGTCCCGTATAAAAATAAATTTTCAGAGACATATATTCTAGATAGTTTTCCCTAAAAATATTGAGGAAGAGTATATAGAATACTAAATTTGAAGTGATTTGAATTTTAGTGAATTTTGAGACAATTTTGATGCATTCAAAAATTTGTTAATAAATTTTCCTAAAATTTCACATAAACCATAATATTTGGATCTTAGTATTTATAACTAATAACAATTCAAACCACTTCAATTGCACTCTTTAAAATGTATACAATAGTTGGCTATATATATTTTCAAATCACTATTCCAATAATAAATTAGTTTCATGTTCTTCAGATTTATGTTTGAATTACATAGATTTGCCATTTTAATATAGCAAATTCTTCGTAGAGTTAATTTAAATGTATATTTAGTTTGAATAACATATGATCTGCCATTTTAGTATAACAAAATCCTCATTCAATACATTCCCAAGTGGACAAGATTTGGTAAAAATAATGATATTAGTAAAAATATATGATCTGCCATTTTAGTATAAAAAATTCCTCATTCAATACATCCCCGAGTGGACAAGATTTGGTAAAAATAATGATACTACTAAAAATGGATTCAGTATAAAATACCAATATTCTTAAATATAACATATGATCTCCGAGTGAATAACATATGATCTGCCATTTTAGTATAAAAAAATCCTCATTCAATACATACCCGAGTGGACAAGCTAGATTTGGTAAAAATAGTGATATTAGGAAAAATGGATTCAGTATAAAATATCAATATTCTTAAATATAAATCTTTATTGAATACAATGAATATCTATGTTTTCCTAATATTCATTGGATTTAGTTTTTTTTTTTGTGTGGCACCATTCATTGGATTTATTAATTTTCCAAAAGTAATATCATTTCTATAAACAAAAAAAGTCAGTTTTGGATGTACAATTTTTCGAACTCTTCGTATATAAATACTACTCTTTTTTTAGATACATATATATTCATCAATATACACATAAGTAGATATCGAAAATATGAATTTCTCTTTACTTTCAACAATGCTATTGGCATTGTCTTCTCTTTGCTTGTTTTTCGTTGGTGATGCTCAACAACTTTCAGGAAATGCAGCAGTTTCAGCACTGTTCGCTTTCGGAGATTCGATACTCGATACCGGCAATAACAACAATCTCAATACTCTTTCCAAATGCAATTTTGTTCCATATGGTAGAGATTTTAAAGGCGGAGTACCTACCGGAAGATTTGGAAATGGAAGAGTTTTCTCGGATATGATTGGTATATATGTTTAATACTATATATTAACATCTATTATTTTGTTGATATAGCTAGATACAAATTACAAACTATATTTAAAGTTTCATTTTCAATGATAATTCATGACCTTACTAATGGTTTTATTTCATCAATGTTATTTGATAGTAGTCTTTTTTTGGCAGCCGAAGGTTTGGGTTTAAAAGATCTCTTACCAGCTTACCGCAATCCTTCCCTTTCGAACAATGATCTTCCGACCGGTGTTTGTTTCGCATCCGGTGGATCCGGACTCGATAAGCGCACAGCCAGCTTACAAGTAAACATTAATTATTTTTGCTTAAGAGTTAATTACTTTACATGCCATTAATTCTTATTATCTTATATTTTAAAAAATGTTCTACTTCTGGCTGATTATATTATATAGGGAGTTATATGGGTACCAGATCAGGTGAAAGACTTCAAAGAATATATCACTAAACTAAACAAGGTCGTAGGAAGCGAAACAAAAACAAACGCGATTATATCAAACGCTGTTTTTTTAATCTCAGCTGGAAACAATGATCTTGCCATCACCTATCCGACTGTAAGGACAGTATACACTATTTCAGCCTACACTGACCTTATGGTCACTTGGACTGAAAATCTTGTAAAGGTAACAAAGTTAATACTTTCAAGATGAAACATAATTGTGTGGTTTTTTTCTCCGCAATCTAATTTTTTTTTTTTGTTACTTGGAAGAGTATATGATATGGGTGCGAGAAAATTTGCGGTTCTTGGAACACTACCGTTAGGTTGCTTGCCAGGAGCAAGACACACAGTTGGAAATTTGATGAATATATGTGTAGTTTCTGTAAATCAAGATGCTACTTTATTCAACCAAAAGTTATCTACTAAACTGAAGAACCTTCCAACAACTTTTCCCGGTGCCAAGTTTGTCTACGTAGACATGTATTATCCTCTTCTTAATCTCATTAACAATCCTAAAGCTTCAGGTAACGACATGATTCAATAATGTTTTTTTAATATATCTGTTACTTCTAATGATATTTCATATTTATTCTTCTTCGTTGGTGGCTATTAGGGTTTGTTGATGTGGCTGATGGATGTTGTTGTATGCCGTCATCGCCGGTACCGTGCCCGGATGCATCTAGTTACGTGTTTTGGGACTATGGCCACCCGAGCGAGATGTCATATAAAACGATTGCACCAAAGATTATAGAAGAACTCAAGACAAAACTCGCATGAACGATTTCTCCATGTTTTAAACTTTTAAAAAAAAATTTACACAATGTTACGTTCTATTTTTGTAAATTCGTTATAAATATATCACTTATAAAATGATTTTGAAGCGTCCTACTTTATTTGTTTTTCATACTTATCATTCAACCCCAAAATAAACATTATATTATTATATAGAACTATCGATTAGAATAAGGAATATAGTTTATCATTTAGAGATCACACTCTAAAAAAATTATGAGAATGAGCGACGGAAAAAAAACAACTAAATTATATTTTACATTGTTTTGTTCATTAAACGAATAATATCAAATTTTAATATTGGAAATTAGTAATCTACTATTTAAAATTTATATTTTATAAATCAATAGTGGAATTGAGACGCTTCAATTATCTCGCATAATGAAAGCCGTATCTTGAAGATCTTGGATCAAAGTTTTAATGGTCTTGATGGTGATCCGACGAATGTACCAAGAAATCGGTGGCACATTTAGGGAGATGTATTGAAATGAGCATTTGGTGAGATTTGAGTTTAAGTGACAAATCATGTGTTATTGAAACATGAATTTTGAAATATCTTTTAAAATCTAATGTTATTGGATTAATAATTTTAATTTATATATTTAAATCCACTGTTATTGTAAACATGATTATGATTTGATTTAAAAGTTTTAGGTGAGATTTAAGAGGATTTCTTAGTTAAAAATACAAAGAACCAAATCTCATGGTTTTAGGTGATATTTCAGAAAATTTAATAACAAAATTCCTAATTCACCAAAATTCCATTAAATCCTCTCAAAACTTACTAAAACTCAAATCTCTTAAATATTCAATACATACCCCTAAAAAAAGAATAAGGCTTAAACATTTGGTCTAATTTCACTTTGGAACCAATCCTTCCTTGTCCACCACTACATTCACTATATTCTTCTCGGCTCTTTGGTTTCTTGTGTTTGCACAAGCGTTCTGAATCTACGTTTAGTGGCTCCACCTTATACATACCCTCAAACATTTTTATGAACATCTTATTTTTTATCGAGTATTGTACCTTCCGATAATAAGCAAGAGAAACACAAAATATAGACTGAAAAAAGAGAGTAAAGTATTGATTCTCTCATGAGTGAAGTTTTCTTACAGTAAGGGATTGTCGATGTTCGATGAACATTGCTTTTATAGGGATAGCTCCAGACCAACAAAGGAAGTTCCATGCAACAGCTTTCTTCGTTTCCACGATCTGACCTTTTTCATTATCGGGCGACACAACTTTTCTCGATATGTTTTCCTTATAAGAAGAAAAAAAATAAAGTCACATTCAAGTTAATGTTGTTATTAGACTTTATTTGAATTATACAAATATAAGTTAAGATAAGAAACCAGAAGCTCGCGTCCTTTGATAAGTCTGGAGTATGGTTGGTTGTCTGGATTAGTTAAAACATCGTAGGCTGCTTCAGGAGGCAATCCTAATGTAAATTCTATGTCCATTGTCCACGTACCCCATTCTAGATCATTTCTTGTTTCCACCTTCAAACATGAAAAACAAATACATATAAGAAAACTTTGAGATCTTTTTTCTTTTTTTTTTTCTCTAAATACAAAAAAAAATGTTTATGGGATTGGTGAAAAGTTCATACCAATATCAATTATATGTTAATCATATAGCAAACTTTTTTATGTTGTCACCTTCAAACATAAAAAAATTTAAGAAATTTGTGGGATCTTAAAAACCATCAAATAGTTGATTTGGTATTTTACCTTGACCTTAGGAGGTTCATCATGCCATTGTTCCTTTTTATTTGCAACTCTCCAAAGTTTTAACTGCTCCTCCATCATCTCATCTCTATCTTCGTGAGTATTTATCTCTGACATTGATTTAGATTTTACATTTTCAGATCTCTCGGACTCAACCTATACATCAACAAACATAAGAATTATCTACTCAATATAGATAGTTTATTTGATTTTAGTTGAGTGCTCTGATTGATCCAACTACCAAATCCAGGAAATATATACCCATTGATTCTCTTCAATTATAGTCCACAAACAAAATATGACGATCCAAAGAGAGTGTCCCGGGTATAGAACTATAGATAGGGAGACAAAAAGAGAGTTGACTTAAACAGAAAATGACACCAACGGGACAATAAATGGTTTCAGGGACCTTAAAGAAAAGATGGATTAGAGTTAGATAAATTATAGTGTGAAACTGAAAGAATATAGAAGGTGGAGTAAACGATACGTTACAGCGAAAAGATGAAACTGGGCAGTTCAATTCTTGTGACTTCTTTTCTTGTCGTACAAGTATGATAATATTCTTGTGATATTTTGAAGTCACAAAAATATTAATTTAGGGCCGAAAAATAGAGATGATAGGTGGCTCAAAATATAATGATAAGAGTAGGCTCTAAATTAATATTTTGAGCCGGCGTCAAAAAAAAAAAAAATTAATATTTTGAGCTAACTATCATTTCTATAAATACAATAAATTATTAATTTATTAAGATTTTACATTCTAGTTAAGACAAAATAGAAACCTGGAAAAAAATTAAAAGAAAAGAATGTAAATATAATGATCAGAGTGGGTTTTATGGTTGTTGGGCTCATGTTGGGCTAAAATAAGATGTAGAGAGATTAAGCAAAGCTTTCTAGAGTAATCTTTGAGAAAGATAAGGATGAATTAAAAAGCTTTCTTCCTAATTTATCTCTCCCTCGTCGATCTTTGCCCAATTTGTGTCTCAGGTGATTTCTAGATTAAAAAATAGGTGATTTGTGATCGGTTTGATTTTGTTTGTTGGGTAGATAGAGATTAGAACCCTAATAATCTATGTCTGGTGGAAAAAGAGTAGAAAGAGGAGGAGGAGATTTGATTAGCAGTCTACCAGATGAGGCTTTGGGGAAAATCCTGTCAAATCTTCCGACACATGTAGCTGCTTCGACATCGGTTCTGTCCAAAAGGTGGAGGAATCTGCTTCCGCTTGTAGACAAGATTGAATTAACTGACGTATCAATATCATCATCAGGTGCTTGTCCTTTAGGGTTCCCTGATTTCGTAGAAATCACGCTTTCTTCTCTACTATTAAACAATTCTTCTTGTTCAATGATAAAGAGCTTCCATCTCAACTGTGAGCATAGGCATGAAGCATCTCGGGTGAACGGTTGGATTCGAACTGTTCTGGAGCGTGGCTGTTGCATGTTGAAAATCCACTTGGAGACGGTAGGTATGTATCGTATAGATACAGAGTTCTTCACGAGCAACACACTCGTTGAGCTCACTATATGCGATGGGTTTTATCCTGCGGGCTGTCGTGATGGAGTGTTTTTCCCGGCGCTGAAAAAATTGTCTCTCATCTCTGTGGCGTTTTCAGATGATCCGAGTTACGAGGATTTGGTAATTGGCTGCCCTGTGCTTGAGGTGAAACAGATGAGTCATTTCTTGGCAAATTTTAAATGTCTTGAAACTGTCAAGGTGGGTGTTGAAGTGGATCACCGAGAAGACAACGATGCTAATATGACGTATCTGAGAATCACCCATGCTTTTTATGAAGCTTCCTAGAGTTTCATCTAACTGTCACATCCATTTCCTCTGATTTCTCTCTTTTTTTTCTTCCCCTTTATTTATTTATTTGCTAAAACCCTTGTTTATTTGATTGCTGCAAAACATGTGTTTATACTCCAAATTCTTAATGTCATATTCTCCTAACTTATTCATAGCTTATATGTCTTGTAATGTTTTCAAACACCGCCCATCAATTTTTTTAATACATTTTTTTTTCAGAACTACTTAACCATAATCATGATAAACAATATTTTTTGTATCCGGTAAAACATACAAATATTGAGATAAATAAACTGACCTTTGAATATCAGTTTTCTACTATTCGGACTTATACAAAAGTGATGTTATAACACTATTTACCAAAACGGTATAATCATCGATATCAGATTCGAAGGCATTTCAAATACCTCGGATCATGGCACATTGATCTTGATGGTGATCCTACGTATGTAACAATAAAGTGGCGGCAGATTTATAAGCAAAGAGGGCTTAAAGGCTTGGTTCATTGTCACCTTCGACCCAATCCTTCCTTGTCCATCACTACTTTTTCGGTATTCTTCTCGACTCTTTGGCTTCATGTGCTTGCACAAACGTTCTGAATCTACAAATATTGGCTCCACTTGCCAACTACCCTCAAAATCTTTCATGAACTTCATTTTCTTTTTCATATATATTGCCTGACGACAATAAGCTAGAGATTAATTTTTCCAAGACTGAACAAAAAAGATTTGATTCTCGTGAGAGATAGAGGGAAAGTTTCTTACAGAAAGATTTTTACGGTTTTCGACGAAAATTAGAGTTATTGGGATAGTGCCAGACCATGAAAGAAAGCTCCATGCCACATATTTCTCCGACTCTACCATCTGCCTCGTTCCATTATCTGTTAATACTTTTCTTGATACGTTTTCCTTCGTAAAAAAAAAAAAGGCACACTTTCAGAGATTGTTTTATAATACTAGTTGAATCATACAATGATAAGAAAAACAAACTAGAAGTTCGTGGCGCGATTTGATAATTCTGGAGTATGATTGGTTGTCTGGATTTGAGGAGGCAATCCCAATGTAAATTCTATGTTCATATGGCAAAGACCATTTTCTGTTTCCACCTTCAAACATAAATATTTTATATAAGAAACATTTGGGATCTTTTATTTTTAATTTGAGCAATATTTAAGTATTGATATTCTTTTAATTTTAGCTGATTTGGTATTTTACCTTGACCTTAGGAGGTTCATCATGCCATTGTTCCTTCTTATTTGCAACTCTCCAAAGTTTTAACTGCTCCTCCATCATCTCATCATCTCTTTCTTCGTGAGTATTAATCTCTGACATTGACTTAGATTTTACATTTTCAGATCTCTTTGACTCAGCCTGTAACAACAAATTATAAACCATCATATATTTTCTACATTAGTAACCAATATTGTAGTCTAGTTTATATTGATTTGGCTTGTTAGGTTCTCTAATTGATGGAAATTAATGAAACTAACCTGTGGAAACTGTTGTGTGTTCTGACTGATCCAGCTACCCATTCCCTCTCTGAAACTTTAGTTCACAAAGAGGATTTGACTTACGAGGAAAATAAGTCAACGGAACAATATAAGGTTTCAGGGACCTTACATAAAAAGATGGATTTTGATTTAGACAACATATAGTAAAAAGTTGAAAGAATAAGGGAAGGTGGAGTGTGGGATACGTTTACTTAGGGCGAAATGAGAAACTCGGAAGCTCAGTTCTCGTGACTTATTTCTTGACGTACAAAGCCATGAGGAATGTTAATGGGTCTACAAAGCCCATTAGAATGAATGATTATACAACCTGTGTAAGATGATGGCATGACAAATCTTGTTCTAATATCCCTCCGCAAAATTCTTTGATATTTTTGGTAAAGGTTGTATTTGAAAATCTATCTATGTCTAACGTTTGCGGCTACAGTAAAGATAATCAGAATCAAAAGGCGACCCCATTATGTACAAACGCAAGAAACATTCAACTATTTAAAGAGACACATGCAATTTAGTGAAGAAAAAAAAGAATAGCATGAAAGAACACAAAAATGTGCTTGTACGCTAATCCCTATGTTGTTTAAAGTTTAAACCATTTCCTCTCATGGAGCCCCACAACATTAGTCTCCTTTATCCATTTACTCTTGTCATTTGAAAATTTAATATAGGAGTAGTATTTTTTTGGGTTTAATATTTATCTTCAATTCGCATATGATGTATATCTCGCACTAATCAGTACAATCACCAATCAACAGCTACACTCCGCAAAATACAGACGAATATATGCACATTTGTTCAACATAAAGTGATTACGGCATTGAAACGGGGGCTTACACCATTTAAACTCTATCTAGTCTATCATTGTCCTTCTTTCATAAAACTTTTTAAATATAAATTAATTCGATTTTGGTATTCAATTTCAAATTTATATCACTCACCAATCAACAAATCACCTTTGAGTATCTTTATTGCGTCAAATAGACATTTGTTCAATATATGAAGTGAATATGTATATTATTTTCCTTCTTCATATGAAAATTTGAGAATATAGAGGAGTCAATGATTGGTAAAGCCCATTCCATAAATCTTTTGAATTTTATTGGGAAAGATTAAATTGTACCAAACCCTACTTTATCTCCTCACAAAGAAAACAGATTTGTTCCAAAGTGCACCTCTCTCCATGCACTTACACATCACAAAGAATATCTTTAATGGTCTTTCTTTATAAAAAGAAAAGAAAGAAAAAACAACAAAGAATGTTCTCTCAATTAAAAACTTTGGTTTCAGACCCATTAGTCTTATTCCTTCCATTACCTGTCACTTTTGTATGATACATATCAATTTATATTAAACCACAAATGTTAATTACGTTGCCCCTATATCACATCTAACGAAGCATATTCACATTTCTTGTTCCACAAGTACCTTCTCAATAACTCTCCTTAGTCTCTACTCAAGGAACTCCAAATACAATTCTTGCCCAACATCTCACAACTCCAACATCTTCTTATAACATTTTCTTCATTTATCTCTAAGAACCGAACCAAAACCAAAACCTAGGACAAAAAAAATGGGAGATCAAGGAGTACAACAGATGCAACAGCCTATTGTTGTGTATCCAAACACATACACTAAACAATATCCAGACCCATCTTCTACTTCAAAACCTTCTTCTTCCTCAAGCTCAAACGGAAACTTTGGGACGGTGTTCATAGTCCTAGCCGTGATCCTTGTCTTGTCAGCTCTGGCTTGTGTCTTTGGGAGGCTATGTAACCGTGGAAGCCGTGTGGCTAAGAAGCAGCAGAATAGCAAGCATCCAAAACATGAAAAAGCTTCGTCTAAGAAGAGCCGTGAGATTCGGCCTGTGGAGCGTGAGCCAAGGGAGAGAGGTGATATGGAGTATGGATTTGATATGAAACGGCCTGAGCCAATTGAGAAACCCTCTGGAAGAGATGGAGAGGATATAGAATTTGGATTTGATAACAAAAGAGGAGAAAGAGGCGGAGGCGGAGGAGGAGGAGGACCACCTCCACCGAGTATCAAACATGCAGTGAGGTTCAAGTTACCGGAAAAGGAAGACCATCATGGTAAAGGTGAGATCAGACATGGAGGTCCTGAGTTTGAGTTCCGACCAGGTCACTAATGGTCTTAACTCTTAACAACAAACCACTTTATGCTTATGCCTTAATTGTTTCCTTTCTTTTATGTTTGTTTCTTCTTTTATGGGTATGAAACTTATAGCTGAAGGCTGAAGCTATCAAACTTCTTATGTAGTCTCTTGGTGTGATATATATAGGTGATGATTTTTATATATCTAAGGTACTAAATAAGATATGTAGAGTTGTCTAAGTAAATTCTGTAAAAGAATCAACAAATTTATGGAAGAACGTTTTTATCATAATACAGAGTTCTTCACTATCTTCCTCACTCAAACAAAAAACAAGGACACAGAAACGCAGAAAAAGTAAAACAAGATACAAATAACTCTTCCGCAACTTTTCTGAGTTCTATTTTTTTTTTCTGAGGGAATAAGCCATTAGAGGATAAAAACTAAAGGCACCTACCAAGAAATGCATCTTACACAGTATACAAAAATAATGGCTTTACAGAGGTCAAGAATGGTTACTTACACCTATTTTTATGAATCAGAACCGTCGGTTATTGAAAGGTCGAGTCTCAGATTCATTCCCTGAGAAATCAGAAGAGCTTTTGACAGAGTAATCTCCACTGTACATTCCTGTCTCTGAGTTGTTATCAAAACCAAACGCCATTTTTCTGAACTTTATTATGTCTTCGTTGTATTGTCCTGAATCATAAGTTGTGCTTTGCCCAACTTTTATTCCATTGCTAATATCTCCTGAGTCTTCGTCGCAGTCCAGTGCTCTCACAACCTTTAGTTGACCAAGAAGATAAGTATAGAGCAATCACTTTTTTGCAATATATGTGAGCTTTGGACTTTTTGATTAGTCAGAATTTACCTGAACCATGCGTGGACGTTTTGGACCAGAATGTCTAACACACGCAGCGGCAGTCTCGATCATTCTGAAGACTTGATGCTCTACATAACGCTTTTCGAGCCGTCTATCAATCAATTCGCTAAAATCTCCTGTCTCAATGGCTTTATGAAGCAGCGGGCGTGCCTGTGAGTTCATGTATAAGTACTGCATGAGTAAACCAGAGAAAATCTTTTACTGTAATGTCTAAAGATTGTTTTTTTGTACCCATTCGACTAAACTCTCTTCTCCTAGAGGCTGACTCTGATCAACTGGTCTCCTTCCAGTTACAAGCTCTAAGAGAACCACCCCGAACGAGAAAACATCGGATCTATCAGTCAGTTTTCCACTAGATGCATATTCTGGAGCTAGGTACCTGAACACAACACATATTAGTCTTGATCAATATACAATACAGCCATAGTATCAATAAAGATTCAGTTTTGATCCAATGGTATTCTAGAAAAAGTATTGCCTCAAGCATGGGATTGATAAAAGGCCAATTTTTGAAGTAGATTTTGTGATGAATGATTTGCTTACCCGAAGGTCCCCATAACCCGAGTTGAAACGTGAGTTTGTGTTGTATCATTGAGTCTAGCAAGTCCAAAATCAGCAACCTAAACAAGAACAAGTTTCATCAGCTAAGACTTTAAAGAGTCAGAGGATGGATATAAAGTAAAGGGAGGATTTTTGTATTTTGCATTGCCTGAGCTTCATATTCATCATCCAGAAGAATGTTTGCTGACTTTATGTCCCTGTGAATGATTTTTGGATGACCTGTAAAATAAAACAAGGATGTGATTTTTGCTTATGTTATGAAGTATATGAACCAAAAGATGTGAAGGCTGTGATTTTTTTTGCGTTTCAACTATTAGCAGTTTTGAGGAATCACTTACAGTCTTCGTGCAGATACGCCAACCCTTTAGCTGATCCTATAGAAATCCGAACTCTCTTAGACCACTCTAACAGTCCCTTTTCTATCGAGATAAAACACCATGAAATAAGTTAGCCTAACACATTAAGTCTTATCTAAAAGGAAGAAACGGTAAAAGCCACTCACCATGCAAATGATGCTCCAACGTTTGATTCGAAACAAACTCATAGATAAGCAACCTATGCGGATCCGAAATACAATAACCAACAAGAGATACCAAATGGCGATGATGAACACGGCTAATGATCTCAACCTCTGCCTTAAATTCACGATCACCTTGTCCACTTCCAGCTTTAAGCTGCTTAACAGCAACAACTTTACCATCTTGTAAAGTACCTTTATAAACACATCCAAATCCACCTTCTCCAAGAATGTTATGATGAGCAAAGCCTTGTGTTATGTTTGCAAGCTCTTCGTAACTGAAATTAGTCTGACCAGTTCCAAGTATAGCAGAGTCAAATGCTCCACTTGATTGCATTTGATTATGAGGATAACCTGTTTGACTCCCAAAGCTAGTTCCCATAGCTGAATGTTGTTGTTGTAGTTGTTGCTGTGAGTTATACATTGAACCACCAGGACCAAAGGAGTATCCTTTATTAGGATCTTGACCGTATAAGAATCCATCTAACATCAAAACCAAAGAAATTAAACACAATGTTGATAAAAAGCTAAGCACGGAGATAAAGGTAAGATTTTTAACCTGATTTAACAGAGAAATTAGGGTGTGGCAAGTATTGTGAGTGACCATAGCTATCAATGTTTTTCTTTTTCTTTCTTCTTACTAAGAAGACAATAGCTATTAGCGCCATGATCGCGAATCCGGCTACAGCCATTCCTACTACAGTCTTTCCATGATAGCCATTGCTATCTCCTCCGTTGCTTTGGTTTGATGAAGGTGTTGTTGTTCCTTTGCTAGGAACTGTAAGAGATGGAGATGCAACAGGTCCATTTGAAGTAGTTTTAGGTGGTGCTATGTTGAATGGACTCGGCGGTGCGTTGGGATTAACCGGAGGAGAATTGACTGGTCCTGATGGTTGAATTGGAGGAGAGTTGGTTGGGTCTGATGGTGGAGCTGGAGGTGAATTAGTAGGAGTTGAAGGAGACGGTGGTGATTCCGGTTTTGTAGGTGAAGATGATGATGATGATGGAGGAGGTGGAGATTGAATATCTGGAGATGAAGGAGGAGAGTTGTCGTCGGATTCATTTGGTGGAGCTGGTGGTGTTTCTGAATCTGTTGGTGAAGGAGGAGAAGGAGATTTCGTTGGTGTTGGTGGCGGCGGAGAAGGGGGTTTTGAATCATCAGACGACGGTGGAGATTCGGAAGATGGAGGTGGATGTGATGTTACTGGAGGTAGAATTGAAGGTGACGGAGGAAGCTCTGAATCTGGAGGAGGAGGTGATGGTTCTGACGGCGGTGGAGGTGATGGTTCTGACGGCGGCGGAGGAGATGAGTCGGCCGGTGGGCTTGGAAGAGATTCATCAGCTGGTGGAGGAGTTGAATTTCCGGATGAAGTTTCCGGTGGAGGAGCTGAAACAGCTGGTGGTGAAGAACTCGGCGATTCGCCTGAGTCTGACATTTTTCTAATTTTTTCAACACTCAAAACTGATCAATAAACCCAGAAAATTTCAAATTCACGAAGAACTCGATTATCTCAAGTCTCTCTTCTCCAAAAGTTCCTACTTTTATCAATCTAATTGATGGGAAAAATACTTCCCAGAAACAATTGAATTGAATAATTACCAAACCAAACAAAAATAATAAAATTGATTTACAATCTCAAAAACGGAAAAAAAAAAAAAAAACTAAGGTTTATAAACCCAGGATCTTGAAATCAAACGGAGAGAGAGGAGAAAAAATGCTTATGACGCTAATGGAAGGAAGAACCTCTCTATGTCTCTCTCTCTCTCCTTCACTTTCTTTTCCTGGAAAAAAAAAAGAAAATTTTGGAAGGAATCCAACAAATCGCATTGATGAATTGTTAGTGATGATGATAAGTCGAAGGCACGTCTCTGTGTTTTTTTTTTTTTTTCCTTCCATTGCATTGTTTCTTTTGGGATGATAATCCATAATTCCCGGGTTACCGCGCAAATTAAACGAAAATTTTAAAACTGTAATCGGACATTTTTCGACCCGACCCAGTTTCTAGCACGATGACGACGGTCGACGGAAGAACTGATGAATAGTGAGGTACATCTTTACCGGGCTTTTTAATTTGGAAACGTATATGGGCCTTTATTTGATATACGTTATTGAGGCCCATTTTTAGTTAAGCCAGCATTGTGCTTAAAATCTTTTTTCTCGAATTTTTAGTTGCATGTTACATGTTTGATTCAATCATACAAGGCATATTTGAAAAAATAAATAAAAAGATTACAAGGCTTGTTCATTACGCTACTAGCTAACATCAATAATGAATGATGAGATCGTATTGTTTAAGTGTTCCATAATTCATTTTGATCTGCCACTAAAACATACCATTGAATGACAATTAAGTAAAAATATTATTCATTCAATTGGTGTAAGTCATCATTAACTTGTGGTTTATTGCTCATCGTCAAAAAGTTAAACCAACGTTCGCTACTGTTTTTTAATTTTTTTTATTGTATTAAATTTCTTATATTCACCGATCTAATTTCAATAAATAGATATTTTAGTATTGTTATAGCAATAGATAATATTCTCATTCTAGATATTTTTCTATTAATTAAGTAAAACCTAACTTGGCCAACTGAGCAAGGCATTGCTTTAAAAGGAAAATCTACCATTTTTGCCAAAATTTATTACCTATATGCCAAAATTTATTACCTATATGGCTAATAATATCACTCTTCTCTCTTAAACTCAAGCAGAATCAGGATTTTCAACCAAGATTTCAAAAAAAATTATTTCTTCAAACACTTTTAATTTAGGATTTAAAACTAATCTACCCGAAAATGTTATCTTTTAAGATGAGTACAAGCTGACGTCACTAAAGATGATAACAAAGACCATGCCATTAAACATTGCCTAATGAAGAAGTAACGTGAATCTAATACAGGGGTAATATAGTCAATTACATACATCGGGATTGTGAAGAGAGGAAAACAAAATCTTGTCGTGCAAGCAGAAAGTAACGGCACCGCTAAAAAAAACCGTTTATTCTCAGACGACGACGACTCTCATAAAACTTTAACCACTTCTTCTACATTCTTCATTTTTTTCCCCTTTTCCCAAGAAAACTTCTCTGCTTTTTTTTTTCTTTCATTTTTTCGCACTTTTTTCTTTTGCTTCTCTCTGTTCTTCCTTGGTAATGGCGGCGCAGGTCGAAATTGAGGACCAAGCGTCCGTCACTAACCTTGATAATGGCGAAATCTTCGATCCACTTTCCGACGACGCTGATTCGTCTGTTTCACGTTATAGATCTGTCTCCAACACCACCGACTCATCAGTGATTATTCTCCGCGAAAGAAACCCCGAGCACGACATTATCAAAACGTGTTTACTCTCCGGATTAGGTACCGTTTCTAGCGACACGACGATCGTGACGATTCGTAAAAACACGTCGGAAGGAATCGCGACGAGAGCGAAGTATATTTCGTTTAGGATTTTCACTGAAGCAATGGCGAGGAAACACGGCGGCGATGCTAATGTCAAATACGGTTGGTACGCTGCTTCTAAAGAAGAGATCGAAAGGATTGTCTCGTTCGGATTTAGCAATCGCGAGGTTGAGAAGTTCGAGAACGACGCTGGATCTTACGGAATCGGAATCCATTTGGTTCCTTCTAAGTGCTCTCTTCTTGCGTAAGTCCAATTTGAACTAATTTTAGGCTAATTTAGTCGGATTTTAGCTAATTTGATTTTGATTTTACACAAGTTTATATTGGGGAAGATTGAATTGGAAAATGTATGTAACAGTGAAATTTTTTTTTTTGCAGAGCTTCGTCTTCAGAGGCAGATGAAGAAGGTTTAAGGCATCTTCTCTTATGCCGTTTAATTCTGGGGAAGCCTGAGATAACCGTCTCTGGTTCTAAACAATCGTATCCGAGCTCGAATGAATTCGATTCTGGTGTGGATGATCTCCATAATCCTCGAAACTATGTTGTATGGAGCTGTAACATGAATTCGTATATTCTCCCGAGTTATATCGTTAGTTTTAGGTCTCCAAGTCTCAGAGGTATAAATTTTAATGAACACTTTTTCTTTCTTCAGTGTCTATTGTATTTTGTGATTCATAGTGTTAATATTTGTGTAATGTTGTTGTTTCAGTAAGTAGAGGTGGTTTTGCTGCAAGACCTAGCTCGCCTTGGGTTAGTTTTGCTGCGCTTATGTCATTGCTTTCCAAATCCATGGATCCTTCAAGAATGAGCTTGATCATCAGAAATTACGATGATTTTCGGGTATAGATTTTAATTTCATTCCAATAGTTTATCGTATGTTTATCTTATTGACAACTCAATTAATGTTGGTTTATTGCAGAAACGAAAGATCAGGAGAGACCAATTGATAAGGAAAATGAGAGAAGTTGCTGGAGATAATCTTCTGGCTGAGATTATTAAGAATCACAGAGACAAAAACAAAGTCAAGAATTAAAGAAAAAAAATTCATACAGGGTAAGCAAAGTCTATTATTCTCAGCTAATCAAATTAAATGAAAAGTGAAAGTTCTTATTCTTTCTTATTGAGCAAGTATTGTTTTCTTTTAATTAGGGTATATACCACATCAGATTATATAACTTTATACGTGTGTTGATTGTTGTTCCAACTCATGCAATTTTTGAAACCATTCATTTGCTTTTCATTAAACTTATGGAATTTAAGAAATGTCTTTTTGATTCTAGAAGAATATTAAAGTATTGACCCTTTTTTTTTTCTATTACTTGCAGAGAAGTTTCACACGTGTGAAAGATGTCAAGGAAAAAATCAGCAGAAGAACACACACGTTTTAGACGTACATAAGACAGGTCAATCAAATGATGGAAGGAACTTTTATATGAGAGTTTTAAAAGCTTTTTTTTTTTTACTATTGGTTGGATGGTATAGTTTCTGTTAGTGATACAAAAACAGAGGATTATGATATTTTCTATGTGATTGAAGAAATTCAAAAATCAAAATCTCTTTTTAATTAAATCTCCTCCGTGTACTTCTCCTATGCGATCTCCATCTTTCTTTAATGTCCTCAGCTTTGTTTTCCACCAATACGACGACGTTTTCGACTTGATCTTCAATCTGGCCTCCTCCACCTCCACGGAGCCTAGCAGCTTCAGCGAGAAGATCTTCAATCATACTCTCTGTGGTCTTAACAGTGATCCCACGAATGTACCAAGAAAGCGGCGGTGGAGTAAGAATAGCAGAAGGCTGAAACATCTGATCCATTGTCACTTTCGAACCGATCCTTCCTCGTCCGTTGCTACATCTTTCGTAATCTTCTCGAGTTTTTGGCTTTGAAGTCTCACACAAATGTTCGTCTATAAACAATGGCTCCACTTTCCAACAACCCTCGAACACTTTCATGAACATTGTTTTCTCTTGCTTATAATTTGACTGACCTCAATAAGAAAAGAAAAAACTTAAATTGAGTTTGTGAAGACAGAACAAAAAAAAGATTGTTTCTTACGGTTAGATTATTTCGGTTTTCTTCGACAATAAGATGTACAGGGAAAGTTCCAGCCCACCAAAGGAACTTCCAGGTCGCAGCTTGTTTCACCTCTACGGTCTGCTTTAGTCCTTCGTCTATCAAAACTTTTCTTGATATGTTTTCCTGTTTACGATTATTAAGATCTCTTTCTCAAGTGATTTTGCTGTAGTAATATTCAAATTCAAATCATAACAAAACAATTAAGACCTTGATGTTTTTGAAGTATCTTTTATTTTCTGGATGAGTGAAAATGTTGTAGACTGATTCAGGAGGCAATCCTACGTTTACTTCCACGTTTAAATGACAAAACAAACCATTTTGTGATTTCACCTACAAAACATTTAAAAAAAAACTTTATGAATCATCTTTTTTTTTCTTGTCTAACATTTTTACAGGTTTGAGATTTTTCTTTGGTTATTTAGAATCTTACTTGGACTTGAGGAGGTTGATCTGTCCATGAAGGATTATCTCTCCAAGCTTGTAATTGTTTCTCTAACTTCTCCTCATATCTCTGTAGACCATGAAAAGTCTTTGTCTCTGTCTCTGATACTGACTTAATCAAGGTTGGTTTTTTAACATTCTTTAGTTTCTTGAACTCAGCCTACAACAACAACAACATAAATCATAATCTAACTAATTTATATATATTTTCATTAAGCTTCCTTGGTGATTACTGACCTTAAGAGGCTCTTGAATTGTTTGGTTAATCCAGACCAAAAATCCAGGAAATACAGCATTATTTTCAAATAATTTAACGAAACCTATACCACTCTTCTCCTCTGATCTTGAAATTTCAGATCCACCCATTTGTTTCTGTAAAAATTAGACTCACACAAAACAGAGAAATTATATGAAATAAAAGAAAGTCAACAATATGATTTCAGGGAAAATTTCCATAGAGAAGGTTTGATTAATCAAGATTATAAATGAAATTGGTGATAAGAGATAATAATAATAATAAGAAGAAGAAGAAGAATCAGTTAGGTAGAGATGGTAGTGTACCTTACGCACCAAGAACTAAAGAACTGGGACAAGTTCCATTCTCGTGAGTTCTCTCTTTCGACGTAAAGCATGTGCGTAAAATCAGGCGGACATTGCTTTCGACTCGTGTTTCACTTGTCGCAATTAAACCCGTTAGACTCTAACCTCTCTTCTACAAGACGATCAAATGTCAACTCTGGTTTTTGGCTATTCAAACCCAATAATTGATCTTTACTCTTTTTTTTCTTCTTTTTTCCTTTCACAGTATTTTTTGCTGTTGTTATTTGTAACAAAAAGTAAGTGGGCTATGGAGTCAGAATAAGTTAATGTCTTTGTCGAATAAGAATTAAGATGGCGACAAAAAGAAAAGAAAAGAAAAAAAAGAAAAAAAAAAAAGAGATACGATTTTATATTTTTGCTTAAATAAAGGCGGGCGGAGAGCTACGTGACACCCAAGCAGCATGGACTTAAGATATGTAAATTATTGGGCCTAGCAGGTTATGAATAGTGATTCTTATTAATGGGTCTTAACTATATGTAACGTAATTTTCTTTGCATGAAAAAAGATTTCGTGTAGTTTTACGTGGATCCGCAGTCGCATGCATGATCGCGTGTCACCATGCATGACATAGCCTATGGAATGATAAAGAACGTGATGGCCGGAACAAATAAACAGTAACAACACATATCTCATATCTTCATATGTATGATCATTTAGGCTACGGTTTTCAATGTTTGTTGTTTTCCTTTTTATCTGGATGTCTTGTTACATTTCCATATTCGTCGGTTGTAGTCATTAAACCTGGACTTCGATCGTTTATACCCCAAGTCTGAAGTGTTCGGAGCGCAGTGTTGGTGTTCTTGATGGTGATACGACGAATGTACCAAGATAGTGGCGGCAGATTAAAAGGAAGATATGGCTTAAAGTATTGGTCCATTGTCACTTTTGATGCAATCCTTCCTTGACCACCACTACATTTTTTGTATTCTTCAACACTCTTCGGCTCCATGTGCTTGCATAAACGTTCTGAATAAACATATAGTGGCTCCACTTTATAGCTACCTTCGAACACTTTTATTAATATCATTCTATGTTTCTTATATTTTGCCTGTCCACAATAAGCAAGAGAAACCCTAGTTAAGTTTCATGTCTGAAATTGGAAGACAGTTTTAAGCAAATATGACCGGAAATACATAAGAACAGTCATAAGCAAATACCATTTTTTGTCTTCGCCTTCAAACAATAAACATGGAAGACAGTTTTAAGATCGTAATTTTTTTTGGGTCAAATTTAGTAATTCCTCCAAGGCAAAAAAAAAAAAAAAAAAAAAAAAAAAAAAAAAACTTATAAATTATTGGGATTTTTGTTTGCTGGTTAGTTATTACCTTCACCTTAGCAGGAGCATCATGCCATGGATTCGTCTTCGATGGACCTAGCCAAAGCCCTGCTTGCCTCTTCAATTCATATACGTCATAATATTTAGGATCTACCGCATAGAGATTCTTAGATCTAACTTCCCCAGGTTCATTGGCTTCGTTCTACGACAAGAAACAGCTAGCGTCGTAATCTAAATTCTATAATTATCCGAAATTGTATTTTATATTTTTTCTGATTTGCTCTTACCTTACCAGGTTCATCATACCATGGTTTTAGATTAGTATGTTTCTCTGACACTGAATTAGATTTAACATTCTCATGAGATCTCCTGGACTCAGCCTACAACAACAAACATATTCATGATCAAGTTTGTATAATTTACTAACAACATAGTAGTTTGTGTAGATTTGACTTATCGTGTCCTCTGATTGATGGAAATGAAACGAACCTTAGGAGGGTGTTCATTGTTCTGATTGAACCAGCCACCAAATCCAGGAAATGCACTCATTTCTCTCTCAAGTAATTAGTCACAAATAATAGTCACATAGTCAGAAACAACGGCAAATAAGGATCCAATCTTGTATATATTAAGTTTTGAGGAACATGAGATTTAATTGATTCGGATAGACAAAATACAATATGAATTTGAAAGACTGGTGCACGTTAGGTTTTACGTAGTGAAAAACAAAGTGTGCTCAGCTATATTCTCGTGAGTTCTTGACGTACAAGCCAAACCTACCTAACGATTTGTTTCTGGAACATGTTACCTTTTTTGGGCGGAGAAATCAATGTTATCATTGGAGTTGCTATATGGATTTACTTATACATCTAAGGGGGTTTTTTTTTTTTTTTTTAAATGTAGACATCTAAGTTATGACATGAATATTATTTTGAGACTGAATGTAATTGTGTTTTTTTTTGTTAAAAATATTGAATATAAATGTTAAACGTGTTATTTATGTTAAAAAATAATATGTTGCATTTTCACTCATAAATTCTTTTTGGGATACCCATTTAGTTATTTTCTAATAATAACTCTAGCAATTGTCGTTTACCTATATGGACATTCTTCACTTCTTCCCATTCAAAATCAAAATATTGTTTCAATATCTCAATGTATTGGTTTTAAAACGATCTAGACGGGGTTTAGTTAAATCATCCAGTTTTAAATTTTTAATTAACAAAGGACGGAATAATTTCACATGATATGTAAACCCTTTATCAATTTTTTTTAATTTAAATTCACATGATCTCTTTATATTGCGCTCATTGGTTCTTGTCTAAACATTTTAAGCTAGTATTTACCATGTTTGCTTTATTTTGTTTTGTTCATGTAAATGGAAAATATTAGCTTTTTTTTTTTTTTTTTTTACAAATATCCAAATTCCCTGGATAGTAAAGTGGGCATTATAACAATATATGATCAAGATTCGATATTACCATCACCATAGTATATAACTGGCCCCATACTGGATTTTGGATTTTTTAAATTTTGTATGCATTGATAACAAACTGTCGAAGTTCTTCGAGCAAAATCTTGGTGGTTTTGATGGTAATCCTACGGATGATCCAAGAAACCGGTGGAAGATTAAGAAGAGAAGAAGGTTCAAAGATCTGCTCCATTGTCACCATCGATCCAATCCTTCCTCGTCTGCCGCTACATTTTTTGTACTCTTCTAAACTCTTCGGTTCCTTATGCTTGCATAAGCGTTCTGAATCTACATATAGTGGCTCCACTTTCCAGCTACCCTCGAAATCTTTCCAGTACATCATTTTATTTTTCTTTTTCCTATATTTTGCCTATGCAAAAGATCAAACCCATAATAGATTCACCAAAAACTGAATAAAAACATTTAACTCTTGTGAGGGATACAGAGAAAGTTTCTTACTGTAAGATTTTGATGGTTTTCATCTATATGAGATGTATTGGGATAACTCCAGACCACCAAAGGAGCGTCCATCGTAGAGCTTTCTCCACATCTGTGATCTGCCTCGGTCCATCCTTCTTCAAAACCTTTGGTGATATGTTTTCCTTCATAGGAAAAAAAAAACACATTCTCAAGCATTTCTATGGTTAATTTTCAATTTGAAAAATACAAGGATATGAATAATAAATGAAAAAAGAGACCAGATGTTGAGGCCTGGGCCTGGGCCGCCTGGCCCCCTTGTCCTCTTTGAAGAATGTTATGTTTCTTGGATTAGTAAACATCTCATAGACTCCTGGAGGAAATAATCCCAATGTGAATTCTATGTTCATATGGCAAAGACCCTTTTTTGTTTTCACCTTCAACCATCAAACATGTAAGAAAGTTCTTTTTCATAAATCTAGCAATTATTCTAAAGGCTATAAATCTAAATGTATTGAGTTTTTTTTTTTTTTTTTTTTTTTTTTTTTTTGCTGATTTACTATTACCTTCACCTTAGCAGGAGCATCAACCCATGGATGTTTATTTTTCTCTCCATGCCAAAGTTTTGATTGCCTGGTCAGCTCATCTACGTCAAAATATTTAGTATCTACCGCATGCAGTGCCTTAGATCTAACATCACCAGGTTCATTGGCTTCGTTCTACAACAAGAAACAGAATCATAATCTAATTTCAACAATTAACAGATATAGTATTTTATATTACTAATTGCTAATTTTCTCTTACCTGACCAGGTTCATCATAGCATGGTTTTAGATTAGTATCTTTATCTGACACTGGATTAGATTCAACATTCTCAGATCTCCTGGACTCATCCTACAACAACAAACAGATTTATCATCATATTTGTATAATTCATTTGACTTTTCAGGTTCTCTGTTTAATTGAAACGAAACTGACCTTAGGAGGCTGTTGAATGGTCTGATACCAGCCACCAAATCCAGTAAATACAGTCATTTATTTCTGAAATTTTAGACCACGAACGTTACTTACCTAATGATGATTCGATCTTGTATATATATTATGGTTTGAAGAATCTTAGATAAAAGCTTATTTTGGACTTAGACAATATGCAATATGAAATTGAAAGAATGGTGTACGTTATGTTTTACGTGCCGTGAAACAAAGAAGTGGACAGCTCCATTCTCGTGAGTTCTTGACGTACATGCAAGACCTACCAAAGAGATATTAAAGGTCAATAAATGGGAGAATGATGCTTCTTGTCACTTCATTTAGGTGCTTCGTTTTGTTGTAAGCCCCGAATGAAAATAGAAATATAGAATCATGAGCATGATATGTAGCTTTTGCCCTCTTTTCCTTTTATAATGAGAATCCACATTTATTGACCGCTTAATTAGGGTTACTTTCTCCAGCAGATTTAAGTAGCTTGCCGTGCGTACACTTTGGTAGTCAGATGAAGATTCTCTATTGGTTCAACCAAACTCTTTTTTCTTGATTTCATATCTGATTTAGATGGACATGAAATTTTTAGGGCACATTTTTTTTTGTGAACTCTCTAACGAACGGTGAGAACCACCACCAAAGTCCAATATTTTGAAGGAAAAAAAAAGAATTATGATGTATCATAATTTTGGAAACAAATTATGATACATCATTTCCAAAATTAGTCCTATATATTGATTTTTCATTCGAAGTTATTAAAAAGAATTATAAAAATTAAATGTTAAATAACCGGTTCATAGTGGATTTGGGGAGTTTAATATCAACTTTTGTTCATTTTGATAACGTGTTGTCTAAGATCTTCGAGCAGAATCTTGGTGGTTTTGATAGTAATCCAACTGATGATCCAAGAAACAGGTGGCAGATTAACAAGATAAGAAGGCTCAAAAATCTGCTCCATTGTCACCTTCGACACAATTCTTCCTTGGCCGCCACTACATTTTTTGTACTCTTCTAGACTCTTTGGCTCAATGTGCTTGCACAAGCGCTTTGAATCTGTGTATAGTGGCTCCACTTTCCAGCTACCCTCGAACACTTTCATGAACACCATTTTATTTTCCATTTTTGTATATTTTGCCTATGCCAGAGATCAAACCCAAGATTGTATCAACCAAAACTGAACAAAAAGAATGGATAAAGAGAAGCTTCTTACAGTAAGATTTTGATGGTTTTCATCGATAATGAGATATATTGGGATAACTCCAGACCACCAAAGGATCTTCCATCTGAGAGCTTTCTCCACATCCTTAATCTGCGTCGGTCCATCCTTCTTTAAAACCTTTGTTGATTTGTTTTCCTTCATAGGAAAAAATACCACATTCTTAATTAAGTTAACGTATAAATAATTTTCGGTTCGAATTATACTCCTAAAGGATAAGAAAAAATAAAATAATACTGAATAATATACAACTACATGTATGAGAAAAACAAACCAGACGTTGGCGCCTGTCCCTATCCGCACTAAAGAATGTTAAGTTTCTTGGATTAGTGAGCATCTCATAGACTCCTACAGGATTTAATCCCAATTTGAATTCTATGTTCATACGACATAGACCCTTTTTGGTGCTCACCTTCAAACACAAAATGTAAGAAAACTTTAAGACCTAATTTTCTAAAATATCTAGCAAATGTTCCTCTAAAGAAATTTTTTTTTATTGAGATTTACATTTGCTGATTTTCTAGTACCTTCACTTTAGCAGGAGCATCATACAATGGACGCTTATTCTTCTCTTCAAACCAAAGTTGTGCTTGCCTCTTCATCTCTTTTATGTCAAAATATTTAGGATCTACCGCATACAGTGTCTTAGATCTAACATCCCCAGGTTCCGTGGCTTGATTCTACAACAAGAAACAGAATCGTAATATAATTTTTTGTAATCAACGGATATAGTATTTTTTATTATTTGTTGAATTTCTCTTACCTTACCAGGTTCATCATACTATGGTTTTAAATTAGTATCTTTCTCTGACATTGTATTAGATTTAACATTCTCAGATCTCTTGGACTCTTCCTACAACACCAAACATAATCTATAGACCAAGGCTCCATATTGAAATTTATAATTTATTGCAAACGAAGATCAATTTTTCAGTTATGCATTTCATAAAAATTTATAACTAATATTAGAGTAGAACATGTGGTACATCGCGAGTTAATGTTTTCTTAATCATTGTAACAAATGTTTATATTTTACTGTTTAATATTTCGTGATCAGTTTTTTCACATAATTTTTAAATTTTTACATTTTTACATTTTGTCTGTTTAATTTTTATTTTATTTTACTTATATGTAATTTTAATTTTATTAAATTATAAAAATGTTAGTGTTGTTGTTAGTTAGCTTATATATTTATTTAAAATTTGTGTATGTAGTTATTTTGTCCAACTCTTCCCCAATGTCCAATAGGTTAGAAATAGTCGAATATTTAATTATTATAATTTAAATAATTTAAGTATTTTTTTTAAATTAAAATATTTTCTTTTAATATTCTCTTTATTTGAGTAAATGTTATAATTTCATATATATAATTCTTTTTATTTTCAAATATATTATATATTATATTTCATTAACTATATATAATTATTAATTTATCTATATATAATTTTTTTGATTAAAATTTGATAGTTTACAGCCGATCCATCAATTCGCGGAAAAAGTTCGATATATATGCGGTCCTCTATGAGCTTGTTCATGATGCTTGTTTATTAATGTGCATAAGATTGTATGTTTATACCTGCTTTATGTCGGATTTACTTGTACTTAACCCGTATGTCACTCATCCGATTGACATCTATACCAATGTGAGATATTGAATATACATTATTTCCTTATTGATTGAGTTAATATATGCCCGTTTATAAACATTCAAATCACAACATATGCATAAAAAAATCTAAAATTTTGTTAATCATATGTTTTATATAATAATTTAAAATAATTTGAAAATAATATCAAATAAAGATGATGGGAGAATCATAATTCATATTATTAAAGTTACAATAATAGATAAGAAAAGGATCGTAGAAAAATATTAGATAAGAAAAAGATTGTAAACAATTAACTGATTATTTATTTAGAAAGAGAACAATAAATAAATTAAATATAAGAGTGATTGGATATATAAATATTTATTTTGTGTTTGGAAACATGAATACCCTTAAATTTGTACTTCAGTTTTAATAGTATAATAAAGTGTGTTTAAAAACATGAATATTTTTGAATTTGTATTTCAGTTTTAATAATATAAGTTATGAAGTAAATAAATTATTTTGAAAAGATATTCATATTAGTGTCTAATTGCAATAAGTGTTATTTTTATAACAATAGGGAATTGATTTATTTTTTATTAATCTTTAGATGAAAACAATAGGAAAATATTCTTAAATCCTAACAATGGGTTCTCTCACTTATCTCTAATTCTTCTCTTTGTTTAATCTTCTTGGTTTTGATAATCCCATCTTATTCATGTTCTATGGTTTCTTGGGTATAAAGATCACGTTTTGATCGTTTGAGTTAGATTTATTAGCTGCTATACTCTGTAGCTCCATTTTCTAAAAGTAAAAAAAAAAGCAGATTGTGATGGATCTTATAATGGATTTAAAGATTATTTTAATCAATTTGCTTCAGAAACTAAAGACTCGTACGTAGTGTGGAAAATAACTGCAACCCAGAGTGGAATGATGAAATATTAATTGACGCTTGGAATCAATGATCCTAATCAACCTGTGAATCGTGTCACTTCTTGATCTTAGTTATGAGATTCCATTATTCAGCCGTTTTACAAAACACACACAAACATAGACAGATAGATAGATTGATATGGACATCCGAGAAGTCCTCTCTAGGCTTCGGACGAAATCATTTCGTCCATGTCCTTGCACATACTGACACACATCTTAAGCTCATTCTCTGGGTGAGCCACATCCTCGTCAATCCTCTCATATTTCAAGATACACTTGACCACACTTCCAGGTCCATCTTGATTCTGTGTGGCCTGGAAGGAGGCGTAGAAGCTCTTGAACACTTTCAATACATCTCCCTCTATTATCTTGAGCACTAACAGATTATTCTCCGGATCCACAGTATCGATCTGCTCCTTGGACACTTGTGGTTTCCCATCTGCACCAAAAACGAATTTTTTACTAATCAAATAAGAAATTATATATTTAGATAAACGTTTAGGACTTACCAACAGCATAGTTACAAAACATGACACTGCCAACTTTGCCAAACTCTCCCTCTAGCAAATAATATCCCTGGATGTTGTCAGGAGAGGCTTGTGAAATATCTTGTGGTCTTTCAACGAACATTTGGTGAAACTTCTCTGCCGAAGCTTTGATCTCAACATCTACCTCAACCTGTTCCATAACTTTTTTAATATGGATGTTTTGCTTCTTTAGGGTGTTAATGAGAGAGTGAGTGGATCTCTTTAATAGCTCCTTTTATAGAGGAAGAAATCATGAAAATTTGCAGGGTCGTCTCAAATAACCATTTTTTCACGGCAGGCACGATCACTAATTAATAGATTTATCGGATAAATAACTGTGATAATATATTATACTAGATGGCTATTACTTTGCCATTTCCGTTTTATAATATATATTTTTGACGAAGTTAATGAATTTAAATATATTATTAATCGACCAGGTGTATCTGAGTTAGTTAGTTGACAATTAGTTTTATAACAACCAAGAAAAAAAAAATCTATATTTAGTTTTATAAGATGTAACAACCCTCGAGTGTTTTTTTATCACAAACAACCCTTGAGTGTTAAACTGTATAACTAAATGTCTACTAGCTGACTTAGGTCAGGGTTGTTCCATTTATTAGATGTTTTGTTTAGAACCATAAATATTATGATTTTTTCTAAAACAAAAATATCAGTTAATGTTTTACTGAAAAATAAAATCTGACATCATATATGTGAAAATCCACCAACCACTCATAAATTTTATTTAAAATGATGTCAAATCACTTGTCTATTAATTAAGTGAAAATCCACCAAACACTCATAAACATTCATCTTTTGTAATTGTCATGAAAAGTATATATATTCCACTACTATCGAAAAATAGAATCCTCGAGCAATATTTCCTTGTCTACTTCTTCGTCTTCGATCCATCCATCATGGTATCATGCAACCCTTCTAAAATCTTAACTATTACCTCAACAATCTAACAACTTGATTAATCATAGAACCATTATAAAATTTAATCGCATAAACAATTAAGAATCTTACTACTAAATAAATATAGACATTGAGTAATACGTTCATATGTGTGACTTAACTGTAATAATTAATATTAGAGATAATGTTCCATATGGGATGTGGATAAAAATCTTAAATCTCATCAATAATATATAAAAGATATAAACCAATATAATTATTGTCAATTAATTTTGAGTAGGAAGTTCATAATCTAATCTAATATGGTATAAAAACACAATCACACAATATCTAGTCCGATCCAAAATCATTTTGAGGACGCATATTTGAAATAATATCTTATAATGGATGTGGGAAGAGATCTTAACTGATATTTAAAATATATATGCTAATCTATTCATTCACAATTGATTTTGAGTTAGAAACCCATTAAACTTAATATGATAATATGATCCATAATTGGCCGGATCTAAAAAGTTAACTCGTCGATCCATGCCCAAACATATAAAGATCAATGGCCAATATTATCATCTCTAGAGAACTTATTAGGGATAATGTTTGAGATCATATGTGGATAAAGATCTTAAGTAATATGTAAAAGATATGAGCCAATTACTCATTGTTAATTGGTTTTAAGTTAAAAGTTAAAACCTATAATATAATAATTAGTTCATCATTAACTAATGATTTTCTCAGAGTTCAAACGAACATTGAATTATGCGTTCACAGTTCTCTCAACAATTTAATCTCACTATGAATGTTAAAAACACGGAAAAAAATACCCTTAAAAGTTATATTTTTAAAGTCTTTTAAAACTATATTTTCAAAGTCTTTAAAACTATATTTTCAAAGTCTTTAACAAATATATTTTCAAAGTCTTTGAAAAAATCAAGCCAACATCTATTATTTTGAAAGAGTTTTTATATGAAGAAAAAACATTCAGTTTTTTAACTAATAACACTATACTTTAATCTAATCATAAAAAATTTAAATTTCTTTTATTTGAATAATACATGACTTTGGTTTTTTTTTTAAATCTTCGACCCAATAACTCTGAACTTTCAATAATTATAAACAAATTTTAAAAACCATCAAAACCAAAAACACAATATTTTAATAAAATTTTAGAAATTCAAAATTAAATAACCGTAAAATCTTTAAGAGTTTTAGTTCTTTAAAAAATTTACAACCAATAAGCCGCCCTAAATGTCTACTAGCTGACTTTTATACAAATATAGATGGTTATTACTTTGTCATTTCCATTTTCTTATATGTTTGTGATGAAGTTAAGGAGTTTACATATATATATATATATATATATATATATATATATATTAGTTTAGTATGTTACTATGTTTGGATAAATTGGTAAATACATCAATGGACAGCTTGTAGACATTTAGTTTTATAACAAGCAAGGGTTGTTATATACACAACATATATATATATATATATTTATATATATATATTATTGTTACAAGAGAAATTAAAAGAGTAACTATAAACGACTAAAATATTAGTTCTCTCAATTTTCATTAAATTTCTCTAATATTTGTATATACAATATACTAATCAAATTATATCTTTACTTAATAGTACATTCATATACATTAAACTAATTTGTAATGTACAAATCATCTGAAACCATATATCTTTAGTTTATACTATTATCCAGAATATATTTACAAGGTCAACCCCACCACTGTCATTTTGAACAATAGAGGAAAATTTATTAAATATCTTTAGGTTTTTAATTCCCATTTATAGAGCGACGTCATGCAGAAAGCAGCTTGAACAAAATAGCATTTCAATATTCCTTTAATATATACCCCAGGAAAAAGGAGAAGGGCAAATTTGATTATCATTTCGGGAGAAAGGTCTTATGTATTTCCGGTCATATACTGATATACATAAAAACTGAACAACCTTTATTAGGAAATATATTATTTATTAGAATTTTGATGAAAATGGAAAATCCATCCACCAAAAATATGATGAACTATAGACTATAGTACCTTTTTCATGTATTATTAAAGATTGGATTTGAACTTAAAAATAATATAGACCAAGGCTCCATATTAATATTTATAATTAATATTATAAATATATATTGCAAACGAAGATCAATTTCTCAGTTAAGCATTTCATATTTTTTTCGGTAATACGGAGACTAATTAAGTGAATAAAAGAAAAGCAAAATCTTTCAGTTTTACATTTACAAAGTCATAGATTTATTTATCAATAACCGATGGTTATATATTATTCAAAAGAGCTTTTAGGGCACCGCTAGCTCTGCCACCATGACGACATCTCGTACCTCCTTCACATCCACGTGTGTATGGATCTTTTGGTTGTTTACACATGTTGTGACCATGAAGACAAAGCTGTAATATGCTCCACCAAGAGAAGTTACGATCACATGAAAGTTCAAAGTAGGCAGTACATGTGAATCTTGTGAGTTACTTATTGATCTTAGTTATGAGATTCTTGACCAAAACATTCAAAGGAAGCTTTTGTGTTATCCGATAAAGAGATAATGTTTCTGATTTTTTGGTGGATTTTGGAAGTGTATGATAAGGATAATATACGTTCACTTCGCATGACAAGATGGGAGATGCAGAAATAGACATCATCAAGCCGTTCTTTGAGGTTCAAAAAGTGAATATTCAATAACTTTATGATGGAACCGAGGTCCACAGAGTGAAGCTGAGTAGAGACAACAACAGATAAAGATCTCTTCAAGTGTAGAGAGGTCATATTATTGAGACATTTTAGAAAAACACACAAACATTCTCGTCATTTAGATAGATTGATATGGACATCCGATGAGCCTTTAGTCTTCGGACGAAAGCATTTCGTCCATGTCTTTGCACATACTGATACATGTCGCAAGCGCACTCTCTGGGTGGGCCACATTCTCGTCAATTCTCTCATATTTGAAGGTACACTTAACCACACTTCCAGGTTCTCCTTCCTTATTTGTCGCTTGGAAAATGGTCACGAAGCTCTTGAACTCTTTCAATACATCTCCCTCTACTACCTTGAGCACAAACAGATTCTTCTCCGGATCCAAGGCCTCGATCATCTCCTTCGACACTTGTGGTTGCCCATCTGCACCCAAAACGAAAGTTTTACTAATCAAAATCAGAATTATATATTTAGATAAAATTTTAGGACTTACCAAGAACATAGTTACACAACAAGACGCTGCCAACTTTGCCAAACTCTCCCTCTAGAACATCACATCCCTGGATGTTGTCAGGAGTGGCTTTTGAAATCTCGTGTGGTCTTCCAACGAGCATTTGGTGAAACTTCTCTGCTGAAGCTTTGATCTCAACATCTACCTCAAGCTCCCCTACCAGAGAAATCGGTTCCATTTTTTTTATATACGGATTTTTTGCTTCTTTAGGGTGCTGTTAATGAGATTGAGTGGGTCTCTTTATAATTCATAGCTCCTTTTATAGATGAAGAAATCATGAGCAATTGTGACTAGGCAGAAAATTTGGAGTTATCTAGTTTAGTTTATTTTCCGATGACCATTTTTTATTACCTGAATTTTATTAGTTTCATTATAAAAAATAAAAATCAATTACTAGCTGATATAAGAACTATAAGATTCTGTCTATTAGTTTTTGTTAACTATTTTATTGATATAAAATATATATAAATAGTAACAACCCTTTATTGTTAGAAACTAAATGTCTACTAGCTGACTTTAAAAAAAAATCCATATTATAAATGGTATTACTTTGTCATTTCCATTTTATAATATGTCGTTGACGAAGTTAAGGAATTTATATATATTATTATGATTGTATTAATTGGTAAAAATACCAATCGCCAGCTAGTATACATTTAGTTTTATAAGAATCAAGAATATATATATATAGTAACTTAGTGACAACCCTTGATTGTTACTAAAACTAAATGCCTACTAGCTGACTTAGGTACACCTGATCGGTTGATACTATTTTCTAAAATCTATTTTCTCTTCAAAAATCTCTGAAACTACAAAGAATCAGTCTTGGCAACATAATAAATTGATAATCCAGATATTCGAAGAATCGAGTTATTTAATGGCTGTTTTAAACTCAAACTTGCGGATTAACTAATTTGCAGAACAAAACTTTTACTATAATTTGATAGAATTTTATAATTTGTTGTTTAGGCGTACAAATATAATTTTGTGTAAGTAACTTATCTTGGCCTTAAGAAAAATGGCTAGTCACATATTGCATGCATTTATGAAGAACTAGATCTGCGAACGGATATATGTAAAAAGTCCACCAAGCACACATATATTTTATTTAAAATGATGTCAAATCACTTGTATGTTAATTAAGTGGCTATTTTCACCAATTTAGCTAAAATAATGATGTCATTTGAACTAAAGAACATTTACTTTTTTCCCATTAAACATTTCAACACATACATATGCCATATGGGTCTATATTATTTAAAGACTTGAATCACTTGTCTGCTAATTCACCAATACAGCTAAAATAAAGATTTCATTTGAATTAAAGAACATTTACTTTTTCCTCATTAAAGAACATTTCAACACATACATAAGGGTCTATATTATTTAAAGACTTGAATCACTTGTATGTTAATTAAGTGGCTATTTTCACCAATTTAGCTAAAATAAAGATGCAATTTGAATTAAAGAATAATTACTTTTTCCCATTAAAGAACATTTCAACACATACATATGAGTCTATATTATTTAAAGACTTGAATATTTACGTTTTTAGAAGTATATTTTGGATTTCTTTTTTGAAAAACACATTATTTATGTATTCATGGGTTTTTTTAAAGTAGTTTCCCTATAAATTAGGTACTCCGGTTTTTGGGATATTTTCCATTTGTAAATGAAATTTTTTTAAAAAAAATTAAAAAAAAAACGTTTTATCCATTTTTCTAACTGAAACTAATTTTAATATAGTTTTTTATTTATCTATTTATTTTCCAAATCTAAAAACAAAAATCTAAAAACCATAAGCTATAATCTAAAAACCATAATAATCATGAACAAAAATCTAAAAGCCATAAGCTATATTCATGAAGCAAATATATACATATTTATTTTTAAAATTTTTAATTTGAATAGTTTGGTTGAGACATCCAATAAATTTTTGGTTCAAACTTTGTTTAACTTTTTTAGTTTTGAAAATTTAAGACATGAGATCAATCGAATACACTTTTGGATAAGCTTAACACGGTTTGATTTTTCGTTGCATCCAATATTTTCCATTTCGATCGTTGTCATTTGTCAATTCATTTTATTTTAAACGGAATTAGAAATCGCTAGCGATTGTTACATTCAAGATTGTTAACCCATACCAATATATGTGGTCTAAAATGTTTTGCATACGTGCATGTTGTCTTTCTACAAATATACTCTTCGTCGATTTAGACACCAATTGTCTGTTTAAGTCTTAGCCTCTTAGGTTTATGTTTATATTTAATGTCTACTTAGCCACTAAATATTTTTAAGGAATAGCGATTGCTGACTATACATTTTAAATAATTACGAACGTCAGCCCTTTTTATTTGTTTTTGTGTGTTTATAGATTATAAATTATTATATTGATTGTGAAGTTTTGTCTACTCGTCAACCAGGAATATTAAAAGGAATTCCTCAACTTCTACAATTTGATTACTGATAATAAAAAAGTTATCAACGATTGAGAAAGTGTTTATATACTTAAGGGGCAAATCAAATTATTTGTTATAATATATATATATATATATATCATTTGCATATGAAAAATCCTGGAAATACAGCCAATTATAATATAAACATATTTATAGGGTCTTTGTCCCAACTCCCAAGAGTTAGCATTGACTTTTGCAATTAGATTCCATAAAAGCATACGTATGACAAATCTATCTTTCTCCAATTTAAGAAAATAGTTTGTACACGTCTATTAATGTGTTATTTGTTTTTGCAAAATATACAGAAAGGAACAGCGATTGCTCACTATGCTAAACATTTACGAAGGTCAGCCATTTTTTTTAATTTGTAGATTACAAATTATTATATTGAATTATTGATTGTGAACTTTTGTCTACTCGTCAACCAGGAATATTAAAAGGAAGATAGGTACAAAGAACCCGAGGCACCTCTTTAGTTAATTTGTAAACTTAACTATTTTGATATTAATTTAGAACGCTATCAGACCTAAGAAAAGACTAATAAAGACTAAGTCACTAAGAAAAGACTAATAAGGACTAAGTCATTAAGAGAGGTTTAAATTTTTAAGCCTTTGGGTTTGAAACTAAACTAAAAAATAGTTGTCTTAAAGGCAACTGAATTTAATGGTGGTGTAGTTTCAAACGTATAAATTTCATAAAAAAATTGATCGGCCTCTTTATCCAAACGTTGTCCGTTAGTGTATATATAACCTTGATTTAATCTTTCACCTGAATTCCTCATATCTCTTATTCTTTGATACGAGCAAGAAGAAAACGATGAACATGAAGACCACCGTTGTAGATTGTAATCATAAACTTTACATTTCTGACTATTGGACTGATTTTAAGGGGAACTAGATGAACATTGGCCTATGGTACCCATTTTTGTGGGCTTCACTTTTATTGTTTTTTTTAACAATAGATATATTGTTACCAAAATTTAACATGGGATAACAATGAAAATTTAGTATATACCCTATCAAATAAACATTAAATTATATTTATACATATGTAAAATATTTTGTGTATGTCAACAATAAAAAATAGGTAAAATTCTATAAATTAAGATAAACAAACATATATAAACAAATTAAATAAAATATAATAAAATATCTTATATAATAAAGTAAGATCATCATTTTGTCTAGAGCTCTGAGAAGCTGCCATGTGTCTATTTTCAAAATAACACAATTATTCCTTTTTAATTTTCTTTATTTTTGTATTCATTCCATTTATTAATTATTTATATCATTTTATTATTTATTTTATTCTAATTTCTACATTTTTTTTAGAGGGTCTCGGTTTTTGTTTAGCCAAATATTCAGTTATCTCAAAATACTGATGCATCTATACTTTTGAAATGGTGGCGAAGGATTTGGTTCTCAAAATTCCTCCAAACCTTATTGGACCGTATATGCATATTGTGCACTTGTTTATGCTACCCACTATATGAAACGTTAATTTTTAAACTAAAGCCAATTGACTAAAGTAAGAAGTTATGAGACAAGTCTTCCAAATATTATTTTAACAATATGTATTTTCTATAGGGCTAGATAACCTAATTTAAGGAAACAATTAAGAACATGATAATTGTTAGTTTTTATATTGCAAAATAACTATTGGCCCACGTTTTAGAGAGTATGTTTTCACCATATCACCCTCCCTTACATATAATTCCCCTATTCTCATCCGCATTAAAGAAAAATCCAGTTATAATGCTAGAAAAAAATAATGTGATTTATAAAAATAACTTGCATATAAAATAAACAACAATGGTGGTTGATGAAGATATAATGGTGATTGAGAGAGAAATAATCCAAAGCAAAAAAAAATGGGATATGATGAAATATGTAAAATTACAGAAGATATGAAAAGATTTTTGCCTCATGTGAACAGATATTATGTTTTCCCGGATAATAATTATGACGTGAAATATAATATAAAAATATGTTATAAATACAAATGATCCTATATTGCAAACAATAACACAAGATTTTGCAAAAAGCCTTGAGAAAAGTGAATGCATGGGACCGGAGTTGGTAGGAAGATGTAAGGAAGATGATGCTAAAATAGTAAAAACAATTGGTTTCTGATATCAACAATACACATGAGCATTTTGCGAAATACATTTCAATTGGCATATTTGTTCCCTACTCTGCTCAACATCTTATTGGCAAGATGAGTCTATTATCCATATTCATATCTTGAGAAAGAAAATAAAATATCGTGTAATGTGTAAAACCCGTTATTGTATAAAACCATATAGATTAGATTCTTGGTTAAGACTTTTTTTTTTTATCAACGATTCTTGGTTAAGACTAAACCAGAAACTCTCACTATATAACAGTGTTTGTTGTAAAAGAAACATTCAACAAGAATAACAAACTTTTTACCAAACTCTTTTTCTTCATCATTTCTTCACAAACCTATCAAAGTCAAACACATATATAATTGACGAGCAAGAAGGAAACGATGGATATGAAGACCGTCGTTTTAATCATAAACTGCATATTTCTAAGTATTGGAGTCTGTGGAACTCCTCTACTGATGCGTCTCTACTTTGTAAATGGTGGCAAAAGGATCTGGTTTTCAAGTATCCTCCAAACCGCAGGTTTTCCCATCATCTTCTTCCCTCTTCTCTTATCCTTCTTCCGCCGTCGTCGCCCTCGCCGTCAAGAAGAAGAAAAAACTCCACTTTTCCTAATGAAACGTCCTCTTTTCATCGCCGCTGCTGTCGTAGGTTTTCTCTCGGGCTTTGACAATTACCTCTACTCTTACGGAGTAGCTTATATCCCTGTTTCCACTGCGTCTCTGATTAGCTCCGCGCAATTAGGGTTCACTGCTCTCTTTGCATTTTTTATGGTGAAGCAAAAGTTCACACCTTACACTATAAACGCCGTCGTTTTGCTCACTGCTGGTGCCGCGGTCCTTGCCATTGACGCTGATAGTGACAAGCTTCCTAACGAGACTCACAAGGAGTACGTTATTGGGTTTGTCATGACCGTTGGTGCAGCTGTTTTGTACGCGTTTATATTGCCGCTTATGGAGCTAGGTTATAAGAAATCTCGCCAACAAGTCACCTACACGCTCGTCCTTGAGTTCCAGATAGTCTTGTGCTTTGTCGCCACTTGTGTCTGCCTCGTGGGGATGCTAATTTCTGGAGATTTCAAGGTAAACATAGTAAAATATGCTTCTTCTTTTTTTACACGTTCATCTGGAATATTGATTTGGAGAGATTAGGGTTTGATAATCAAGAACTGGGATCTTTTGACTTTCTTGTTCCACAAGGAAGATACTTGCGTAAAATAAAGATAACATTTTAAGCCTTTTAATAAAGAAAACGTTTGATTTTTTTGTTTGGAACCTCTATAAGGAAGATGTTTGATTTTTTTTTGTATTTTTATGCTTTTCTCTTTTCAAGAATTGGGATCTTTGAATTTCTTGATGGAAATGTTGCATAATGTTTGAAATTGGCAGGTGTTAGCAAAAGAAGCAAGAGAATTTACGCTTGGAGAGTCTGTGTACTATGTAGTGGTTGTGTTCACAGCCGTACTTGCGCAAGCATTTTTCGTGGGAGCTATTGGGTTGATCTTCCGTGTATCGTCTCTGGTCTCTGGGATTGCGATTAGTGCCTTGCTTCCGGTGACGCTGATCTTGGCTGTCATTTGCTTCCAGGACAAGTTTCAGGCGTCGAAAGGTGTCTCTCTGGCTCTCTCCCTATGGGGATCCATCTCTTACTTCTATGGACAGTTTAAATCCGAGAAGAAGATTAAGGATCAGGATCTGGACACACAGGTGTCTCAGCTTCCAGTTTCTGATTCTGTACCTTGAAAGCAACTAACATGCTAGGAGTTTGTTTTTATCAAATGATGTACTTAAATATCAGTAAAAGTCCATTTTTGAAATACTTATGGGTTGGTGATTCAATCAAAGGTGTAATGTATAGAAGTTAAGGTGAAATCAGACAAGCAAATGTCTATATTTTTATTTGAAAATGTAATTGTTCGTAATTTGTTTCATTTGGATTGGTAAAATTCTTATTTCATTTGACGAACTGGTCCACTATTACACTTGACACGTTATATTCTTAACATAGAGGTGATTGAAATGTAAAAGAAACCAATACTCCAAAGTATGTACAAGCATGTTAAATAGTTTAATTGAAAAAGACTGAATTGGTTAAATAGTTTCACTCTCGTAACACAACACCCGCATGTACAAGCATTTTGAGCAGAGTTTTTGTGGTCTTGATGGTGATCCCACGAATACACCATGAAACTGGCGGCAGATTAAAAAGAGGATATGGCTGAAAATATTGGTCCATTGTTACTTTCGATGCAAGTCTTCCTTGTCCGCCACTACATTTTCTATATTCTTCTACACTCTGTGGCTCCTTGTGCTTGCACAAACGTGCTGAATCTACGTATAGTGGCTCTATTTTCCAGCTACCTTTGAACACTTTCATGAACATTATCTTCTCTTTTTTATATTTTGCCTTTCCACAGTAAGCAAGATAAACCAATGTTTCATAAATGGGAAAAATATTTATTGTTGTGAGGGATATAGAGAAGCTTCTTACAGTATGATCTTTTACGTTTTCATCGACAATTAGACTTATAGGAAAAACTCCTGACCACCAAAGGAAGTTCCAGGCCACAGCTTGCTCAACCTTTACGATCTGCCTTGGTCCATCCTTCTTCAAAACCTTTCTTGATTTGTATTCCTTCATCATAAAAGTATCACAATATATAAAGTACTAGTATCATTAATGAAAAATACCACATATAAACATATAAATGATAGGGAAGAAACCAGAAGTTGGCGCCCATTCCCGTCAATATCGAAGAAGAGTGGACCGTTATTTGGATTAGTGAAAAGTTCGAAGACTCCATCAGGAATCCATCCCATTGTAAATTCTATGTTCAGATGGCAAAGTCCCTTTTTTGTTGTCACCTTCAAAAACATTAAAAAAAAAAAAATTATAGATCTTTAGTTTTAAATTTTCTACCAATTCCTTTATAAATCAAGTATAGAGATTTTGTTAGCCGATTTGCTTTTACCTTCACCTTAGGAGGCGGATCATACCATGGATGCTTCTTTTCTGAAGCACTCCAAAGTTCATATTGCTTCTTCATTTCCTCTTTGTCATAATTTAGTTCCTGATCGTTAGTATCTTTCTCTTACACTGAATTAGTTGTGACATTATTATAACTTATCTTTCATTTTTATCATTTTTTTTTTACACGTTTAATTTTATTTTTTATTATTATTTTTATTATATTTAAATAGTTATATTATTTATTATTTTATAAAACCAATAAATTTATGATTTATTTCTATGTTCTATATAAGAAATAAAATCAATATATTAATTTTTTTTGTTTGTTTTCTATATAAATTTATATTTTATTTTTTTATGAATAAGCAATTCATCTCAATATTTTATATATTTCAATGGAAAAGTAGTTTGAATAATTTTATCTCAACATTTTATATATTAAGTATAAAAATAAAAACAAATATAAAATAAAACATAATAGGGACTTTCTTCCATTATGAAACATCAATCTAACCCAAATATTATCCAAATTAATAATTTTAATAATTTTTCATGTGTTTTCACTTTTGCTTTTGGTTTATTAGTGAGTGATCATTTGATAATTCTGGTTTTATTTGCATCTTAAGCTGAAGTAATAAACACAACTCCCAATTGACAGAAGTTATATTGAATCCCAATTGACAGAAGTCATATTGAATCTCTATTCACATTTTTTAATATACAATCGAGAGGTGTAAGAAATACATAATTATGGATTCTTCGTAAAATATCAAATATGAAAATTGATAATAATTATTATATGCGAGTTTTATTATGAATTATTTTATTTTAAAATTTTTAAAAATACTAAAATTAGTATTTTAAAATAAATAAATATAAATTATTTTGAAACAAATAAAATAAAATAATTAATAATAAATCCGTGTATATATTCGCGGATATTATCTGAGCTAATAATAATATAACACATTAGACGTGTGCAAACTATAACTCTTGGGACAAAGAAAAATATATATACCACAAACTCAATCAGTGTTTATCTTTCTCCAATTTAATAAAATCGTTTACACACGTCTAATGTGTTATATTATTATTAACTAGGCTAAAAGCCAATTGACTAAATTAAGATTAGAACTATGAGACAAGTCTTCCAAATATTATTTTAACTATATGTATTTTCTATAGCATTAAATAACCTAATTTAAGGAAAAAAATAAGAAAATGACAATTGTTAGTTTTTTATATTGCAAAATAACTATTGGCCCACGTTTTAGAGAGTATGTTTTCTCTTTTCACCAAATCACCCTCCCTTCTACAAATAATTCCCCCATTCTCTTTGACCAAAAAAAAAAACAAAAATCCCCTATTCTCATCCGCATTAAAGAAAAATCCAGTTATAATGCTAGAAAAAATCATGTGATTTATAAAAATAACTTGCATATAAAATAAATAACAATGGTGGTTGATGAAGATATAATGGTGACTGAGAGAGAAATAATCCAAAGCAAAAAACAGTTTGGGATACGGTGAAATATGTAAAATTACAGAAGATATGAGAAGATTATTGCCTCATGTGAACAAATATTATGTTTTTCCGGATAATAATTAGGGCAATTCTCATAATTATAACATGAAATATAATATAAAAATATGTTATAAATACAAATGATGCCATATTGCAAACAATAACACAAGATTTTGCAAAAGACCTTGAGAAAAGTGAATGCATGGGACCGGAGTTGGTAGGAAAATGTGAGGAAGGTGATGGTAAAAAAAAATTGGTTTCTGATATCAACAATACACATGAGCATTTTGCGAAATACATTTCAATTGGCATATTTGTTCCCTACTCTGTTCAATGATCTTATTATTGGCAAGATGGGCTTATTATCCATATTCACATCTTGAGAGAGAGAATATGAAATATAGTCTAATGTATAAACCGGTTATTGTATAAAACCATATAGATTAGAATCTTGGTTAAGACTAAACCGGAAAGTTCTTACTACATAAGAGTGTTTGTTGTAAAAGAAACATTCAACAAGAATAACAAACTTTTTCCCAAACTCTTCTTCTTCATCGATAATTTCTTCACAAATTTATCAAACACATATAATTAGGAAACGATGGATATGAAGACCGTCGTTTTAATCATAAACTGCATATGCCTGCCTATTGGAGTCTGTGGAACTCCTCTACTGATCCGTCTCTACTTTGTAAATGGTGGTAAAAAGATCTGGTTCTCAAGCCTCCTCCAAACCTCAGGTTTTCCCATCATCCTCTTCCCTCTTCTCTTATCCTTCCTCCGCCGTCGTCGTCCCCGCCGTCAAGAAGAAGAAAATACTCCACTTTTTCTTATGAAACGTCCTCTTTTCATCGCCGCTGCCGTCGTAGGTTCTCTCTCGGGTTTTGGCAATTACCTCTACTCTTACGGAGTAGCTTATATCCCTGTTTCCACTGCGGCTCTGATTAGCTCCGCGCAATTAGGGTTCACTGCTCTCTTTGCATTTTTTATGGTGAAGCAAAAGTTCACACCGTACACTATAAACGCCGTCGTTTTGCTCACTGCTGGTGCCGCCGTCCTTGCCGTTGACGCTGATAGTGACAAGCTTCTTAAAGAGACTCACAAGGAGTATGTCTTTGGGTTCTTCATGACCGTTGGTGCAGCTGTTTTGTACGCGTTTATACTGCCGCTTATGGAGCTCGGTTATAAGAAATCTCGTCAACAGGTCACCTACACGCTCGTCCTTGAGTTCCAGATTGTCTTGTGCTTTGTTGCCACTTGCGTCTGCCTCGTGGGGATGCTAATTTCTGGAGATTTCAAGGTTAAAATAGTAAATATGCTTCTTGTTTTTTTACACGTTCATCTGGAATATTGATTTGGAGGTAGTAGGGTTTGATAATCAAGAACTTGGAATCTTTTGACTTTCTTGTTCCACAAGGAAGATCATTGCGTAAAGATAAAGATATCATTTTTAGCCTTTTAAACCTATTATTTTTTTTGGAACATCCAAAAGGAAGATGTTTGAAATTTGTTTGCATTTTTATGCTTTTCTCTATTCAAGAATTGGGATATTTGATTTTTTTGATGGAAAAGGTAGATGTCTGAAATTGGCAGGTGATAGCGAGAGAAGCAAGAGAATTTAAACTTGGAGAGTCTTTGTACTATGTAGTGGTTGTGTCCAATGCCTTAATTGCGCAAGCATTTTTCGTGGGAGCTATTGGGTTGATCTTCCGTGTATCGTCTCTGGTCTCTGGAATAGCGATCAGTGCTCTGCTTCCGGTGACGCTGATCTTGGCTGTCATTTGCTTCCAAGACAAGTTTCAAGCGTCGAAATGTGTCTCCCTGGCTCTCTCCCTCTGGGGATCCATCTCTTACTTCTATGGACAGTTTAAATCTGATGAGAATACTAAGGCTCAGGATCTGGAGACACAAGTCATGTCTCAGCTTCTAGTTACTGATTATGTAGCTTAAAAGCAAGTAACATGTTAGGAGTTTGTTTTTTATCAATGGTATCTGTAAATATCAATAAAAGTCCATTTTTGAAATACTTGTGAGTTGGTGATTCAATCAAAGATGTAATGTATAGAACTTAAGCTGAAATCATATAAGCAAATGTCCTTATATTTATTTGAAAATGTCATTGTTCGTAATTTGTTTCCTATGAACTGGTAAAATTATTATTTCATTTGACGAACTTGTCCACTATTACACCTTGACACGTTATATTTTTAATATAGAGGTGGTTGAAATGTAAAAGAAACCAATACTCCAAAGTATGTACAAGCATGTTAAATAGTTTAATTGAAAAAAGACTGAATTGGTTAAATAGTTTCACTCTCGTAACACAACACCCGCATGTACAAGCATTTTGAGCAGAGTTTTTGTCGTCTTGATGGTGATCGACGAATACACCATGAAACTGGCGGCAGATTAAAAAGAGGATATGGCTGAAAATATTGGTCCATTGTTACTCTCGATGCAACTCTTCCTTGTCCGCCACTACATTTTCTATATTCTTCTCACTCTATGGCTCCTTGTGCTTGCACAAACGTGCTGAATCTACGTATAATGGCTCTATTTTCCAGCTACCTTTGAACACTTTCATGAACATCATCTTCTCTTTCTTATATTTTGCCTTTCCACAATAAGCAATATTAAGTTTCATCAAAGGGAAATTTTTTTATTTATTGTTGTCAAGGATATAGAGAAGCTTCTTACAGTATGATCTTTTACGTTTTCATCGACAATTAGACTTATTGGGAAAGCTCCTGACCACCAAAGGAAGTTCCAGGCCACAGCTTGCTCAACCTTTACGATCTGCCTTTGTCCATCCTTCTTCAAAACCTTTCTTGATTTGTATTCCTTAAATCATAAAAGTGTCACAATATATCAAGTATTAGTATCATAAAGACCACATCCAAAAACTATAATGATAGGGAGAAAACCAGAAGTTGTCGCCCATTCCCATCAATATCGAAGAAGAGTGGGCCGTTATTTGGATTAGTGAAAAGTTCGAAGACTCCATCAGGAATCCATCCCATTGTCAATTCTATGTGCATATGGCAAAGACCACTTTTTGTTGTCACCTTCAGAAAATCATATTAAAAAAAAAAAAAAAAAGAGTTCAAGATCTTTAATTTAAATTCTACCAATTCCTTTATAAATCAAGTATAGAGATTTTGTTAGCCGATTTGCTTTTACCTTCACCTTAGGAGGCGGATCATACCATAGATGCTTCTTTTCTGAAGCACTCCAAAAGTTCATATTGCTTTTTCATCTCCTCTTTGTCATAATTTAGTTCTTGATTGTTAGTATCTTTCTCTGACACTGAATTAGCTGTGACATTCTCAGATCTTTTGGACTCGGCCCACAAAAGCGGACATAATTGATATTAATTTTACCTAGTTTATTTTTTATTTGACTTTTTGGGTACTTTGATTGATGTAAATGAAACTGACCTTAGAAGGCTCTTGTAAGTTCTGACTGATCCAGCCACCAAAACCAGGAAACACGTTCATTTCTTTCTGAAATTTTGACCACAAACAATACTTATCTGATCAGAGCAAAAGCAAAACCTATTATATAAGGTTCAAGGAATCTTAGATAAAAGCTTGATTAAGATTTTGGAAAAAAAACAAAAAAAACGACTATATGAAACTAAGATAATGGTGTATACGTTAGCTTTTACGTATGGGGAAACAAAGAAGTGGGGCAGCTCCAATCTCGTGAGTTTCACATATGGAAGAAGCAGAGAAGTTATTTTCTTTTTTCACCTATGGACTTATGAGTACTCTAGAGGTCGATAAATTGGAGACCGACGTCGGAATTGGTTTTTCTTCAAAATGATTCGCGAAAGTCAAATTGATTTTAAAATATGATCTATATATTTTTTTTTTCAAATTTAAAATACATATAGTAGTTTCTAAATATATCTGTGAATAGAGAATTAAACACTCTCCTAATTTCATGTCCATTTGCAAAACTTGAAAAAACATTGCCATGGAAAGAAACCTAAATTCTCATATTTTCCTGATAATTCAGTCACTGGCTGCTTCGAATACAATTTGTTTACAATCCTTGAATTTGTAAACCTAACTCGAATGAAAAATGAAAATATAGCTGGCCTAAAGGCTTGGTTTTACTTTATTTCTTATATTGTATGACCCAAAGTTTCGACCCAAAAACATTGTAGCCGGAAACTCTTTACCAAAAAAAAAGAAAACAAAAATCCACATGAAGCGTATATACACCTAACAATATGTTTCATATTACTTTTTTGGTTAAAAAACTAAAAGTATAAAAATATTTCTATATTTGCACTATTCGGAGTCCCTTTGTAATAAAGTTTTACCACAGCATAACCGGTACATTCCAGTTTTGGAGCTTTTCAAACTGTTCTTAAAGTGGTACCCGCTTTTCTAATATCTTCAAGCAGAATCTTGGTGGTTTTTATGGTAATCCCACGGATGATCCACGAAACCGGTGGCAGATTAAGAAGAACAGAAGGTTCAAAGATCTGTTCCATTGTCACCTTCGACCCAACCTTTCCTTGTCCGCCGCTACATCTTTTGTATTCTTCTCGACTTTTCGGCATCCTTGACTTGCACAAACGTTCCTGATCTATGTAGTCTGGCACCACTTTCCAACTACCCTCCAACACTTTCAAGAACATCATATTCTTTGTCCTATAGTTTGCCTAAGCAAGAGATATCCAAACACAAATTAATTCACTCAGAACTGAACAAAACCAATTGATTCTTATCAAGGATAAAGATAAGTTTTTTACTGAAGATTTTTATGGTTTTCATCGATAATTAGATGTATCGGAATAACTCTAGACCAGAAAAGGAAGTTCCATGACAAATCTTTTTCCATCTCTATGGTCTGCCTTGGTCCATCCTTCTTCAAGACTTTTCTTGATTTGTTTTCCTTCACAGGCAAAAAAATTCACAATCTCAATCATTTCTATATAGTTAATACTCAATTCGATATAAATCATACAATGATAAGAAAACACACCAGTCGTTGGCGCCCAGCCTTGTCCTTTTTGAAGACTGGATAGTTATTTGGATTAGTGAACATTTCGTAAACTCCTTCAGGAGGCAATCCCAGTTTGAATTCTATGTTCATATGGCAAACACCATTTTTTGTTGTCACCTTCAAACATAAAACAATTTGTAAGACAAATTATTCTAATAGTATATTGAGATTTTGTGTGTTGTTCTACTCTTACCTTCACCTTAGCAGGAGCATCGTGCCATGGATGCGTCTTCTCTTCAGCTCTCCAAAGTTCTCCTTCGTTCCTCACCTCTTCTAAGTCATAATATTTTGGATCTACCGCCCACACAGCCTTAGATTTAGGGCTCTTGGACTCGGCCTACAACAACAAACAATATTCTATATTGATTTGACTTACTCAGCATTTTGAGCAAAGTCTTGGTGGTGTTGATGGTCATCCCACGGATGTGCCAAGAAAGCGGCGGCACATTAAAAATAGAATATGGCTTAAAGTATTGGTCCATTGTCACTTTCGATGCAACCTTTCCTTGTCCACCATTACACTGTTTGTATTCTTCTTCACTCTTCGGCTCCATGTGCTTGCACAAACGTTTTGAATCTACAAATAGGGGTTCCACTTTATAGCTACCCTCGAACACTTTCATAAACATCATCTTCTCTTTCTTATATTTTGCCTATCCACAATAAGCAAGATAAAACTAAGTTTCACGAATGGAAATTTTTTTATATATTGCTGTGAGGGAAATAGAGAAGCTTCTTACAGTATGATCTTTTTGGTTTTCATCGATATTTAGACTTATAAGGAGAGTTCCAGACCACCAAAGAAAGTCCCATGCCACAGCTTTCTCCACCTTCGCGATCTGTCTCGGTCCATCTTTTTTCAAAACCTTTCTTGATTTGTTTTCCTTCATAAGAGAAAGATCATACTCTCAAGTGTTTTTTTATAATTGATACTACATTCGATTAATCATACAATGATAAGAAACAAAAACCAGAAGCTGGCGCCCAAACTTGTTGATATTAAACTGTGGTGCGTTGTTTGGATTAGTGAACACCTCGAAGACTGCCCCAGGAGGCATCCCCACTGTCAATTCTATGTGCATATGACAAATACCCTTTTGTGTTGTCACCTTCAAACATAAAAAAAAAATAAGGAAATTTTAAGATATTTACCAATTCCTTGAAAGGCAAGAAATAAAAATATTGAGATTTTTGTTAGTTGATTTTAGTATTTACCTTCACCTTAGGAGGGGGATCATGCCATGGATGCTTCTGCTCTGCATCAATCCAAAGTTTTACTTGCCTCCTTGACTCAACTAAGTTAGGATCCATCGGTGGCTCTGAATTAGATTCATCATTGTCAGATTTGTTGGACTCGGCCTACAACATCAAACAGAATCATAATATGTTTATTGTCTATTTAAATTTCCTGGCTTCTCTTATTGAAGGAATTGAAGCTGACCTTAGTAGGCTGTTGAATATTATGACTGATCCAGCCACTAAATCCAGGAAATATCCTCATTTCTCTCTGATAATTTATTCCACAAACGACACTTACCTAATGAAAGCAAAAGCAATATTTGACGATCCAAAGCTCGTTTATTTTATTGATTGAAAAATCTTAGTTAAAAGCTTGATTCAGATTTGAGAAAGAAAAAAAGGAAAATAATATTGAGAGAATGGTGTACGTTAGGTTTTACGTACGGAGAAACAAAGAATTTGGCAGCTCCATTCTCGTGCGTTGTTGACGTACATGCGAGATCTACCTAAAAAAAAAAAGGAGATCAAAATTTTTAATTGTTTCAGTAGCGAGTTTGATACAATATATGGAGAGGAACACTTCCTAAATAATTTTTTGCCAAGAAGACAAGAACATATAAGAATGTTTTTCAAAAGATTTTTAGGAACCCACGTATAAGGCCAAAAATCTATACAATAAATAAAAACGCACGTATAAGGCTTTCTTTGTTTACTTTATTCCTCGCTATCTAAATTATACTGACTATTATTTAGGCACATTGCATGGTAGAGTTTGTGTTTTGAATAAAGAAAAATATGCATTGATTTCCTAGAGAAAAACAGCTAATTTGTAATATTTATTGTTTTGTTCATTTAAAAGATTTGGATTTAGATTTTAAATTGAAGATTTTTATTTTTTTTGGTAAATAGATTTTAATTTGAATAGCTAATCGGATTTAAAATTAAGGATTATATAGCATTTTAAATGTTTAATACTACTACCAGAATAGTTCAAGTAGTTGATGCAAGATTTGGGGCATTTCAAGCGTCTCGGAACATGATACTCGCATTTTGAAGCAACTTGAGCAGTTTTTTGGTGGTGATCCCACGAATATACCAAGAAACTGGTGGTATAATAAGAAGAGAATATGGTTTAAAGTATTGGTCCATTGTCACTTGCGATGCAACCTTTCCTTCTCCGCCGCTACATCTTTTGTATTCTTCTCTACTCTTGGGATCTCTCTCTTCGCACAAGCGTTCTGAATCTACGTATAACGGTTCAAGTTTCCAGCTACCCTTAAAAACTTTCATGAACATCATTTTTTCCTTCTTATATTTTGCCTATCCGTAAGCAAGAGAAACCCAAGTTAAGGTTTAATAGCTAGGGAACAAAATTTCTTTATTATTTTTAGAGATTTAAGGAAGCTTCTTACTGTAAAATCTGTTAGGTTTTCATCGACAATTAGAGTAAACAGAAAAGCTCCAGACCACCAAAGAAAGTCCCAGGCCATAGCTTTTTCCAACCGCGCTATCTGTCTTGGTCCATCCTTCTTCAAAATCTTTCTTGATTTGTTTGCCTTCATCATAAAAATATCACACTCTCAAGTATTTGAGACAATAGACACAACTCTAAATCATACAATGTTAAGAAAAAATAACCATAAGTTCTCGCCCAGTCTCATTGTCGATCCTGAAGAATGGAATGTCGTTTGGATTAGCGAACAAATCGTAGACTCCTTCAGGAGGCAATCCCACTGTCAATTCTATGTGCATATGGCAAAGACCCTTTTCTGTTGTCACCTTCAAACATAAAAAAATATAAGAAATTCTACTTCTTCTGTTGTATGTTCTGGTTGATCCAACCAACAAATCCAGGAAATACACTCATTTCTCTTCGATAATGCTAGTTCACAAACAATAGTTACCAATGTACGTGAGCAAGAGCAATTAATGTTATGCTTTGAGGACTCTTAGATAAAAGCTTGATCTAGATTTAGACAATATTCAAAATGAAATTGAGAGAAGAGTGTACGTTAGGTTTTACGTAGCCAAAAATAGAAGTCAGAACCAATCTGGTTCATTTATAACCATTTCTTCTTCTTCTTCTTTTGTTTTCATTTATAACCATTTCATGCTATGTTTTGCTTTGTTTTCCAAAAAAAAAAACAAAAAAGGAAAGTTTTCTTTAGAAACTATAATACTAATGTAAATTCATCATATATCACATGTAATACAACAAAATCCTCGACGATCTAGCTAATTAAACAAAATAGTCGAGCTTTCATAGAATGTTAAAAGCTGGTCCAACTTGATCCAAATGGCAGTATCAGTTAACTCATAGTTTCATTGTAATTGATCGGTGGGGTTCGCAATGTATGGCTTTTGTATAGATTTAATTGGGTTATTATCCAGATTTACACCACGGATGAATTTGTTGACAAATATAGACTAACATATGCCGTATGAATGTTTCTAGTACCACTATAATAAATTTGTCTAACCATGAAAGGTCGATAATTGCACATTTTATGAGTTTAATTGACATATTCTCAACGTTACATACTTTAAGTTTTTATATATTGATAAATAATTAGGTCAATATCGCTGTATATGTTAGGTCACCAACTAAACATTTACTTTAAATAAAATAAAAAATTTCGTATCTTTATTTTTTTCATGATCTTATTATTACTTCTGTAGATAAATTTTCAATCAAATATTTGTAGCGGAATATCCGACGACAATAAAGAAGTCTTCGACATTTTAGTTGTAACGCCCAAAAGTCACCAACCAAAATACAAATGTAGATAACAGTTTTTTCAAATTATATTTGTGTTAACGAAACTTCAACATCGTAGAGCGTTGGTACATAAACAAATATAACCAAATTAGAAGCGGTAGAGTATACTTTATGTTTTATATATATATATATATGTGTATATATACATATATAAGAAAACAAACTTTATGCTTAAACAACTATTAATCTATAGAGTTCATGTCACTCTGGGTTTAATTCCATATTTAGATGATGGGTTATGGGTTTGCCAAATTTTGGCTTTTTGTGAAGAACTTGTATGAATACTATATATAGTAATCGAAAAATCAGATGTATTTGGGCAATAAACATGTGGGACTTTTTGTATTATTTATTTCAAATAAGAATTCGTTGAATAGTATTATGGAAATCTTTTGACTTTTCTTAAAAATTTGTACTCAATAAACATGTGGGAGACTGACTAGTCTTAATAAATTTTTATAATCACGTGGGGCTTATCAAGAATAACAGAACCGTTAATTCCTTCATTAAGTCTCGGTTATTCCACCGTTAATTTTGACTTTTGACCAACGGTAGAATAGGTCAACGTCACTCTTCCCGCGTGAACTAACCAACTAACACATAAGGCAATGTTGGGTCAACTTCACACAGAACAAAAACCTTCCGAAAAATATCTACACTGCCAAGAAGACACGTGGATCTCAAGAAATCTCCACGTCATACCACATGTCAGAGTCTCGTCCTTGCTTTCCCAACAAGTTTTAATAGTTGTAAATGACGTTTGTACCCTTTACTGACACGTTGGCGACAATCACCGAAGCAGCCCACCCACTATTTCCCTTATCCCATCATCACGCGCTTTTACTTGTAAAGTGAATAACAAAAAAAAAAAGATAAGTGATTTCATGTATGATTCATCTAACTTCTACAAAAAATTATGGAAAAAAAATATCATCAAATATCTAATTTTCTTGATATCCTAACTTTATTTTTTCTAGCCTATATATGATTTTTTCTTTATTTTTCAAAATTTTAAAATTAATTTTGTAGATTTTATACTAAAAGTAAAATAAGTAAAAGAGATTGTATATTATTTTATATTTATTCACACGAACTTATCTTGGTGAAGCAACAACCATATATAATAGGGTAAGGTCTCATTATTAATTATTAAATAAATTAAAGTCCTTTCCTTTACTTCTCATTTAACAGAGCCGTCGTTTCAGATTTCTTCTTTTTTTGTTAAACAGTCAGATTTCTTATTCCCGAGAGAGACGAGTTAAATCGACAACGATGGAGGTAGTAGCATTTCCTCGATCGCCGCCGGCGAAATGCATCGGCGATGAACGATTTAATGAGATTTCAATGAAACTCAGCGACGATTTCAGCAATTTTGGATTTCAGAAAGGAGAAGGAATCCGAAAGTTAGAGAGATCGTGGAGTAAACTTGAAGAATCCGTCGAATTTAACGACGACGGAGATGAAGAGGAAGATGAAGAAGAAGAAGAGTTTTCATTTGCTTGTGTAAACGCAGAAGGATCTCCGATAACCGCCGATGAAGCTTTCGAAGACGGTCAGATCCGTCCTGTTTTTCCTCTGTTTAACCGTGATCTCCTCTTCGATTACGAAACCGAAAACCAAAACGACGACGTTTCAGTCACCGACGATAATAACAGACCGCGTTTAAGGAAGCTCTTCGTGGAGGATCGTACTGGAGACGGCGACGACGAGAAGGCAACGGATTCGGAGAAGGAACCGTTGGGACCTTACTGCTCGTGGTCAGGTGAAACAGTTGCGGAAACATCGCCGGAGACATGCCGGAAAAGTTACTCAACGGGATTCTCGAAGCTATGGAGATTTAGGGATCTTGTTCTGAGAAGCAACAGTGACGGAAGAGACGCGTTTGTTTTCTTGAATAGTAACAACGTAGGCGACAAGAGTCAGTCGTCTTCGTCGGCGGCGGAGAAAAAAATAACGAAAAAAGGAAAAGAGAAAACGACGTCGTCGTCGTCAGAGGATAAGAAGAAGAAGACGACAACGAAATCGGCTCACGAGAAGCTTTACATGAGAAACAGAGCGATAAAGGAAGAAGGAAAACACAGATCGTACCTTCCGTACAAACAAGTCGGATTCTTCACTAATGTGAATGGACTCAGCAGAAATATTCATCCTTTCTGACATAATTCGTAATTGTTCAAAAAAAAAAAAAAAACCAAATTCAAAAATTTAAGTTTGTTTGGGTGTATTTTTTTGTTTTTTTTATTATATAAAAAAAATTAGATTAGTAATACTCTGGTCCCTTCTGTTTGGTAGATTGGATTTAAATGTTACCAGAAAGGTGTACCGTTTTTTTTCACTATTTTTTTTCTGTGTAGTGTGAAGAGTTTGGCTTGTATTGAACTATTTTGTAAGTAAAAAAAAAGTCAATTACTTAGATTTGGATAGATATTTGCATCTTGTATATTAATAAGAACAAGCTTTGTGAATGTGAATCATACTTTGCCTGATTGTCACAAATGAGGATATATTACAATAAAAAACTAGCCATAACGGTGAAAGGTGATGATGGCGGTGACAGTGGTAAACGGGTAGTAATGGTGACACTAATGATAAACTCGGAGTATATATATGTAACAGTTTGGTTGTAAATTTGTAATGTAGTAAGAAAATTCAATAATTAGTCCATTTTAATGCAAAAGACGTTCGATTCTTCCTATTGACGAATACATGATTTTAATGGTTTAAGCAAAAACAATGGGTAGTTTACATGGTTTTTTTTTGCATTTTTGTTTTAAAAATGTGTTGTTTGATAAAATCAACTTAGCAATGCTTAAAATTGGTACAATATAATTAAAATTTTACCAAGAGACAAAAAAAATTAACTTAGCAAGGCTTGTGAGTTGTGATAGTTAATAGTTTGACTTAAACAAAAAAAAATTTGTTTAGTTTTGAATACTATTAGATTTCAACCTGCGGTACACCGCAAGTCAATTGATTTCTAGTAAATTTAAATTTAACGTAAGTTGTTGTAGTATTAATATTTAATATTTTTTAGTAATTATAATATTTCTTATTAATTTAAATTTTTCAATTTTGTTGTCTATTTATTTTATATATTATATATACAGTTTATAAATTTGTTAGTTTAATAACCATATTGATTAATAAAACATTAACTGTATTCATACTATGATCATATTCTTTTAATATTCTTTTAATTTAGTATATGCTCTAATTTTATGCATAAAATTATTTATATTTTCAAATATTACATAAAATTCTTTATATTTTAAAATAGATCATATATTATATTTCATCAGCTATATATATTATATATATATATAATTTTAATTTTATTAAAATGGTAATTTACACCGATCCATCGATTTACGGACAAAGTCTGATATATCTGCGGTCAACTATGTGCTTGTTCATGATACCCGCTTTTTCATGTGCATATTTTTTTTGTCTATATCCGCTTTATGTCGGATTTACTTGTATATATCCCGTATGTCACCGATCCGATTGATTTCTCTACCAATATGGGATATTAAACACACATTTTTTCCTTATTGATTAAGTTAATATATATCCGTTTATAAAAATTGAAATTATAATATATACATAAAAAAATCTAAAATTTTATTAATCGTATGTATTACATAATAATTTAAAAAAATATAAAAATAATATCAAACAAAAATGATAAGAGAATCATAATTCATATTATTAAAATCATAATATTAGATAAGTAAATGATTATATAGAAATATTATATAAAAAAATGATTGTAAAAAATTAATTAGTTAATAGGTGTTTAGATATAAGATTAAGATATTAAATGTTTGGTAACATGATTTTAAGAAATTGTTTGGTAACATGAATTCCTAAATTTGTACTTCCTTAGTATAAGATAAATATCGATCGGAATAGCAATCTTGTCTCACATGTGTCTCCAGGCCCGGTTCATCAAATTATAGTAGGTCATGTGCAATATTTATGAACTAAGATAGTGTGTCTTCAGTGGGCTGATAATTAACTATGATTTAGGGCCACTTGTATTAGAGTTTTGGTTTTTCTTAGACGACAGATTTGCCATATATATTTAGGGCCCATCTCCAACTTACTGTGTAATCACGCCTAACATTTTGTTGGGATGGCCCTGAGAAGCCTGTTAGCTCGGAAGTTCAGTTTAATCATAGTCAATTAAGGTTTGGTGTCTAGCTTGAGTAGCAAGGAAAACACTATTTTAAAAATTAGTCTCCTCTGAGAATATATACATTTTGTATCATGTTACTTTTTTTATGTGTGAATATCTAATTATCAATTGTACTCCTATCATTATAGCAGAATGCATAATAAATGTTTATTTTATGACAATTTTTTTTTGTTAATATCTAATATGATCAAATAGAATTTTATCTCGTCATATAAGCGTCTATAATTATTTTGGGTTTCAATTTTCTTAATAGTGTGTTAAATAATGACATAACTATTTACAAGAGTATCAACTGATTATATTTTTATTTTTTATTTTGTAATAGCAACATATGAGATTATGATCTTATTAACTAAAGTATTCTCTAATGTTTCATATTTACCAAATTAACAAAAATATTTTTGTCAAGCTCCATATTAACAATTATATATACATAAATTATAAATGTCTTTGGTTACAGTTCACAGGTATGCATGTTTGAAGAAAAGAAAAAGGAAGCAAAACCGAATGGTTAATTCATATGTCATCAATCATAGAGAACCAATGGGAATTTATAAATACGAGCATCGAATATCCACTAGTTTAAAATTTTAGAAATTGGTATCAAGTTTATAATTTTCAATTAGCTGTTCTTAAATAAATAATAAAAAGGAGGTGACTCGAAAGTTCTTGAAAGAAGATGAAGATGAAAAATCAAATTAATAGGGTCATTTACAAAATAATTGAACAATAATATGCATCTCTCTTCACGAAGAACTTGTGAATAAAAAAAATGGAAATGGGTGTCAGTTGACATTTGATGCACGTTCTTACACGTTTAATGATAGTTCGGCGCAGACAAGCTTCTACGATTACTGAGATGAAAGCGAAACAAGAAAAGAAAATGTTAAAAACCATAGGCTATAAAAAGGCATGCACAAGTAATGTAGAATCATAAAACAAAACAAACAATCGAAACCAACTTAGTGAGGAGTTGGACAAGCAATCAGAATAAGAATGATATCTTCTCCCGGGATGGGGCGTTCAGCCCATCTCGTTTATGCTCTTGGTTTTATTATCATGGCAACAATGGTTGCTGCTTCATATGAACCTTACACATATAGCTCTCCTCCACCACCCGTGTATGACGCTCCTGCACCAAAAGTTGACTACAAGTCTCCACCACCTCCATACGTATACAGTTCTCCCCCACCACCACCATCTTATTCACCATCTCCAAAGGTAGACTACACGTCTCCACCACCTCCTTACGTTTACAGTTCTCCCCCACCACCCCCATATGTATACAATTCTCCACCTCCACCGCCATACTATTCACCGTCTCCTAAAGTGGATTACAAATCTCCACCACCTCCATACGTCTATAATTCTCCACCACCACCGCCATATTACTCACCCTCCCCTAAAGTAGATTACAAGTCTCCACCACCACCGTATGTCTATAGTTCTCCTCCACCACCATACTACTCACCTTCTCCAAAACCTGTATACAAATCTCCACCACCTCCTTATGTTTACAGTTCACCACCACCACCATACTACTCTCCTTCACCTAAGGTCGATTACAAATCCCCACCACCTCCGTATGTTTACAGCTCACCACCACCACCATACTACTCTCCTTCACCTAAGGTCGATTACAAATCTCCACCACCTCCATATGTTTACAGCTCACCACCACCACCATACTACTCTCCTTCACCTAAGGTCGATTACAAATCTCCACCACCTCCATATGTTTACAGCTCACCACCACCACCATATTACTCGCCTTCTCCTAAGCCAGTATACAAATCTCCACCACCACCATACGTGTACAGTTCTCCACCACCGCCATACTACTCGCCTTCTCCCAAGCCTGCATACAAATCTCCACCACCACCTTACGTCTACAGCTCTCCACCTCCACCATACTACTCGCCTTCCCCCAAGCCAGCATACAAATCTCCACCACCTCCATACGTCTACAGTTCCCCACCACCACCATACTACTCGCCAACTCCTAAGCCCACCTACAAATCTCCACCACCACCGTACGTCTACAGCTCTCCACCACCACCGTACTACTCACCTTCCCCTAAGCCAACATACAAATCTCCACCACCACCGTACGTCTACAGCTCCCCACCACCACCGTACTACTCGCCTTCCCCTAAGCCAACATACAAATCTCCACCACCACCGTACGTCTACAGTTCCCCGCCACCACCGTACTACTCGCCTTCCCCTAAGCCAACATACAAATCTCCACCACCACCGTACATCTACAGCTCTCCACCACCCCCGTACTACTCGCCTTCCCCTAAGCCAACATACAAATCTCCACCACCACCGTACATCTACAGCTCTCCACCACCACCGTACTACTCGCCTTCCCCTAAGCCAACATACAAATCTCCACCACCACCGTACGTCTACAGCTCCCCACCACCACCATACTACTCGCCTTCGCCTAAGCCAACTTACAAATCTCCACCTCCACCATATGTTTACAGCTCCCCACCACCACCGTACTACTCGCCTTCCCCTAAACCTACATACAAATCTCCACCACCACCATACGTCTACAGCTCTCCACCACCACCATACTACTCGCCTTCTCCAAAACCGGCGTACAAATCTCCACCACCACCATACGTCTACAGCTCTCCACCACCACCATACTACTCCCCTTCACCTAAACCATCATACAAATCTCCACCACCACCGTACGTCTACAGCTCGCCACCTCCACCTTACTACTCTCCTTCACCCAAGGTTGTATACAAATCACCACCACACCCACACGTCTGTGTTTGTCCACCACCTCCTCCATGCTACTATCCTTCCCCAAAGATTGAGTACAAATCTCCACCAACACCTTATGTTTACCATTCTCCACCTCCCCCACATTATTACTCGCCTTCACCAAAACCCACATATAAATCTCCACCACCACCATACGTCTACAGCTCTCCACCACCACCTTACTACTCACCTGCTCCTAAACCTGCATACAAGTCTCCACCACCACCATACGTCTACAGTTCCCCACCACCACCATACTACTCACCTTCCCCTAAGCCTACATACAAATCTCCACCACCACCATATATCTACAGTTCTCCACCCCCACCATATTACTCCCCTACTCCAAAACCCGCATATAAATCTCCACCACCACCATACGTCTACAGTTCTCCACCCCCTCCATATTACTCCCCTTCCCCTAAGCCCGCATATAAATCTCCACCACCACCATATGTTTACAGTTCTCCACCACCACCGTATGTTTACAGTTCTCCTCCACCACCGTATTACTCTCCTTCTCCAAAGGTTGAGTACAAATCTCCTCCACCACCGTATGTCTACAGTTCCCCACCCCCACCAGCATATTACTCTCCTTCTCCAAAGGTTGAGTACAAATCTCCTCCACCCCCGTATGTCTACAGTTCCCCACCCCCACCACCATATTACTCTCCTTCTCCAAAGGTTGAGTACAAATCTCCTCCACCACCATATGTCTACAGTTCTCCACCTCCACCACCATATTATTCTCCTTCTCCAAAGGTTGAATACAAATCTCCACCACCTCCATATGTTTACAGCTCTCCACCTCCACCGGCGTATTACTCTCCATCTCCAAAGGTTGAGTACAAATCTCCTCCACCACCATATGTCTACAGCTCTCCACCTCCGCCGACGTATTATTCTCCATCTCCAAAGGTTGAGTACAAATCTCCTCCACCACCATATGTCTACAGCTCTCCACCACCACCACCATCATACTCTCCTTCTCCAAAGGCTGAGTACAAATCCCCTCCCCCACCCTCATATTATTAAATCGTTCTATAAACATTTCAAATAAGTAACCAAGTCTCAGTCCTATCTTTTTAATTCTTTTTGTGCCTAGTCTATTTTAATTTCAAAGTTTCGGATGAATACTTTGGCTATTGAAATTTCATTTGGATTCATGTTTTTTATCTGTTGTGTAAGGGTTGGAATGCAATCCATATTTGTAAGTTTCTTGCAATTATAAGTCTGTTGATGTTCTCTATATAGTGTACCCTTTGATCTTAATAGTGACTGATTTATCCATTTAAAATAAAATATTTTATTTTTAAACAGTTTCATTTATTTAAAAGTGAATACCAGTTAACTTTAAACAATAATTTCATATATTTAAAAGTTAATTGCTTATATCGGACCACAGTTTTCTGAATTTTGCACTGATAACAATGTGTATCGCTCTCAGAACCAGTACTTGTTAGTTTGGTGCAATTCTATATTGGAAGTGGAACCCTTCTATATATTGTATTCTTGATTTAAAGGATACAACTTTACCTGTTCAGAATAAAATAAATCTTTAAAAACTACAACTTCATATATATTTAAAAGTGAATACTTATTTTGAAAACCTCAGGCTGCAAGCTTATAGAAGACCACACTTTTCTAAGTTCAATGATTGATTGATTTCTACATCATATTCAAAGTCTAATTGGTATATCTATAATTGATGTCTAAAAAAAAGACAAAATAAAAGAAGAAGATATTGGTATATCGATTTTTTTTTTTTTCATAACTAAAGTAAGTGAATACTCACTAAAACCATGATCACAAAATACAGAAATAACAGCAATTCAAAAATAGCAATAGCAATTCAGTGAATATATAAATATTAATTCAGTGAGTAATTTTACAACCTTCTTAATTTATCATCTTTTTCTAGTATACGCGCGGTTAGTATACACAAATATTAATAACATGGACTAACCGTCCCAAACATGTTCTAGTCTTAACCGTTTTGTTCATTGGATACAGAAACTCCATTGACATTCTTCTTTCTTTCAATTATCATGGTATATATCTGTCAAGTGGTGTAACTACGTACTCTTAATTTATTTCACATGTTAGTTTTCTTTGTGAACATATTTTTATCAAATAGACTTCTATTTTGGTCATACAAGTGTACGATTATTAGGTTTGGGCACGAAGCGAATATTCGGATTTTCGAAAGTATTTGTTATTCGCTTCGCTTCGCTTCGTAATAATTATTACAAAATTAAAAAAAAAAAAATAAAGAAAATTCAAAATTTATCACAAAATATCAATATTTTATTTTAAACTACATTTTTCTTCTTAATTTATTAAATTTTAATATTTATATAATTAATTTGATTAATAAAATTTTGCAATTTTTATATAGGTATAATCAATATGCATTATATTTATATACTTATCTATATATATATATATAGATATATCGAAGCGAAACGAATATTCGCATCTAAATTTTTTAATATTTGATATTTATTTCATTTTTAATAAATACTTATTTTTACTATTTGCTTTGCTTCGTAAAATTACAAATATTCAGCTTTTTCGAATCAAATCGAAGTAAATAGCGAATAGAACCGAATCTAACGAATATTTTGCCCCGGGCTAACGATTATATTATGTTATGATTTATATTATTAGTTACTAATTAAATGTCTGCAAATATATTTATGACATATTTTAAATAAACATATTTTAAGAATAAATAAAGTAAATAACTCGCTAATTTTTATCATAAATTTAGTAATAACTGTATATTTTATTAAACCTGAACCGAGCTTACATTGTCTTTATGAAAAATATCAGCAATACTACGAGGAACATAAAAGTAGTATTCGAAACTGAATCCCTGTTAAAACGGAAGCTTGGCCAAAACTTCTGCTGGTATGAAATTACCATTTTATTAACTAAAATATTCCCTAGCTAGTAGAGCTATTTACCAAATTAACTGTTATAAAATTGTGTGTGTATTTTTTGTTAAACTAATTAGTTCAAGGGGATGTGAGTAGCAACACAAGAAAAAGAAAATAAATAACAGCAAAAGCGAAAGAGAGAAGGCGTCACATTTGATTTATTTTTGCCTTAACTCTATGACATGGATATCTGGTAATACGAACATTCATTCATTTCTGTTAGTATCAATCATTGAGAAATGAGAACCAATAAGGATTTTAAAATACGAGCATAGAATATCTGAAATTGGTCCTAAGTTTGAAATTTTTCAAATAATTGTCCAAAAAAAAAAAAAAAGACAAATTGGAAATAATCAAAAGAAGATGAAGACGAAGAAACAAATTAATGGAAACGTTGACAAAATAATTGAACAATGATATGCATCTTTCTTCACGAAGAACTTGAGAATTAAAAAAGGAAAATGGGTCGTTGACATTTGATGCACGTTCTTGCACGTTTGGTGATAGTTTGGTTCAAACATGCTTCCATGATTACTGAGAAGCAAAGAAGAAAATGTTAAAAACCATAGGCTATAAAAAGGCATGCACAAGTAATGTAGAATCATAAAACAAAAAAAAACAAAACCAACTTAGTGAGGAGTTGGACAAGCAATCAGAATAAGAATGATATCTTCTCCCGGGATGGGGCGTTCAGCCCATCTCGTTTATGCTCTTGGTTTTATTATCATGGCAACAATGGTTGCTGCTTCATATGAACCTTACACATATAGCTCTCCTCCACCACCCGTGTATGACGCTCCTGCACCAAAAGTTGACTACAAGTCTCCACCACCTCCATACGTATACAGTTCTCCCCCACCACCACCATCTTATTCACCATCTCCAAAGGTAGACTACACGTCTCCACCACCTCCTTACGTCTACAGTTCTCCCCCACCACCCCCATATGTATACAATTCTCCACCTCCACCGCCATACTATTCACCGTCTCCTAAAGTGGATTACAAATCTCCACCACCTCCATACGTCTATAATTCTCCACCACCACCGCCATATTACTCACCCTCCCCTAAAGTAGATTACAAGTCTCCACCACCACCGTATGTCTATAGTTCTCCTCCACCACCATACTACTCACCTTCTCCAAAACCTGTATACAAATCTCCACCACCTCCTTATGTTTACAGTTCTCCACCACCACCATACTACTCTCCTTCACCTAAGGTCGATTACAAATCCCCACCACCTCCGTATGTTTACAGCTCACCACCACCACCATACTACTCTCCTTCACCTAAGGTCGATTACAAATCTCCACCACCTCCATATGTTTACAGCTCACCACCACCACCATATTACTCGCCTTCTCCTAAGCCAGTATACAAATCTCCACCACCACCATACGTGTACAGTTCTCCACCACCGCCATACTACTCGCCTTCTCCCAAGCCTGCATACAAATCTCCACCACCACCTTACGTCTACAGCTCTCCACCTCCACCATACTACTCGCCTTCCCCCAAGCCAGCATACAAATCTCCACCACCTCCATACGTCTACAGTTCCCCACCACCACCATACTACTCGCCAACTCCTAAGCCCACCTACAAATCTCCACCACCACCGTACGTCTACAGCTCTCCACCACCACCGTACTACTCACCTTCCCCTAAGCCAACATACAAATCTCCACCACCACCGTACGTCTACAGCTCCCCACCACCACCGTACTACTCGCCTTCCCCTAAGCCAACATACAAATCTCCACCACCACCGTACGTCTACAGTTCCCCGCCACCACCGTACTACTCGCCTTCCCCTAAGCCAACATACAAATCTCCACCACCACCGTACATCTACAGCTCTCCACCACCCCCGTACTACTCGCCTTCCCCTAAGCCAACATACAAATCTCCACCACCACCGTACATCTACAGCTCTCCACCACCACCGTACTACTCGCCTTCCCCTAAGCCAACATACAAATCTCCACCACCACCGTACGTCTACAGCTCCCCACCACCACCATACTACTCGCCTTCGCCTAAGCCAACTTACAAATCTCCACCTCCACCATATGTTTACAGCTCCCCACCACCACCGTACTACTCGCCTTCCCCTAAACCTACATACAAATCTCCACCACCACCATACGTCTACAGCTCTCCACCACCACCATACTACTCGCCTTCTCCAAAACCGGCGTACAAATCTCCACCACCACCATACGTCTACAGCTCTCCACCACCACCATACTACTCCCCTTCACCTAAACCATCATACAAATCTCCACCACCACCGTACGTCTACAGCTCGCCACCTCCACCTTACTACTCTCCTTCACCCAAGGTTGTATACAAATCACCACCACACCCACACGTCTGTGTTTGTCCACCACCTCCTCCATGCTACTATCCTTCCCCAAAGATTGAGTACAAATCTCCACCAACACCTTATGTTTACCATTCTCCACCTCCCCCACATTATTACTCGCCTTCACCAAAACCCACATATAAATCTCCACCACCACCATACGTCTACAGCTCTCCACCACCACCTTACTACTCACCTGCTCCTAAACCTGCATACAAGTCTCCACCACCACCATACGTCTACAGTTCCCCACCACCACCATACTACTCACCTTCCCCTAAGCCTACATACAAATCTCCACCACCACCATATATCTACAGTTCTCCACCCCCACCATATTACTCCCCTACTCCAAAACCCGCATATAAATCTCCACCACCACCATACGTCTACAGTTCTCCACCCCCTCCATATTACTCCCCTTCCCCTAAGCCCGCATATAAATCTCCACCACCACCATATGTTTACAGTTCTCCACCACCACCGTATGTTTACAGTTCTCCTCCACCACCGTATTACTCTCCTTCTCCAAAGGTTGAGTACAAATCTCCTCCACCACCGTATGTCTACAGTTCCCCACCCCCACCAGCATATTACTCTCCTTCTCCAAAGGTTGAGTACAAATCTCCTCCACCCCCGTATGTCTACAGTTCCCCACCCCCACCACCATATTACTCTCCTTCTCCAAAGGTTGAGTACAAATCTCCTCCACCACCATATGTCTACAGTTCTCCACCTCCACCACCATATTATTCTCCTTCTCCAAAGGTTGAATACAAATCTCCACCACCTCCATATGTTTACAGCTCTCCACCTCCACCGGCGTATTACTCTCCATCTCCAAAGGTTGAGTACAAATCTCCTCCACCACCATATGTCTACAGCTCTCCACCTCCGCCGACGTATTATTCTCCATCTCCAAAGGTTGAGTACAAATCTCCTCCACCACCATATGTCTACAGCTCTCCACCACCACCACCATCATACTCTCCTTCTCCAAAGGCTGAGTACAAATCCCCTCCCCCACCCTCATATTATTAAATCGTTCTATAAACATTTCAAATAAGTAACCAAGTCTCAGTCCTATCTTTTTAATTCTTTTTGTGCCTAGTCTATTTTAATTTCAAAGTTTCGGATGAATACTTTGGCTATTGAAATTTCATTTGGATTCATGTTTTTTATCTGTTGTGTAAGGGTTGGAATGCAATCCATATTTGTAAGTTTCTTGCAATTATAAGTCTGTTGATGTTCTCTATATAGTGTACCCTTTGATCTTAATAGTGACTGATTTATCCATTTAAAATAAAATATTTTACTTTTAAACAGTTTCATTTATTTAAAAGTGAATACCAGTTAACAATGTATTTTAGATCAACCCAGATACATTTAGGAAATTAGGCCAAATAATGATCATCTTACTTTTTAAAATACGAAACATTAAAAGTGATACTGAAATTAATTATATGTATATCTTATCTATTACTATTATTTTTGCCATATCAATTATATTATTATGTGCGTAGTATATTATTCCAAATAATGATCATCTTATCCTGACGTAAGCCGGTGTTTTATCTAGTATTCATTCATTGATGAAATGCCAAAATTAATTGAAATCAAAATAAAAACCGATACAGAACATGGAGACACAGAAGAAAACTTGTGAGTCCAGCGTTGGTGTTTTTTTTCCTCTGCCATGCATAACGTTTGTATTATTGTATCTATTTTGAAAATTTCCCTTTTTTTTTTTAACTAGCCCGTAATTTTCTGTTGAATGGCAAATCATCCTTTTTTTAGTCAAATTAAATAAATAAAATCCTCCAATTTATTAGGAATTTTTATCCCTAAAAAAGACAAGCATATGAACAATTTCGGGTGATGATAATTAAATGTCCCATAATTTCAGGAAAAAAATAAGGAGAAATATCACAGACCTTCGGCTATAAATAGAGGAGTAGAATTGTATTCATTTCACAAAGTATCACTCTCTAAATCCTCTGTTTTCGAATACACCTCCTAAGGTTCGTTTAGAAAACTAAACCATAATTATGATCTCTGTTTCTTATCACTCGTCTAAATGAAACTATTCTTATCTTAGTTTCTCGTTGTGTCTCTTTTGTTAACGAGTCTCTTATGAATCTGACGTCTAAGTTGAGCCACTAAGATCAACACAATAAGATAATCACACATATATATCCTTTAGTATTTCACATTTTTCTTCTCTAAATTCTTCTTCTTCTTTTTTGTTGTTATTGGAAATAAAAGAAATGTCGACAGAGTCCTACGAAGATGCTATTAAAAGACTCGGGGAGCTTCTCAGGTACATACACACACACACTCTTGTTCTTTCTCTATTAGATCCGACATTTTGGATTTTGTTTTAATTAATAGAGATAAAAATATGTCTTTAAATTTTTGTTTAACATGAAATGGTCGTCAATTTTGCAGTAAGAAATCGGAGCTTGGGAGTGTGGCGGCGGCAAAGATCAAGAATTTGACGGATGAGCTAGAGGGACTTGATTCCAACAAGTTAGATGCCGTAGAACGAATCAAATCCGGATTTATCCATTTCAAGAAAAATAATTATGAGTACGTAAAAAAAAATTATTCCTTATTTGCTTTTTCTTTTCTTCCGTATGGATACGTCCATTTCAATGCCTTTTTATATGGATATAAATCCACCACCTTTTCTACCTACTCATGATATATGCAATCATTTTGCTTATAAAAAAGTGTTTAATGTAATTATTACTTAATAAAAAGGACATAAGACAGAAAACTTTTAAAATTTTATTTATGGATTGTTTTAAATGTGTCTTCGTTTTATTATTTGATTTTATTTTGGTCTGTATGGTTTTTTACTCTCTTTTTTAACACTAGGTCTCCATTTGTTATTAAAATTTCAAAATAGAGTGTTTTTTGGTAGGTTTACCAAAAAAAATATAAAAAAAAATAAAGGAGTTTTTGGTTTGATGTTTGCTCATTATATTATTTGGTTTGATCAATTTCCAGGAAGAATCCTTCTTTGCACAATGAACTTGCCAAGAGCCAGAGCCCCAAGGTTTTTTTAATTATTCTCCCCAATCTACTTCATTATTTGTTCTCCTCTTAGAGCTTATACTTTTCCAATTTGACTTTTCTCTAATGGGACAAAAAGGGTATGAAACATGCGAAAAGACTTTTGATCTAGTAATAAATATGGTAACTTTATGGGCAAGCTAGAGAAACCCTAAAATTAGAAATGAGGAATAAGACTTGAAAGAGATAATTTTATTCAATATGAAATATTTTTGCAGTTTCTGGTGTTTGCTTGTGCGGATTCAAGAGTTTCCCCTTCTCACATATTGAATTTCCAACTTGGTGAAGCCTTTATCGTTCGAAACATTGCAAACATGGTGCCACCTTATGACAAGGTTCGTCCTTACAAAACTGAAATTTTCAGTTTCAGTTTTGTTTCAAATATCTTATTATCTTCACATAAACATCCCAAAACAACTAAACTAATATAAGCTTTTGTCTTTGGAAACTTGCAGACGAAACACTGTAATGTTGGTGCTGCCCTTGAATATCCTATTACAGTCCTCAACGTACGTACTAATTAATTCATATCTTGTCTTTACTCTTTTGATTGTACATAAGATGCTTGATAAAAAGTTGATGTGATGTTGTCATTATCAGGTGGAGAACATTATAGTGATTGGTCACAGCTGTTGTGGTGGAATAAAGGGACTCATGGCTATTGAAGATGATGCAGCTCCCACTAAGACGTACTAATAATCTCAAAGGCTAATCTAATCAACCATAAGTTTCTTGACGGTATGGTTCACTAACTTGATTGAAATTCTTGTTAAATGGCAGAGAGTTCATAGAAAACTGGATCCAGATCTGTGCACCGGCCAAGAACAGGATCAAGCAGCAATGTAAAGACCTAAGCTTTGACGATCAGTGCAACAACTGTGAGAAGGTTCGTAACAAGAAAAGACACAATCTTTGCTCTGTTTTATGTCTTGCTTTTAAAGTACAAACTGATGAGATTGTCTCTCCGGTGTGAGCAGGAAGCAGTGAACGTGTCCTTGGGGAATCTGTTGTCTTACCCATTCGTGAGACAGAGAGTGGAGCAGAACAAGCTCACCATCAGAGGAGCTCACTACGATTTCGTGAAAGGAACGTTTGATCTCTGGGACCTCGACTACAAGGCCACCCCTGCTTTTGCATTGTCTTAAAAGCTACCTACAAAAATCTTTTCTATGCATTGCTTCTAAGTCATGTGTCTTTATAATCTTCTTATGTTGCTTCTGTAATGACATCTTTGCTGTTTCTGTTTCAAAAGAAAAGAATAAGCTTTTCAAGAGCATTCTTTTATTTCCATCCTCATTGAGTTTACAAAGAGATTATAACACTGTTGACACTTAAGCCAGCCCCTCAAGGGATGGGATAAATAACGACCTTCCCTGTGGCATGGTTCGTTTCTAAGTATGAGAAAGCATCCGCGACTTGCGAGAATGGGAATGGTCCTTTAGGATCAACCACAGGCTTCACCTTCCCACTCTCAATGTATGGATTAAGTTTCTTCAAAACTTCTCCGTTAGATATCACAACGAATCTGAAACCAGGAGGTGTAACAGCTCCGGTTAAGGCCACAACTTTCCCTCCTTCCTTAATCACCTTCACTGCCTTATCACACATCCCTTTTGAAACAAAACAAAACATTAAAGATTAAAGACTTGTGTCATTAAATAACAAAACAAAACAAAACTGTTTTTGAATAAAACCGTTGAGTTATAGTGTTATGTTTACCAATGGCGTCAAAGACAACATCAAACTTGTCAGGCAAGTCTTCTATATTCTCCTTTGTGTAATCAATAGCTAAATCAGCACCTAAGCTTCTCACTAGCTCTAACTTCCCTGTACTCGCTGTTGCAGCCACTTTCGAAGCTCCATACACATGCTTCGCCAGCTGTATTCGAACACGAATATTAAGAATCAATCAAAAACTATCAATCTCTGATTCTTGGATTACAATTTACAAGGAACCAAAGATTTTAACCTGAATCACAAGGCTCCCTACTCCACCGGCGCCGTTAAGAACAAGAATTGACTTTCCGGAGGAGAATTCGGTTCTAACTAAACCTTCATCGGCGGTTTCTATAGCCAAAGGAAGTCCTGCGGCTTGCGCGAAATCGATGTTTTTAGGTTTTAAAGCTAATAGCTTCTCTTCCACGGCAGTATACTCTGCCAAAGAACCGAATTGCTTCGGACCTTCTAATGCTTTCTCGCTCACGTCTCCGTAAACTTCGTCTCCTTCTTTGAAATCTTTCACTCCACTTCCCACTTTCACCACTACTCCGGCAACGTCGTATCCCGGAACAGTCTGCTCTGACCAAATATTCAAATGTTAAGAAATCAAAATCTTCTTAGGATTTCAAAGAGAAAGAGGGAAGAGTTTTACCGGGAGAGGCGAATCGGTGGCTTTGAATTTTCCTTGCCGTCTTTTAGCGTCGACGGGATTAAGAGCCGCCGCAACAACTTTAATCAGAACCTGATCTTCTTTAATCTCCGGCACAGCAATGTTGCTCTCAAGCTTTAGAACATCAACTCCGCCGTACTCACTATACACCCACGCTTTCATCTCTCTCGGAATTGCATCCGCCGCGACATTTACCGCCGCTGAAGTGCTCTGTGAGCTCGCCGATATCCTCAATAATTTCTTGCTGACTGTTTTCACGCAGGATCCGAATCTAACTCCGTTTAATCGGGAAATCTGCGATTTCGTTGTGAGAGAAGAGTGACGAAGAAGTGGCGAATCACGGCGGAGAACGGGAGTTGTGGCGGTGGTTGTTGCAAGCGCTCCGTTCATTGTTTTCAGTCGGCCACTAATCTATTGTCCAAACGGCTTATCTTCTTTCGCTTTCCTCTGTTTTTAAACACTCTGTTTCGTGGCTTTTTCTCGTTGGTCGTTTATTTTCTGTGGTCGTCGTTTTAATTGTTTTATCACAAACATTAAATAATTTGGCGAAAACAACTTCCCTTTTTTTAAGGCTCAATAGGGGTGTATAGTCACTTCTTTTAAAGTAATAAGGTAAGAGTATAGTCACTATTTGCAATTAGAAAAATAATCACTTTTATATATATATTTTTTTTTATTATTCTTGATTATCTCACAAATCATATATTATAAAAATTAAAAACAACATTTTATATTTTTAAATCTTTTTATGAATCTAACAAAATTTATTTTGTATAATTTTACAATTAAAAAATTATACAACTATGTACACCTATGTACATAATATATAACATTAAAACTTGTATACCAGATCTTCCAAGATCGTATACACTATTTTTTATTCGATTTGGTGTACTATTTCAAACACTGAGATTTTGTGAATATTTTACAATATCTAATATCATATTTGGTGTACGAAGAAAATTAGTGTATAGACCTAAGTTAGTGTACGAAAAAATTAGGTGTACGGCCTAAATACATGAAATTTGAAAATAATAGAGTGGGTTTTATGTATTATAACTCATAATTCTACTAATTTATTCCATTAGAGAAAAAATTAAAATAAATATGAAAAAAACTAATTGTAAATAGTAAATTACCTATTTTTTCAATTATGTTTCAAAATACTGACTATTTTACCAATTATTCTTTTTTAAATAGTTTTTTGGGCCCAAGAGGCCAAGATCGTTTTTTGTCTGGAGCTGATTTGTGATTCAGCAATATTTAGAAATAACAAGTATCGAAATAGAAATTGTATAACTCAGCAATATTTAGAGAATGCTCGAAAGCGTCACTAGAATCCACAATACATTCTACATTAATGACACTAGAAATTGACAATGTACAAAACGAAGACACAATCTACATTAGTTAGCCTAAACTTTATAATTGGGCCTGCAAATAGGCCCATTAGCGTAGTCCTGAAACTGATGTCAAAAGGAAAAGTGGATGAATATCATCATTATCATTCATCTAGGCACGATGAGATTGACCATAGAAACCGCGCACAACGAAGCACGATGTGTACACGTGACAAATTTTGATTGGATCATTGGTCTAGCTTATAGATCCACCGTCCATTTTTCCCCAGAACTGTAAAAAGAGAAAAAACTTTCTCCAAGCTCAAAGTGTTTTTAGAAAACGTCAATCAGATCTTTCCTTCTTCTCCGCCTTCGATTATCCAAAGGTAAAATCTCCAATTAAAACCCTAATTCTCTAAGAATTTTGATTAATAGTCTGGACTTCAAAAACTGCCTAGCTTCAAATCTCTGTTTGTAATAAATTATGCATGCACTATTGTTTGTGTTTAAATTTCGATTTCCTTTTGTAAGCGCCACAATTATGAAATTTTGTGTTGTTTCTAATATTATATGGTATGAAGAAAAGAAAAAGAAGAAAATAATTGGATTTAAAAACTTTTGGTACATGAGAATGTGCCTTGATTGATCTGCTTTCTAATTCTTGTGTCTTGTTTCTCAATCTATTCATATAAATCTTATATATTCCAAAATGATCCTTTGATAGGTTAACAAGTCATGATATCTGTTATTGCAGGCTCTTGTTATTGAAAATGGCAGAAACTAAACCGGGTTTGAGAAAACCAGCTTTCACTAAGATCGATCAGCTACGTCCTGGGACAAGCGGACACAGTGTCAACGTCAAGATCATTAGCACTAAAATGGTGTTACAGAAAGGTCGTGCTGATGGTCCTCAAGCTCGTCAGTTGCGGATTTCTGAATGCATTGTTGGAGATGAGACCGGAGTTATTGTTTTTACCGCAAGAAATGACCAAGGTAATAATAGCTAGTGAATAATTAAAATTCTAGTAATCAATGCTTGTGATCCATAGGCTAGTGAAAAAATAATTAAAATTTTCATATGTTATATATCTTGATTTTGGTTTTGTGTGTTGTTGTAGTGGACTTGATGAAAGAGGGATCAATTGTAACTCTACGCAATGCGAAAATCGACATGTATAAAGGATCAATGAGGTTAGCTGTAGACAAATGGGGTCGCGTTGAAGTCACGGAGCCTTCGAGCTTCAAAGTGAAAGAAGACACTAACATGTCACTTATCGAGTATGAGCTCGTAAACGTCGCTGAATAACACGCTAGAGGAACGACTCAACAATAAAGAAAGTCAAATCGTAACCGTTAATGTTGGCATCTAGAAAAGAGTTAAACCTTGATCAGATCAGCTGATATTGATATGCACTAAGTTATGTTAAGAGTGATGGCTCTAAAAGTGAATGCAGAACGTTGGCTTATGTTGTTATGGTACTTTGTAACACCTTTTGTTTTACAATGTCATCATTACTGTTAAGGATTTTGTGCTATATTATTGTTTTGCAATGTCATCATCATAAGTTATGATTCATAACTCTTTTCCTCGTTTCACAAAATGGAAAACATTCCTATTGAAGTACAAATGCATATATATATAATATCTTTCTATTGGTCAATGCCCATTATGATTATCTTATACTATTTTGGGGTTATATATACAAATGTAGAAGCTAACCAAAATGCAACGAGATATGGGCTTGACTCTAACTCTAAGACCTTCTTTTGTGTTAGGGTAATGATTTTGGAGAAGAAATGTTGTGGTGTGAAGTGATGGGCTAATGCAGTTGACTTCAAATATGTGTGGATGAGAGCGTCATCATTGTGTCATGACTGATGGCTTCTTGTTTTCCTTTGTCGATTAATTTGTTTATCTTCTTAAATTATTTTATCTTCTCACATTTTATATGGTTTGTCCTCGTCACATATGGGGTTATGAAACTTGATATTATAAACGAACAATTATATGGATATATACTCAATAGTTAGAAAATAAAAAGTTTCCGCCAACAAAAAGTAATGTATCTTTTCATGATTGTTATTAAGTGGACAATGTTTAGTGCGTTTAATGATCTTTTAGAGATGTTTCCTTATCCTTCTCCCAATCAAAATGGAGAAATTTGGGGTTAATACAATGTATTCAAAGATGTTGATGAATCGACTAGACTAAATAGAGCGTGTAATTTAGTGATTTAATTAGTATCATTAGTGTGTTATCATCTATATTCAAATGAGCATAATGTCAGGTATCTTAGTGGTAAAAGTGAATGTTGGTGAATACTATATTCAAATCCAAGACGTAACACATTACAGTAATAATAATTATTAGACTAAAAGGTCCGTTCGATTTAAAAGTATTTATGAGTAATAAGTGGATAGTATAGTGCATTGAACACTTAAGGTTCTTACTTTATAAAATAGCCATCGAACGTTTAGCTCTAATAAACCTAATAATTGACATAAAGTGTGGATTAAATCATTAAATAGTTTATGAATTGTGTTGCAGGAAAAATATTTCGAGCCTTGTGTGTATAACTTCTTACTTTGTTTACCATCTATATAAACTGTGCATCAGTGCATGGATTTCAGAAAATGAAATAAGGAATGTTATTTTTTTGTCACCGTTATTTATTGTATATTGAAAATGTAGATTTTGTATTGGTAAATTGCATGTACCATGTACCTAAACTACCGATCATGCCAAATTGATGGAATTCCTACGTGATGAACATTAAATTCACGAAACAGTTAGGTTTTACTTGATTAAAAAACAATTATAATATTTGTATTGACATAGATTTTTTTGCTTACAGAAAACAAAAAATGTGTATAGTAGTAGTTCAAAATAATGTTTTTTTTTTGGCATCATCATTCCATCATAGTTATGCTCCAAAAAAATGGATAGAAGTTTTCTGATAGCCGACCACTAAAGAATTTAATTAAGCAACTAACTAATGAATGGCTTAATTACATTCTATACACACACTCAAAACTATATAAGCCTTGGTTCCAACTTAAAAAATATTTATACATACCACACACATTTGCATCGACAACCCACCAACATTCTCTCTGCCTCCATCAAATGCTTCCTCTCCAAACAAAAATGCTTAATCACTTGGTTTTTCTCCTACCTTTCTTGTCCTGTCTCTTCCATGTAAGTCAAAACTTAAATCAATCATTTGAATCTATCGTTTTACATCTCTAGAATCGATTCGCTTCAGATTTCTATTGCATTTGTTTCCGTTTATTCCATGATCATTTGAAATTATAATGTAACTTCCACAAAATGCAGGTGATTATCGGCGGTTTATCGCCGGTTAAGAATCCGTTTACACCCAAAGCGTCTTTGGTTCGTTACTGGAACAAAGAGATCCGTTCACACCAATCACCAGCATCAACATTTCTCCTCTCCAAGGCTTCTCCACTAACCGCCGTCGCCTCCGCCACATTCGCCAAACTCGCCTCCGAAAACTCTCTTCCAAACCGCCTCCCGGACTTTTGCTCCGCCGCAAACCTCTTCTGTTTCCCCGATTTAGGCCCAACTCTCGAAAAACACAGCAACGACGTCAAATTCTCCGTCTACGACCAACGAAACTTCACCAACTACGGCACGAGTCGTCCCGGCGGAGCAGACTCGTTCAAGAACTATTCACAGGAAGGTAACGTAGTAACCGACTCTTTCCGCCGCTACAGCCGTGACGCCGCCGGCCACGACGATAAATTCGCAAACTACGCCGACAACAGCAACGTCGTAGAAGAAAACTTCAATTCCTACGGCACATCAGCCACCGGCGGCTCCGGCGATTTCAAAAGCTATCAATCCGGTGTCAATGTTCCAAACAGCCGCTTCACGGCGTATTCCGACGGCGGAAACGGTCGTGCTCAGACGTTTAAATCCTACACTCACCAAGCCAACGCCGGACCGGGTCAATCTTTCACGAGTTACGGCAAAAACGGTAACGGAGATCCGAACGAGTTCTCTTCTTACGGCGTCTCCTCCAATGTAATCGGATCTGATTTCTCAAACTACGGTGAAAACGCTAACGCAGCCAACGACACTTTCAAAGGGTACGGCGTCGAGGGGAATATTCCACAGAACAACTTCAAAAGCTACGGCGCCTCTGGAAATGCCGCCGTCGATACATTCTTGAATTATAGAGATTATGCTAACATCGGCGACGATTCGTTCTCTTCCTATGCTAAGAACTCAAACTCAGAGAAGGTCAGTTTCGTAAATTACGGAAAATCTTACAATACCGGTTCGGAATCGTTCACCGGTTATGGTAAAGGAGCTGAAGGAAACAAAATCGATTTCAAAACTTATACTCATAACTCAACGTTCAAAGATTACGCTAAAACCGGCGTCAAATTCGCTAAATACAATCAGAGTCGATTCGGCGTCGGTGTCGGCGATGGCAAAACCGTAAATAAATGGGTGGAGCCTGGCAAGTTTTTTAGAGAATCAATGCTTAAAGAAGGTACAGTGATTTCAATGCCTGACGTTAAAGATAAAATGCCGAAAAGGTCCTTTTTGCCACGTGGCATTGTTTCGAAACTACCGTTTTCGAAGTCGAAGATCGCCGTGATCAAACGTGTTTTTCACGCCGGTGATAATTCGTCGATGGAAGGTATAATCTCTGACGCGTTAACGGAGTGCGAGAGATCGCCGGCGGTTGGTGAGACGAAACGGTGCGTTGGATCGGCGGAGGATATGATCGATTTCGTTATATCGGTGCTTGGTCGGAGTGTGGTGCTTCGGACGACGGAGAGTGTAGCTGGATCGAAGGGAAAAGTCGTGATTGGAAAAGTCAAAGGAATCAACGGTGGAAAAGTGACGAAATCTGTGTCGTGTCATCAGAGTTTGTATCCTTACTTACTGTATTACTGTCACTCTGTGCCCAAAGTTCGGGTCTACGAGTCGGATCTTTTAGACCCGAAGAGTAAAGTCAAGATTAATCACGGTATTGCCATCTGTCATATGGACACGTCAGCTTGGGGTGCGAGTCATGGAGCTTTTGTATTGCTTGGGTCCAGGCCAGGTCAGATTGAGGTTTGTCATTGGATCTTTGAGAATGATATGAATTGGGCCATCGCTGATTAACTATGTCGGAGCATGAAAATGAATAATGGATGTTAAATTTGTTGTATGCTATATTCAAATAACGAGACAAACTTACTATTATATTTAATAATTTAATAATATATTCATGTTGTATTAGGATGATGTAAACATTCGAATTAAAAATAAATAAACAAAGACTTGGAATGAATATTTTCTTAATAAATTGATAACATTCTAGATGATTTCTGTTAGAAAGATGAGTAGGACTTTTATGTATACCATCATATAACTGTTTAATGTTTATAGCTCTACATAAAACCATGATATAAAAACATAAGGAGGGAGCTAAAATCTAGACAAAAACGATAAAAGGGAGAAGTCACGAGGTGTCGGTTGTTTAAAAGGGACAATGCGACTCTCTTATTGAAAACTTTATGGATGTCATTTGCGCTAAGCAAAAAGTGAAACAGAAAGATTTGGATTTGTTGGAATGTTCGAATGAGCCGACCACATTCACATGTCTTTTTTTATTTATGTTTCACGAAATTATTGTTTAGTTTAGCAAGCATCAGAAGTTTAGTTCATATATCTCAGTGATACCATATCTCTCAATCTGAAGAAATTAGGATATATTTCAAGTTGATTCTACCAGAATGGATCTGGTCCAACCAATCATAGCATCCTAATTATGGTGAAATACATGTTTCTTTGTGTGGAAACACATTTCCAATATTCAGGGGTTTATCAAAATGTAAAGAAGAAGTGCTGTATTTCAGTAATGGAATATGGGGAATACCAAAACTTATTTAATGAAGATTCACTGAACCATCATTTGTGATTTGTTTTGGGGACAAACAACAAGTTATGTAGCCTATAAAGACATGTAGCTTAGTGACTAGCAAGGTCCTTCTCTAATTTGACTTATACTAATTCACATCATTATATATTTGTAGTAATGCATGTGACTCCCATCTTTAAGTTGATGGTGTGTTGACAAAATATATGAATGGACGTTGCACTAGTAACTATGATTCTATGAATAGATTTTTCAATTTTATCGATATAAATAACTCTGAATATAAGAGCTTTGACTGGCTAACATTTTAGAGTTAAAAACAACAAGGTTAATTGCGAGTTCTAAAATCTTTTAGTTCGTAAAAATTTCTCATAAGCAAATATAAATTTCACTCAGAATCGGCGCAAATATGAAATCTAAAGAGCAATAGCAAAATATATAGTAGGCCATGTAGATCGAAAGCTTGAAAGAAAAAGCTCATAAAAGAGTAACCAACCAAATAAGTATCATAACAAAAAAAACATCCAAAAAAGCAAAGAAATATCTATAGCTCAAACATATAAGTATTTAAGCCATTTATTTGCAGAAATCGAAAAACCATATACACAACCTACTTCTCCTATCTTCCCCAGTCCCGTTGGATCACTCGGCATGCTGTTTGCTAGTCACGTCTTCCAAGATGGCATAAGGGACTAAACCTCTGCCCCCATGCTCGTCCGGCAAGGCCCTGTCGCGGTTGTCCCGGGTGAATACCAATGTATCCTAAAGGATTCCCATTGAACCATGAATAAGGGTCACTAGGGTCATTAGGGTCTCCAATAATCTGAGGAACTCGAGGGCTTCTTCTTCTCATGGGCAAGTTTCGTCTTGCTAGCAGGAGGTTACTGATTCCTTTCTTTTGCCTCCAAAAAGCAACAAATTGACTCTTCCAATTAACCTCCCCTGTTAATGTGCTAGCTTGACTCTTAGCTTCGTCAAACAATTTCTGTTTCCACAAATCATTATCTGATGCCAGATAACGCATTTCAGTACAAACACAAGCCATATTACCAATACTCACACCAGGAAGCGACTCGAATATCTTCAGTTTAAGCTCAGTTGGTAAACGCATCAAACACGGTGGAGGTTCCAAGCCAGCTTTATCGCAAAGCTCCATCATCAACGGGATAACAAAACCATCTTTAACCATTCTCCAGAACATGAACACTTCGCGGTAAGCGATCGAAGAGGTTTGTTTCTCGAATTTCAAAGTATCCATAACCAAATCGATAACAGGCACAAACCTACGCTTGTCAAGATGAATCCTTTGCACTTTCCCACTAGACCCACCTAGAGTTCCGTAAACTACAACCATAGAGCCTAAGTTCTGAAACCTCACAGTAATGGACTCGATTGAATTGATATCTTCAGAGGCAAGTAGCTCAGGAAGAGTATACCTTAGGGATAACGAAAGCAACTCCTTTGAGAACTTATCAGAGCCAGAATTGAACAAAACGAATCCAGATTCTAACATCACAGCATGAACTGACAAAGCCAGAGTCGTCAATTCACTTGTATCACCAGACTTCTCAAGCACTATCTTTTTCAAAAAGAAAGGTTCGCTTAACCTTTTGCGTCCAGTAGCAACGACCTCCACATCCATCGGTTCTGGACCTTCCATAACCATAGATCCTTCGGCTACGCCGGAATTCGGATCGGATTTTGCTTGATCGGGGACAACACCGACCTCTGCGAATCCAATTCCCATCGAATCGTGAACTAAAGCCTGATTGTTCTCCGATTGAGGAGCTAGGGTTTCGTAATCTCCCATTCTCCAATTCGAAGATTCGCCGATCTCAATCGATGCAACAAAAGCAGAGCGATCGAGAGAGTAGTAGATTAGATCACCGGATGTTATACCAAGAGATCGGAGCGTATCCTCAGGCGAAGGCGTGATGAGCTCGTCTTTACGATTAAGCGACAGATGAACGGAGGAAGGCGTCGTTCGATTGATCAGTCGCCGGAGATCGTTGAGACTGCATGCATCGGTTAATTCAAATCTTAGGGTTTCTCTCGTTTCGTGACGTCTCAAACGGAGCTTCATTTTCGGATTACGTTTTTATGATCTTGTAATGATTTTCTTCAACACGGAAAAAAATAAAATACAGTCATATAAAGGCGGAGACGGTTACATTTATGGGCCTTATTTGGGCTCACTAATAACTTTCTAAACTATTTGGCCCAACAGAATCAGAAATCGGGTTGCTGAGAGTTATCAATAGAAATGGTTCAAAGAAAGTGCATTAGTTGATTGGTTTTTCAACTAATCTTTGTTTTGGACATAAGTCCAACTTCTATTCAGGTTTGGTCAGCATACGTTTCACTTTTAAACTGTCTGACTAACAACCAAAAAAGTTATTCAACCAATCTCATCAATAATGAAGAATAATTTAATTTTAATAACATATCTCTAGACAATGAGGAATAAATAGATTTATAATCCTAACAATCTAAACAAATAGTAAGAATCCTGAGAAATAGCTGAGAACTGTTTTTGAATAACTATTTTATATTATATTCCTTACAAATAGTAACTATTTTGAAGAATTGATAATAAATACAATAGTTAAATACTCACCACATTACTTACCTGCTATTTTTCTTTAGTGAGGTATCGAAATTTATATTGATCTATATACTCCACATATACATTAATAGCGAAATTAAATGTTTTTAGATTTATGTTTGACTAATCAAAATTTTTTAGAAAACATATGGTAAATTATCAAAAATATTAATTTAGAAACCAGTCAAACTCAAATGTTGAAAACAAAGTCAGTATTATTATTATGTTACCAAACCCATTGATAATAATTTGGTATAAAATGATACCTTAATAACTGTTATTGACTTAGCTTAGGAATCATATAATAAAAAAACAAGAAGATCCCCCTATATAAATACAATCACATAAATCAAATAGAATAATTAAGAACACAATACATAAAAGACCCACCACCAAATTCGACCGTTGCCCTCACAACGTTCCAAAAAAAAAATCCCCAATTTATTTTTATTTTCTTTTCAAAAAGGTTTGATTGTTTTTCTTTTCAGTCTTCATCTTCCTCTTTCTTCTTCAAGTACTTACCGTTGGCTCTCTACTAAAGAAAAAACCCTAAATTCTTCAATCACGCAATACCCAGTTCTTGAATTTCTGCGATTTACTCGTCTGAACCATCAATTCCCGATCTTGAAATTCGAAAAAAATGGCGGCTCTAGCCCCCGGAATCCTTCAAAAGCTAATCGACGGGATGAAAACTGGAGTTAAACCGACCGGAGAACACAGAAGCTCTATATTGCAAGTCACAGATATAGTCCCCGTAGATCTTGACGAGAAGAATCTTTTACCAAAACAAGGCTTCTTCATAAAAGTCTCCGATTCGTCTCACTCGATCTACGTAACCCTACCTTCAGATCAAGACGACGTCGTTCTAAGCAACAAGATGCAATTAGGTCAATTCATCTACGTTGATCGGCTCGATCCAGGAACCCCTGTTCCAATCCTCAAAGGCGCTAGACCAATCCCAGGACGTCATCCTCTTCTCGGAACTCCAGAGCCATTGATGAGCACAAGAGGCAAAGCTGAGAAAGATTCTAGTGTTTCGAGACCTAGAAGAGGCTCTTGGGGTCAAAACGGCGACGTTTCGTCTCCGTTTGTGTTAAAGCCTGCGCCTTTGGATTTTGATCAGTGTACTCCGGCGAAACATAGGGTTGGTAATGGTAGATTCACGGCTGCGTCGTCTCCGATGACTAGAGGGAGATCACCTGGTGGAGTTAGGTGTTCTTATGGAGGTGGGGTTTTAGGGAAATTGGCTGATCAGAGTCCTGCGGCTATGATGAGGAAGAGCTGTGTTGTTCCGCCGAGTTCTAAGTTTCCGAGAAGTAGAAGTGTTTGTGATAGAGAGACGATGGCGAAAAACTCTGTTTCCTCTGTTCTTCTTCTTAGTCCTTTTAAATCCTCTGTAGGTACATTTTGGTTTTTGATGTTTCTGTTTTGGCTTTAAGCCTTATTTGAGAGTGTTAACAATGGCTTTGCAGGTAAAGAAAAATGACTCACCGCCTCCGAGTATGCGTACTAGAAGAGCAACCGCAACCGCAGCTGCTTTGGTTGAAGATGAAAGAGATGCTCCAAAGCATGGATTTAAGAATAGTAAGCTTGAAAAAACAGAGAAGAGTTCGATTCTACAAGGAAGACTCAACACATTGAGCAAGGTGATTCAATTTGGATTTGGTTAAGAGTCTTTTAAGGATGTATTTTGTGATTCTGAATTTGGTGTGTTGTTACCTGAACAGGAAGCTATACAGCAGCGAGAGACAGCTCAGAAGATAGCCCTTCAAGCATTAAGAGAAGCTACAGCTACAGAAACAGTAGTTTCTCATCTCAAGTAAGTACACACAACAATCTCTCTTCTTGATTTGTTTTATTGTATGATTTATGGATTGAAATGTTATTAAGTTCTTTGTTTTGGGACTAAACAGGACATTAGCAAATCTGAGCAAATCAGCAAAACCTGATTGTCCAGCTACGTACTTCGACAAGTTCTTGGAGTTTCACAGCCAAATATCTGAAACCATGAGAGAACTCGCGTCCATTGAAGCAGCTGCTTCATCTGCTACTGAGAACAAAACTGAAGATTTGATACTAAACGAAATCCAGCAAAACTCTATCGATCAGGAGAAAACAACATCAAAGAGAAGAACTGTCCTGAAGCAACAGAAGAGATCAAACGATGAGAACAAGAGTCCTACATCTTCCGGGATAGGAAACACGGCGAGGTTGGTTAAGGAGATAGAGAAAGAAGCTGCGAATTGGTTCATGGAGTTCATAGAAAAGGCTCTAGAGAAAGGGATGAAGAAATGTAAAAGCACAAGTGATGCAGATGTTAAGAAAGTTCCACAGTCTCTTATTCTCAAAGTTGTAAACTGGGTGGAAGCAGAACAATCGTCTCGACCAGTTCATCCAAAAGCATCACAGATTACAAGAAAGCTCAGAATCAAAATCAAGAATCCTTAAAACCATAAAGCGTGATTCAGAGATTCCACTGTTATTCATTCATTGATTCTATTGTTATTAGTCAAAGTTCATATACGCAATGTAAAACGATTTTAACCACACATCAATGAAACTTAATAAGAGTTTTGTTTTTCTATAAATCACACATTTCTGTGTTTAAAATGTGTTGAAGATAAAAAAAATACACTTCAATTTCCCCAAAGCAAATAAACCAAAGCGCAAGAAATAAGCAAAAATAAGTCCCAACTAAAAAAAATAAAGGTGAGAGATGGTTGGACCGGGTTCGGTTTAGAGCCAAGCCGGGTTCTCGAGGGGAGTGACAACAGCCTTGACTTGCAAGTAATTGTTGAGACTGTAAATACCTTTCTCTCTTCCAAAGCCACTCATCTTATACCCTCCAAATGGGATAGCAGGATCAAGTATATCATAACTGTTAATCCAAACTGTCCCAACTCGTAGCGCTCGCGTCAGCCGGTTCGCCGTGTTCAGATTTTTTGTGAACACTCCTGCAGCTAAACCGTACTTAGAGTTGTTCGCCCTAGCAATCACCTCATCAAGATCCCTAATAAAACATACAAAAAGCCATTAGTAAAAAGTTTAATCAGAAATATGTCAACAAAAGAGGAAATATTTGGTTTAGCATTGTACTTGAACTTCAGTATGGTTTGAACTGGTCCGAAGATTTCGTCTGTTGCTATGAGCATATCATCCTGCCAAGTTCAATACGGTCCCATAAAAATCGATTTTTTCGTAAGAAAATGTTACGGTCCATTGAGTAGTTTGTTTACTTACCTTCACATCTGAGAAGACAGTGGGTTGAATGTAGTAACCCTTGGAACCAAGCTGGTCACCTCCAGCTTGTAAGGTAGCTCCACTCTCAATTCCATATTTGATGTACTTCAAGATTTTCTTGAACTGCGCTGAGTCCACCTGTTTATTTTGTTTGTTTCTCAAACAAGTTAGGTCTTTCGAAATGCTGTTCTGTTTTTTTTTTCACGGAGAATGTGGTTAGGTTATGGTTTTACCTGAGGACCTTGCTCAATGCCTGACTTGAAAGGATCTCCAACAGCGCGATTGATAGCACGAGCTTTAGATTTCTCTACAAACTCATCATACACACGTTCATGTACAAACGTACGCGAACCAGCACAACAGCATTGCCCCTACAAGTTAAGCCTTGTTTAAAGATTGTAGTGGAATCCATATAAAGTTAGGATTTTAGGTTTTTAGTGATGTTTACCTGGTTAAAGAACAAAGCGAAATGAGCAAGCTCAACGGCTTGATCAACATCAGCATCTTCACATACAATGAATGGTGACTTGCCTCCAAGTTCAAGAGTCACTGGCTTTAAGTTGCTTTTTGAAGCTAACTCAAGAATAATCTTCCCAACGTCAGTAGACCCGGTGAAAGCAACCTTATCAATGTCCATGTGACTAGCTATGGCTGCACCAGCTGTTGCACCAAATCCAGAAACTATATTCACAACTCCTTCAGGTAATCCAGCCTGTGTCACAGATCATAACAACTTATGTTAAATGAAACATATACTAAAACAACCAAGTGGATGCAATATTGTTACCTCATGAAGTAGTTTTCCAACAAGAAAAGCAGATAAAGGAGTTTGTTCAGCAGTTTTGAGAACAATGGTGTTTCCGCAAGCTAAAGCTGGTCCAAGTTTCCAAGAAAGCATGAGAAGAGGAAAGTTCCATGGGATGATCTGTCCAGCGACTCCTATAGGCTCATGTAAAGTCTGTATATGGTGTGAACCATCTCCTTGAATCGTCATTCCATGAATCTTGTCTGCCCAACCAGCATAGTAGCGGAAGACTCTAGCAAGCATTGGGATTTCAATTTTAGCAGATTGTTCTAAAGGTTTCCCACTATCCCAACTCTCAAGAGCAGCAATCTCGTCGTTATGTTTCTCGACTAAGTCCGCGAAACGGAATAGTATTTTCGATCTCTCCTGAAGAAGTTAGTTAGTCAAAAGGTGAGAGTCATCATTTCAAAAACACACAATGGTAGACAAAACAATAAAGAAGTAAAAGTTTGTATGTACATAAGCTGTCATTCTAGGCCATGGTCCTTGATCAAAAGCTTTACGTGCAGCTAAAACCGCACGGTTCACGTCTTCTGCATCACCTTCAGCTACTTGAGCTATCACTTCTCCAGTTCTTGGATCAAGAGTTGGGAAAGTTTTTCCTATAATAGATTTAACAATCAGATTCAACCTCAAGCTGCTTTTTCAGATATCTATAAGCATTATAAATAGGGAGTGCAATTGTGGTTCGAATGTAGAAGTAAAAATCGTGTAGTAAAAACGATATTTTCTTTTGAATTAATTTAACATTACATTCAAAAAAAAAAAAAAAAAACCATAAGGTTATTAAACATTTTCTTACCTGAGGCTGCATCAATGAATTTTCCACCGATAAGGAGCTGTGTGTGTTCAACTTTGACAGGTGGAGTGATCGGGTTTTCAAGAGCAGCAGCAGCAGCAGCGATGTTACTGTATCTCTGAACACCTCTGTTCATGTGTGGAGTTTTGCCTGAAAAGAAACAAAACAAGAATCAATCGGTTTGATCTAATTTAGACAACGATCAAATCCATCAAGAAGTGACCAATACTCAACAAAGGAACGATCTTTAATAATAACAGAATCCTAAAAACTTGTAGATCAACGATCCAAAAGGCAAAAAAAAATCAACAAAACAGAACGATCTCATTCTCGAGATCGTTGTAATGAGCATCTATGAACATAGAAAATAAATTGAGACAGAGCGAGATCGGAGCTGATCAGAAGGAATTATTTTTACAAATGGATCGCAGCAGATATTTTATATATGTTACCTGTAAGAGACAACAGAGAAGATGAGGACATGAAAGATCGAGAGATTAGTGAAGAAACTCTTCTTGAAGCCATGGCTAGTTTGTTTGTGTTTTTCTCCTCTACAGTGTTCTCACGGTGAAGGCTTAGCTTTGTGTGTATCTGTGATGAGGATGCACGAGAATGCTCATATATATAACAACACAGGAATAACTAATTTAGGAAATGAAATATTATCCGTTGTTTTCACATGTGGACACAAGTGTCAATATTTAACGTTGTGACAAGTCGACAGCATATATATTAAAGTAGTATTCTTTTGTTCATACTCTATATGTATATCATTTTAGATGAGTATTTAGGCCTTTGAATGGTAAAAGTAGATTTTATAATAGTTTTTGGAATATGTGTTTTGGAATTTGACTTGTGAATTTTGCAAAAAAATATGTATAAAAATGGAAAAGAAAATTAGTCTGTAAATTAAAAAGCTAAGGAAAACAAATTTTAGTAAAAATTGGTGAGATAATCCAACAAATAGTGTTGTTTGTTTGTTAGGAAATCTACATTAATTTTTGTGTTTGAATGGATAAAAAATAGAGTTTTTGAGAAATAAATCCAAAAACTATGGTAAAATTTACTTACCGTTCAAGACTATAAATCCAAAAGATTGAATCATTCTATCATTTTATTTTATTTTTGCACCATAATGTTTATAGTTATTGTTGTGGTGAATATCAAAAATATGAAGATTATGCTTACAAACATAATATGTATTGATTTGATTTTTTAATAACTATCATAAAATGTAACTATTAAAACGACATTTTAAGTTGTGAATGGGTGACTTGAAAAATGTGGTACGGTCAAAGTTTAGCAGAACCAAACGTATTTTATCACCAGCGTTCACTTTAGCATCAAAACTAGTAAAAGCAAAAATATTATTATGGTCAAAGAGAAACAGTATTACACTGCTTCTCCCATTATCTTTGAATAGATTTTAGTGGTTCACCTGACCTACCCACTAGAAAGTAGAAAGAGGCGAGTATTTTAGTTATATCGTTATTCCCAATATCAGTAGGTTTATCATGTTGGTAAGCATATGAAAAGAAATTATTAGTCCACTTTGTGAGTTGGCATTAATGATTAAAATAAGTAGATAACTATAGAGAAATATGAAATTATGATTTTAATCGCTCTATGTTAATGTTTGCGTAATTGATCTCAACGAATAATTTAACATAAAAAGAAAAAAAGAGAGGTGCATAAAAAAAAAAGAGGTGTTGTTTATACTTTATTGTGCATTAATTTCAAGCATAATCAAAATTTCTTTTCATCGTGTACTCGTACATAAACGATTTTTCTTTTGTTTTACGTTAATTTATAAAAAATAAATTTTAACTTTTTCTTCAATAACTGTAGAAAGAGACGTCGAACTAACTTGATTATATTAATTCACAAACAATTGTATTTATACACAAATCTTTCAGCCCTTTAATCGATTTGGATCCTCCTAAACCTACTAGGAATATATGTGCTAAACCTTATCATAATATCAACATGATATTATCCCAATATATACGTAATTATCCTAATATTCCCCGAGTCACATTGGAGTGTGTAGATTTCGAACACCCAACTTAGATAGTAAAGTTTCAAAATAAACTCGACCGAGTGCCTTTGTTAGAAGATCCGCTAGCTGTTCCTTGGTTCCAATGTGATGTGTTAAGATTAAGCGGTCGCGGACGGCGTCTCTAACGGAATGATAATCTATCTCGATGTGCTTAGTGTGCTCATGAAATACCGGATTTACCGTAATATGTATTGCAGCCTTACTATCACAAAACAAACGAGTTGGCGCAGACTATTCGATACCTAATTTTTGTAACAAACGACGAAGCCACTTGATCTCACGAAGAGCAGCAGCCATTGCTCTATATTCTGCTTCGACAGATGAGTGAGAGACTGTGTTATGTTTCTTAGTTCGCCACGAAATGGGTGAGCCACCAAGCATCACAATAAACACAGTGATTGAACGATGAGTTAATGGACAAGTTGCCCAGTCGGAATCACAGTAAACTGTGAGAGATAGATCACTATCAGCTTTGAACAAGATCCCTTGATCCGGAGATCCTTTCAAAAAATGAACAACACGAAGAGCTGCCTCCATATGCGCTTCTCGTGGGAGTTGCATAAACTGGGACAATACATGTACCAAGTAATTCAATTCTGGGCGAGTATGAGTGAGATAGATAAGGCGTCCCACAAGCCTGCGATGTGGTTTCAGATCGTCCAGCAACGGACCATCATCAGTAGCCAAGCGATGATTATGCTCGAGTGGTCTTAAAGCCGGTTTGGCACCAAGATTGCCGCTGTCAGAAATAATATCTAAGGTATAGTTCCGTTGTGACAAAAATATTCCTTGCAGACCACGACTTACTTCAATACCAAGAAAGTATTTTACTTTACCCAAGTCCTTTATTGCAAAACATTTACTCAAATAATATTTGAATTTCTGAATCATGTAACCATCATTACCACAAATAAGAAGATCATCAACGTAAATTAATACCTAAAGTTCCAAACCTTTGTGTGTATATGAGAACAGAGAGTAGTCATTGTATGACTGTACAAATCCAAACTTAAGCAAAGTATCAGATAGCTTCTTGAACCAACAACGTGGAGCTTGTTTGAGACCATAAAGAGACTTACGAAGCCGACAAACTTTGCCGGGATGCTGATGTCTAAAACCTGGAGGTAACTTCATATAAACCTCTTCTTCAAGATCACCATGAAGAAATGCATTATGCACATCCATCTGATACACTTCCCACTTTTTAGCTGCAACAAGACGAAGCAGAGTACGTAAGGTAGTGAGCTTGACCACGGGAGCAAAGGTCTCATTATAATCATCACCTTCAATTTTTTTATTTCCTTGAACCACAAGACGTGCCTTGTATCTTTCAATTGTCCTATCGACATTATATTTTATTTTATAAACCTATTGGCTTCCAATTGCAACTTTATTTGCTGGTAAGGTGACTATATCCCAAGTCTTGTGTACTTCCAGTGCCCCAACTTCTTTTCCCATGGCATTATTCCAAACCTTTACACGGACTGCGTCTTTAAAGTGTTTAGGTTCTACTTCCATTGTGATAGCAGCCAAATAGACACGATGGGCAGGAGAAAATTTTTCATCAGAGATATAATCTTGCAAAGGATAAAGAGAGTTACCTTGGACCGAAGACGTAGTCTGATCGAAGTCGATGAGAGTGTGATGGGTGTCGAGTGTACTAATCGTGTTGTAAGTAATATAGTCATGTAAACGCACAGGAGGAACGTTTGGGCGAAGACCTCTACCGAGATTTGGAGGTGGTGTACGAACGACCTCACTGACCAGAGTAGGAGGTAGAGCTGGTGAATGAACCAGTCCACGAGTCGGAGAATTACACGGGACCGGTGTGACGTTGGTGACTGTTTCAACATGAGTGACTTCAACTACTGTATCAGAAGTCGATGTTGTTACCGTTGGAACTTCAGTTTCAGTTAAGATTGGAGCTAACACTCCTTGTACAGACTCAACCATTTCCAAACTCCCCCTTGCTACTGGCGGTTCGGAGACTAACCAGTTATCATCAATTTCTGTTATTGGAGCACTAGATGCTGGAGGAGCATTTTTATCGTAAAATGGAAATTTGTCTTCACAGAAGACAATATCACGAGAAACAATGAATTCAATGCGCTCCAAGTCAAAAACTTTCCATCCCTTTTTCCCAAACGGGTATCCAACGAAAATACAAGACCTGTTTTGTTCACTGAACTTATCTTTATCTCTTGTTCGACGATGAACATAACACGCCGAGCCAAAAACTTTCAAGAGACTGTAATCTGGCTTGCAACCATATAACACTTCATATGGTGACTTCCCCTTATGAATTAAAGTTGGTGTGCGATTGATGAGATGTGTAGCCGTTAAAACAGCTTCCCCCCAAAACTTTATGGGTAAATTAGCTTTAAACAACAAAGCTCTCGAGATATTTAAAATATGTCAGTGTTTTCTCTCAACTCTTCCATTCTGTTGTGGAGTTGCGACACATGAAGTTTGATGAATGATTCCGTGCTCACGAAAATATTGGGAAAAACACATAAATTTTGTCCCATTATCACTACAAACCATCTTGATTGTTTTTCCAAACTATTTTTCCGTATAAGCCAAGAACTTAGTGAGCTTGCAACGGACCTCTGATTTCTCAAGCATTAAAAACGTCCAAACAGCGCGTGAGAAGTCATTCACAATTGTCAAAAAGTAAACCGCTCCACAAGAAGAAGGAACTTTGTATGGACCCCAAACATCGCAATGGATTAATGAAAAACACTCTGTTATTTTATTAATACTGTCTGGAAAAACATCTCTAGTTTGTTTTGTTCTAAAAAACACGTCACATGGATTAGAACGAACAGAAGTAGAGGAATTCAAAAATAAAGGTAAAGACGAAAGCACTGAAAAACTAGGATGCCCTAAGCGCTGATGCCACAAAGCTTGATCAACTAAGACGTCCACCTTGTGTACCTTTGCCGTTGCAACACTTGTGAGATAGTACACCCCATCACGCTCTTCACCGGTTCCAATCAGAGTCCTCGAAAAATGGTCCTGCAAGAAGCAAATTGTATCAGTAAATGTGGCAAAACATTTAGTTTGTTTCACAATTTTTGAAACCGAGATCAATGTGCAATTGAGCGATGGAACATAAAGAACATTAGTTAAGGAAACTTTGTCCGAAAGTGATAAAACTCCCGTGTTTAATGCCAACGTTTTACTTTCGTCCGCAAATCTCACAGAACATGGAGATATAGGGACGACATTGGTTAAAAGTGAGAGGTTTCTGGTCATATGATGGGAGGCCCCCGTATCAAGAATAACATCGCCAAATATGGCCTTACCAGATAATTTATCGGAACCTTCATGAGCAGACTTTTCTTGGATCATTTGAGTTAGAACTCTCCACTGTTCTTGAGACAATCCCGGTATTGAGGAGGGGTTAACCATCACGCCTTTTTGTTATTTCGTTAGCTGCTCCACAAGAACATGCTGGAATAGGTTCATATGCTTGAAGCTCCTGCCACAAGGTACACAACTGACCATAGTATAGAAGAACGGTTTGTCCATTCTGTCGACACGCGGCAAGTTGAGCTTTTATCTGATGAACCCGGACATTGTTTCCCATAGAGAAACGTTGCTTCAAGTCATTCCACAGTTGATGAGCCTCTTCGATGAAGTGACGGTTGACTTCACCTTTGCTTCTATGGCAGCGCGAATCCATCCAACTAGCATGGAGTTCACGATTTGCTGGTTTTCAAAATCAGGATCAGCAGCAGAGGGTTGTGTGATTGTTCTGTTGATGAAACCAATTTTGCGTTTGGCCTTAAGAGCATTCAACATCTCTTTGGACCATTCATTGTAATTTTCTCCATTCAACAAGATTGGAGAGATCAAAGCTCCAGGATTATCGGAACTTGACAAGGTGTATGGTGACGGCGTTGCCAGGAAAGGAACAACTGCTCCAGTATGCGGAGGATCATTGGCCATAATGAAAAGCTTCGCAAATTTTCTTTTAACCTAAGAGATTTGTGATCGGAACTTTCGAAGGACAAGAACAAGAACAAGGACAATCTCATGACTATGACTCTGTTTTGCGACGACGAAACAGAGCTTGCAGCGGATGAGACTTCACGAACACACGTCGGAGACTCACGATCTCAGATGTGAACATTCGCCTTTGACGACACAAGAGATTCACGATCTCTTTGCTAACTAACGAGAGGCACGATCTCGATGACTCTCAACAAGAGAAGAACAAACAACAATCTCGAAACTTTCTAGAACTTGTGATTTCGGACTTCAAAATTAAAGAACAAGAACGAAAAGAAAAGTTTAAATGTTTTGTTTGGTCTTTTGCTTTGATACCATGTAGAAAGAAATATCGAACTAACTTGATTATATTGATTCACAAGCAATTGTATTTATACACAAAGCTTTCAGTCTTTTAACCGACTTGGATCCTCCCAAACCTACTAAAAATATATGTGCTAAACCTTATCATAATATCAACATGATATTATCCCAATATATACGTACTTATCCCAATACTAACTTTTGTTTTTCTAAAAGAAATTATTGTGTCATGAACTTTTTTCTCCACACGATATTCAACCGGTCGATTGAAATGCGGCCTAACAAAAACTAGGAACAAACGTATGAAACTGAAACATCATTATTATTGTTCGGCACTTACATATAGTATTATAGAAGTAGCTAAAATCCTAGGCTGATCCAATATCTTTCATACACACCATCATTTTGATCGGACAAATTATAGTTCACATAAATTTTTTTTAATTTAACTGTTCTCTAAGCATCTATCCTCGTATAGCCTCTGCAAAGGTAATCTATTTCCCCCCCATAAAAATGCATTTGTAAGTTGGAAAAACAAACCAGGTAAAAACTAAAAGGGGATTATATGTTGCATTATTATCTTCGTTTTGTGAAAAGTATAGGTTCATATATTGGGCCTAATAAGTAGACTCAACTTCCGGTCCACTTCTCTATGCCCGTATACTTGTACTATCTGGTGAGGAAGACACAAACTTGTGGAAAAAATCAGTAATAAGACACATAAACGTGACTAAACATTTGATATATAAAGGACTGATACAATAATGTGATAGAGCTATGATACTTTCTTTGGTTTATTATCTCATACAGAATTCGAATGTGCATGCTTCTTACATGTAGAACTGACTTTATTTTTCAATAACTTGATGGTAGAAGTGCTATCTCACATGATATTAATGCATTCACCTTCTTTATATATATACCCAACTTGTTCAAATCAACGATATTCTTAAACCATATGGTATGACAGAACTGGATGCATAAGATACATACTCCTTTGCTACGATTCTCTCTATGCATGTTCTTTGAGCTTTGAACCCATCACGCATTGGACATATTTGTGCCTTCCCATACCAGACGAGTCATGAGTATAACTTTAACAATTTAGTCCATGTTCGTAAGAGATTTGTGGAGACAATGTGTAATTAGAAACATATTTTCGTTGAAATGAATTATTCATCAAGATTTTTGTTTTTTCTTGTAATAATATCAGACAACAAAATATTCTATGATGTATGAATTTTTTTCAATTTCGGTAACGTGAGATTAGCGCGTACGTGTGAACTTGTCAAAAAGGCGAGTAAAAGCATTAAGACACGAATAAAAAACGAGACATAAAAAGCCAAAAAGCTAAAAAAGACGATATATTCGAGGCAAAAGTATCGTTGTATCATCACATAATAATTTCACAATTTATTTAACGTTAAAAAAAAATTAGAAAATGAAATGATATTTACAGTCATTCGCCGAATAAAAATTTCTTCTCCTCCTTATATCTTCCGCTTCACTTCACATCAAAATCACCACTCCACCAAAACCCTAATTCCTCTTTCTCGTTTCTCCTCACTCTCTTGTGGAGCAGCCATGGATGTCAAAGAAGCCTCCGCCACCGATTTGAAGAGACCAAGAGAAGAGGATGATAACGGTTCCGCCGCCGCACCCGCCGTCGCTTCTACAGAGCCTGCTTGTTTCTCCTCTGTGATTCCTGGATGGTTCTCTGAAATGAGTCCTATGTGGCCAGGTCTCGTTGCTTTTCTCCCCCACTCTTGTTTTTATAAAACAAATTCTGAGTTTTTCCAAAATCGTCTGAGCTCAATCAATCTCTTCTCTTAAATCAAAAATCTGATTTTTTTTTTTTTTAATATTTTGAGTTTTCAGGTGAGGCACACTCTTTGAAGGTAGAGAAGATTTTGTTTCAAGGAAAATCAGATTACCAAGATGTGATTGTTTTCCAGGTATAATCAAAAATCAATCCCTTTCTTGCTGCTTATTTTTCATCATTTCTCTGTTTTATGTATCCTTATAAAGTTTCAATTTTTGATTGTTGTTAGTCTGCGACATATGGAAAAGTTTTGGTTTTGGATGGAGTGATCCAACTTACGGAAAGAGATGAATGTGCTTATCAGGAAATGATCACTCATCTTCCATTGTGTTCTATCCCTAACCCTAAGAAGGTATATCAATCCTTCTACAACCATTTTTTTAATCCTTTATTGCATTTTGTGTGTTGTGTGTGTTGGTTTGGGTTATCAAAGTCTATTGCTTTAAGTTTGCAATTTTTCTTCTCTGGTATAGTAGGATTGATCAAATCATTACTAATGGAGAAATAGAGTAGCTAGAGTTTCTTTTTATCAGATATGAATATTAGAAACTAAAATTGAGCTGGCGTAAATGATTATTACACTCCAGAGTGGTGGTGATAGGAATGTCCACTAGAGAAAAAAGTTAGATGATTTAACATTTTTTAAACTTTTTTAGATGTACAAACTTTGATGGCCACATTGTCCCACGTTCTCTTCTGGCAAAGTTAGAGAATTCAAGTATTAACTTTATTGAGTAATAATACTATGTTTGAGAAAAGCTTGTTATTGGGGTAGTCTAAAAATGCTACCTTTTTGCTTTTAGTTAGTAAAGCTATAAGCCAGAGTGTAGTATCTGATCAATGCCTTTCTAGTTCTTCTATAGGTCTTGGTCATTGGAGGAGGAGATGGAGGTGTCTTGCGTGAAGTTGCACGTCATGCTTCAGTTGAGCAGATTGATATGTGTGAAATTGATAAAATGGTGGTCGATGTGAGTTGTCACATTACTTACTATTTACATTTCTTGCATATATGTTTACAGATGCGTAAATTAGTTTCAACCTCTTGGGAAATTTTCAGGTGTCTAAGCAGTTTTTCCCTAATGTAGCAATTGGATACGAGGATCCTCGCGTGAACCTCGTCATTGGCGATGGTACAATACTAAAACACAATGTAGTTGTGTTGAACACATGTTACCATTTCTCAACTTGATCGATTGGTTAATCATTTGCAGGTGTTGCTTTCTTGAAGAATGCTGCTGAAGGATCATACGATGCAGTTATTGTTGACTCATCTGATCCAATCGGTAACTACTACTACTACAATAACATATCATCATCTGATCTATCAGATTATTAACCTTTGATGTCGTATTTCAGGTCCAGCGAAGGAGCTGTTTGAGAAACCATTCTTCCAATCAGTGGCGAGAGCTCTTCGTCCTGGTGGAGTTGTGTGCACTCAAGCTGAAAGCTTGTGGCTTCACATGGAGATTATTGAAGACATTGTTTCTAACTGCCGTGAGATCTTCAAGGGTTCTGTGAACTATGCGTGGACCAGCGTTCCAACTTACCCTAGGCATGTTTTTATTCAATCTCTTTCATTTTTTTTGTGTGACAATAACAACTTAAACCTGAATGTATTTCAATCATTTGTTTGCAGTGGGGTTATTGGATTTATGCTCTGTTCAACTGAGGGACCTGATGTTGACTTCAAACACCCAGTGAACCCAATTGATGATAGCTCCAGTAAATCAAATGGTCCCTTGAAGTTTTACAATGCTGAGGTAAAAAAACTAAACCTTCTCAATATGTTTACCGTCTCATGCGGTGTATAGAGTCTCATTTCTTCTGTTGTTTTCAGATTCATTCTGCAGCGTTCTGCTTGCCTTCTTTCGCCAAGAAGGTTATTGACTCAAAAGCCAATTGAGAAGTGAGGAAGGAAGCAAAACTAATCTGGAGGATTGTTACATTTATCAAAATAAAGCTTTTTCACAGTTTTTAGAATATTCTGTTGTTTCAAGCATGTTTCTGTGACACACTACCAACAACTGTAAGAGCTGCAATAGCAAATATCTCTTCTTTCAGCATTACACATCACATAGTATCAAATCTTGTCTACAACATGTTAAACACTTAAGTAGCAGCAAGAGGTTTAGCTTGTTCTACATCACGCTTCTTCCTCAAAACCATAGTTTTACAATCATGGTAACAAACAAGACAAGTCACCCATTTAAGCAAATTCCCAACACAAATCAAACCAACATAAAGACTAGTGTAAATCACTCCATTACCACTTGAACTCTCACTGCATTTGTAGTAAAAACATGGAATCCTCGACGCAAGAGCTGGGACCAAGAACATCAACATCAACCAGAGGTCACGTCTCTCATGTCCTCTTCTAAACCAAGCTGAAAGAGACAAAGCATCACTTCCATAGATACCTTGACCATCTTTGTCATCTTCTAAAACCGAAACAACCAAACCCATGTTCCATCCTGCACTCCACTTGCTGAACTTTGCAGTCAGAAATATAAAGACAGTACACTGAATCAGAAAAATCAGAACCACCACCGGATCTAACAGCCACCCTTCTCGGTGGTGACGGTAGCTTAGATATTGATGAGTAATGGATATATAGTTGGTTGAAGCAGAGAGAAACTCGAGAGCAAAGAAGAAGAACAAGAAAAGAAAAACAGAGGTTGACCAAAGGAGGACATATAGAGATGTGATCAAACAGCTTCCAGCTCTGTTCTTACATAACTTGAATGATCTCCGAACCAAATCAAGCATCTTTAACGGTTCTTGTTCCTCGGAGTTGTAAACAAGAGAAGATGCTGAAACGATCGTGGTTGTGGTAAGAAGGTCTATAAAGGTGTAAGGGAAGAAGTAGAGTAGAGATGTTTTGATCAGCCATGGAATCATATCATTCATTTTTTCTGATATTAGAATCTGATCATTCTTTATTTTTTCTGAGAAGACTTCATCCATTTTTTCTGAGAAGAGAATAAAATCATTCTCCGGCAAGTTCTTGACAAGAGTGAGCAGTTTTAAGAAGAATTGAGAAGTGAGAGAGACAGTGGTTTGAAGGGAGAGCTCAAAGAAGATCAAGAAACAAAACAGTGGGAGAGAGCAGAAGCAGAGGAAGAGGAAGAGATTGGTGTTACCAAAGAGTAGCTTCGACGCTCGTTTTAGAAGTTCCATAACACTAAGTTTCTCCATTTGTTGATTTCTTCTTACTCACAGTAGAAGAAGAAGCATAATCACAGATCTATATGTGTTAGTTAGAACATGTAAGTTGCTAAGTAGTTTCCGAATAAATTAATGCTCGTTGACGTTGACGTTGACTTCTTGACTTTTTCTACAAGTTACCGTATGTAATATTTGACTAGTAGTTATCATCAATGACCTTAAAGCAAATGTGATCTAACCAAAAAGTACAGAGCAAAGCTAATTAGTGATAGAGAAATTAATTAAAAAATTCAAGTTTCGAGCTTTTGTTTTTTATTTTGGTCACAGACAATATCTCTATGTAACAAAAGCCTTAGGTTTTTTTATCCAATCTCAACATCACTTTTCTTCTCCAAAACCCTAACTTTACAATCATAGTAACAAACAACACAAGACACCCATTTAAGAACATTACCAATACAAATCAAACCAACATAAAGACCAGTGTACAACACTCCATTCCCACTCAGAAGACTCTCACTGCATTTGAAGTATAAACATGGCATCCTCGTCACAAGAGCACCGAGCAAGAACACTATCATCATCCAAAGGTCACGCTTCTCTTGTCTTCTAATGTACCAAGCTGAAAGAGTCAGAGCATTGCTTCCATAGATATCTTCATCTTCCTCTAAGACCGAAACAACCATACAAATGTTCCATCCTACGCTCCATTTACTGAACTTTGCAGTCAGAACTACGAAGACAGCACCGTGAATCAAAACCACCACCACGTGGAACAGCGCCACGTAGAACGGCATCACATATTGGTCGTTGAAGAGTCTTTGGTGTTCGCTTGTGAGAGAAGCAATGAATAAGTAGATTGTCGAATCAATCAAGAAACCGAAGAAAACAGATGTTGCCAAGAAAAGGACATAGAGAGATGTGATGAGACAACCTTTTACTCTGTTCTGACATATTCTTAAAGATCTCCCGACCAAATAAAGCAGTTCCAAGGGTTCTTCTTCCTCGGACGTGTAAACAATCGAAGATGCTGCAACGACTATGGTAGTGGTAAGGAGATCAAGAATGGTGTAGGGAAAGATATAGAGCATAGATGTCTGAATAGGCCATGGAATAAGCTCATCCTCAGACAACGACAAGTCTTCCGCGGAACTGAGTAGGTTATAGAGGTATTGAGAAGCGAGAGAAACAGTGTTTTGGAGGGAGAGTTCAAAGAAGATCAAGAAACAAAACAGAGGGAGAGAACATAAGAAGAGGAAGAAAGCGAGATTGATGTTGCTTAAGAGTAGCTTCGCAGCTCGTTTTAGTAGTTCGATGACACTTAGCTTCTCTTCACTCTTCGTTTCCATTTTGGTGATCTCTTTCTCACAATAGAAGAAGGGATATCACAGATCTGAGATCTGTTCATGTAATGGTCGTCCTTCATAAACGTTGACTTCGTCTATGTATAAGTCACCGTAAGCAATAATATGTTATTATTAGTTGATTAGCACATGGTGACTTCGTTTTGTAATTAAATTATTTGAAAATGAGCAAAAACTGATAAGCCAAACAAAACAACACATTAAAATGGACTGACCTTAAGGGCTTATACCGAGCAAATCACAAGCTTACTATAAGGAAAGCAAATGCGAACTTGACCAAAATAAGAGCTCAAAGCTTAAAGAGGAGCACAAGCCTTAGCTTTTTGATCCAATCTCCACATCACCTTTCTTTTCCAAAACCCTAATTCTACAATCTTCATAAAACACTACACAAGCCACCCATTTGATAATATTCCCAATACAAATCAAACCCACGTAAAGACTCGTGTACATCACTCTATTCTCATTCGAACTCTCAGTGCATTTGAAGCAAAAACATGGCATCCTCATCACAATAGCGAAGACCAAGAACACCAGCATAACTTGGAGACCACGCTTCTCATTTCCTTTTCCATAGTAAGCAGACAGAGTCAAAGCATCGGTTCCATATATAGCTTGACCATCTTCGTCTTCTTCTAACACCGAAACAACCAAACCCATGTTCCATCCTGAACTCCACTTGCTGAACTTCACCAACAAAACTAGAAAGATAGCACCATGAAACATAGCCAAAACCACATCAAACACCATCCTTACCGGATCGGGGAAGCTGCTGCTTCTGTAATAGCCTCCGGCTTCTTCTTCAATGTTGATATAATAGTAGTATGAGTAGTCACCTAATCCGATCAGAGAAATGATGTGGAAATAGTTTGTTGCTATAAAGAAGAAGCCAAAGAAAACAGGAGTTGACAAGAGAAGGACGTATAGAGAAGTGATCAGACAACCTTCAACTCTGTTTTGACATATCTCTAGGGTTCTCCGAACCAATTGACCGAACCTTAACGGTTCCTCCTCGGACGTGTGAACAATCCAAGTCGCGGAGACTGTTGTGGTGGTGGTGAAGAGGTCTAGAAGGCTGTATGGGAACAAGTAGAGCAGAAATGTTTGGATAAGCAATGGAATCAGATTCTTGGACAAGGATGTATCTTGAGGAACGTAGTAGTAATCCCAGTTATTGAGTTGCCGAACGAGGTATTGAGAAGCGAGTGAGACAGTGGTTTGGAGGGAGAGCTCGAAGAAGATCAAGAAACAAAACAGAGGAAGAGAGCAAAGGAAGAGGAAGAGAAGTAGATTTATGTTACCACATAGAAGCTTTGTTGCTCGTTTGAGTACCCTGATGAGACCTAAGTCCTCCTCGATCTTCATCTCTTTTTGCAGTTCTCTTGTTTCTCACTAAAGAAGAAATGGGGAGATCACAGATCTTAAGTTTTTAATGTGCAAAATATGTAATCGTTCTTTGTTGACGTTGACTACAACGTTGACGTTGACTTGGTTCATAAGCCCCTGTTTTAGCTGCGAGTCTTTGCACCAAATTGCCTCAAACCAAAGTTAGGAAAGCATTCACATTTTTATTTATTTTTGGGTCAGAAAGAAGAAAGATTAAAAGTCAAGATTCATGAATATGTACGACTACAATAAAGTAAAAAACGTCAGTGGGAAACCAAATCATGATCACAGAAGACTCGAGCTAACACCTTTCATAAGCAAATACCATAAGAAGCATCTACAAAGGGTTAAAACTATAAGTGTGTGATCCACCAACAAATGTGTGACAAAGATAACGAAAACTACTATGACCAAAAGTGAGCAGGGAACCTAAGTGGTGGGTGAAGCCATTGGTGATAGAGCAGTTGAGAGCGAGGCAGGGTGAAGAAACAGCTTCATCTTTCTCGTTAGAAGCTTGGTAGAAGATTGGATGGTAAGGGTGACGAGTAAAGAGCAGGGCAATATAAAACTCACACACTGTAACAAGAAGAAAATCTAGCTGATGATGGTTGAGATGATGATGCAGATTCATGACAAAAGCTAAGTTGTGGGAAGAGTAAGATGCAGCGCAGCTGCGAAGAGTCATAACCTCACAAGGGAAAAAGAGTGAAAACAGTTGAGCCTTTAAGATACATCACACATATTTTTAACAGGAAAACAAATTCAACAAGACACCAAAAACATTTATGTATGTTAATAATGCACTCAAAGAAAAATAAAGTATAGAAAAAACGACCTCAAGTGTAGTGTGCTAAGTGTAGTGGTTCAAGCACGCTGAGTGAAGACAGCAAGCCAAGCGCGTTCAATGCATGTAAATGAGAAACAAGTCAAGACGGTTGTTGGAGAACAGCTTGAAGAAGAATTCACCAAATCCAAGACTACACCATGACATGTCCAACAGCTAATCCTAGAATAAACTAATAGCATAGCATATCTATCTTAAAGGGTGCCACACATAACAGGTAGAGCATAGCATAGAAGAAGTAAAAGCTCTTTTTTCTTCACGGTCCAGTTTCACACCCTGAAAGAAGGGTGAAGAATATATATCAAAATACTTCATATGTTATTCAATTTTTTGTTGTACACTTAAAATCAAGAAGAGAAAAGAACTCTTACCCATTGGCATATGGCGAACGTCGACCATAGGGTGAGTCACGGCGAGGAGAATCACGGCGCGAACCCCGATAAGGAGGGGTTCTGCTGTAGCTCCGCCTACGCCGAGGTGGAGATACACTACGAAGCCTTGGAGGAGATCTTCTTCCACGCGGGCTTATACTCCTGACCAAAATCCCATTCCCAGGAACAACAAATATATGTCATAAGAGTGTAAAGTATTTTCACAGCTCAGCCTCTATTCTTGATTACGAAATGCAATAATACGGCTTCAACGGAAAATTCAACACTCCTCGTAGCTATTTTAACAGGCACAAAGACGGATAACAAGAACCCTATAAGTAACACCTACCACAATGGACTAAATGACATAATATATAATATAAATTATATTGCTAATAAGATTACAAAAAAACAGCTCGATGTGAATGTTTTAGCTGGAGTGGACTCACCTGCGTGCATAGGCATAATCTGGACTCCTAGGACGACGAGGACTAGGGCTTCTACGTCTCCCAGAGGCTCTACCACGTCGACACTCCCTAGCAAAATGTCCAAGCTCACCACACTCATAGCACTTGGAGTCTTCAATACCTCCACGAGCTCCCTTATCTTTATGAGAAAGCTCCACACGCCACCCATTCTTTCCTGGACCTCAGTTAGTGTAACAAGAGTTACAATTTGCAATACCAAAACGTTACATGATAGTTCAGATGTTTAATGAGAAGAACACTGACCATCTAATGCTCTGATTGCATCTAAAGCATCCCTTTCGTCGTCGAATTCGAGGAAAGCGTAACCAGGAGGCCTACGAGCTACCCAGACACTGTGATTACAAGATCAAGTGTCAAAATTCGCAGGCAAACAAAATTGATTACAGCTCAAGAGATCAAATTTTATTACTTGCGAAGAACACCAAAGATTCGGAATTCATCTTCGAGTTCCCTTTCGGTGACTCTCGGGTCCAAATTCCCAACATAAACCCTCGGCATGTTGCAAAATCAGTTTAATCTGAACCAAGGAAAAAACTTTAGTCATCAGTTTCAGTAACTTGCTGCTGCGACTCTTAAGATAAGAAATTGAAGGCGAAATCTCTATCTTGAAGCTGAGAATCGAATTTAGTGAAGAAATGTTGCAATCGGTACCTGGGATTCCTGGTCCTGAGCACCAAGCAGGATGTTTTAGGGTTCAGACTTGAGACTTCGGCGAGGAGAGAGAAAGAGCTAGAAGACGTTGAGTTCTAAAGTTACTCATTAGATGAAAATTACATTTTTTCACATTGCTAATTGGTCTTTTTTTTTTTTTTTGCAGCATAATTGTTTTTTTCCCTCACATTTAAAACGAAATTGAACGACGGAATTATAGAACACAACTATACTAAAAATTAAATTTCGGTAATTCTTATTCATAAACATCTCTATTATTTTCATTCATTTAAATTGTTCGCACTTCTCACATTAGGTAAATCGTAAAATTTAGTCTTCATTTTTTTGTTCTTTATGTCCATAAGATATAATGTGATATTCAAGAAATTTGATGTTAGTTTTTGAAAAATATACATCCCTTTAATATTAGTAGACTTTTAATTTTCATCGAATAATAACATGAAAAATAACTATTTTAAATACCAGATATCGCTTAACAATGAATGAACTAAAAATCAATCACAGTTTACAACAAGAGTCAAATTCATATAAACTAAAGTCCATAATTTTTAGTTACTTCTTCCCTTTTTTGACATCTAATGTACTCGCGTTTTTATAGCACTAAACAGCATAAAATGACTAAAAACAAATGCATGCATGTAGGCTTCAGAGAGGTGCGCTTTGAGATTGGGCACCTAAATTAAAATGTGTAAAATCCCTTCTAACGTGTCGCCATCTCATTGGTTATATTGTATCGACGTAAATGGTATAGCAGTTACGATAAAATAGCATCATCCCCAAAAAAGAGGCAAAGACTTATCCATTGGGAAAACATTCTGAACCAAGATAAGTCATTCTGGGTCCCACATACATCAGGCCCTCTAAAACTGAGCCTCATGACGTGTCTATTTCTCATTCGCTTATTTACAGCCCACACATGTAGACCCCACCATTCCCCACGTGCCTGCCTTTACAAAAGCTACAAAAAATATCGTACAGAAATTTCTTAGTTACAGCTTTGATTTACACGTGTCATATACCCACGCGCTTGGCTTGTCGCTAAGGATGGACATGGGAATGAATACTAGAAAAAAATGGCCGACTTATCCAAATTTAAATTCGAATTATATATATATATATATATATTTGGCTAGTATCTAAATTTTCTAAAACATTAAAATATTGCTATATCGTATTTTAACATTTTAAACCAAATTTTAAAATTTTCAAAGTTACATTTAATTCTATAAAATAGCTATAGCATTTGGATTTTTAAAAAATTATCAAAACTAAACGTATGGATGATTTATGACGAATATTTTTTAATTGGATAATAATATAAATACAAGGCATGTAATTGACAAATATTGATATATATATTCGAATTTTTATCCACGGATAATAGATTTATTATCTCTTTTAACATACTTTAAAACTACACATCATTTTTGTAAAAGTCGAATAACTAATTGAAACTGTTATTAAACCCGGGTCTATTAAACAAAAAAAAGTATGTGTAGCCCTAATTGGATTAATTGAGTGGAAGAGGAGAAAGGGTCGGTGTAATAAATTGTTTTATTTTACATATCAAAAAAGAAAAGAAAAGAAAAAGTAGCAAAGAAGAAGAAGAAAATAAAGTGTTATCTGATTCGGATCCAATCTCGTTAGCTTCCTAAACAAACGTGAAAACAAAACGCGGCTTAGATCCTGACGTTTTTATTTTTGTATGCCAACGTTATTTTTACATTCAAACCATTATGCAAAATGGGGTTATTATTGTAAATTAACTAATGGTTAGTAGTTAGTGACAATTCTAATGCTGCTTTGTCCCTTGGGAGTTTGAGAGGCCACCCCCACTCGCGGCGTGGTGCCCTTTTATATCAATATAATACGATAATGTGTGCTTACATGTTTAATTATCTTTGTTTGGTCAAGTTTTTAATTTAATAATGACTTCTTCTTTTAACTATTACTATAAATTTACTAATATCTAAATATATACATGCATGTTGCATTCCCAATGATGTTTGTTCTATTTTCTGTCTTTTTTGTTCTATGACTTATTAGACAAAGATAATTCTTATGATATTTTTTGATTAAGATAAGAAGATTGATTCATCTCATCTCATCTATATGGATATATCTTGGAGATCGTGTGTGGAAGTTTGGTTTTTTGACCAATGCATTGCAATTATTAATTTTGTTTGCCAACTGCTTACGATTACTATTTCAAAAATTTTATCCAAAAATAAAATAAAACGTTACTTGCACTTTGTAGAGCTGTGTGACTACTCTATATTACAATGAAACGACTTGTCAACAATTGTTTGTATACAACATGTAGATACAACTCCCCTTTTAACTTAAATTTAACTTATATCTTATCAAAGCATATATTCAATATACATACATGAATATGATAATTTTAATAGGAATAAATATATTTTAAAATATAATGAAAAGAGAAAAAATGAGAAAGATGTTAAGGAAAATAAAACTGTTAGATAAGACCATGCTAAACAAAACTAATTTATGGTGCTAAAATGCTTGAATGGTTTATCCTAAAAGTTAAGGAAGTTTCCCACTATGGTAACTAATAAAAATAAAATACTTGGTTCTTCCATAAACTCTAAAGATTTATAACATTCGCATTTTATCTCCTGAAAAATAAATTAATTGGTACTGGAATAATTAGTTTTGCTTGGAGTCATCATGTTTTTAAAACAAAGTTTACCGAATCTTCTCCGATTTGGATAAACTCGTAAACGATAGCTCAATTTTAAACAATAAAAAAAATATCATCAATTTCAAAAAAGTTATAAAGTGGACCCGTACCAATATACGACCTAGATAGTAGGTTAGATAAGATCTCATAATCGTTTAAATTTAATATAAAATAAAATAAAAATGTCATTACCTTCGAATTGGATTAAGGATAAAAGAAAATGGTCCACCACATTATCTAGTCATCTACCAACCCATCAAACTGAGATGATAAGAGGATTAAGGGTAATAGTGTCATTTCATTAAACGACCGTAGTATTATTATATTAGCCAAAATTAGAAATAAAGAAATAAAATGGCTAGATCGTTAGAAAACGTGTATATATGCATTTGGTATTTATCGTTTTATCCTCTCTTTTTTATTTTATTTCTTTTTCTTTGTCTCGCATTTAATTTCTTTCGATGCTTATGTCCCAAAGAGTCTCGAGTCCTTATCGTGAACTTTATTGTTCATTCATCTATTCAACGAAGAAGATAATCTAAACGTCTCCGTTGAGTTTTTTTCCTCGCCGGCGATTAGTGAATTTTTGGACAAGGTGAGTACTTTCACTGTAAACCACTTTTGTTTCCTTTTTATCATTTTTCTTTGTTTTTTTAGGAATAAGCTTTTGATTTCATTTAGTTTTTTTTTTTTAAACTGTTCCATTCATAGGTATGAAAATGGGTTATTTTAGCTGTTTCTTGTTGTTGTTTTAATAGAGATCTATATATATGTAACAAGAATCACAAGTTTTGGATTGATTTGGTCTCAGATGATTTGTTCTTTTTTTTTTTTTGGTTATTGTAGCTTCCGTAATCCAAATTTCTTCACTTTCAGATTCAGTCAATTTTTTTTTTTTTTTTAAATTCTGTATCATTTTTTGTTGGCATTATTCAGATCATTGTTTCGTTAGTTTTGGTGACATCAAAGTAAATTCCAATGAAATGGGTTTCTTTTTTTCTTTTTTCTTTTTTGCAGTGTTTTTGACGTGTGTTGGCCTTGTCAAAATCCAATCTTTCGCTTTGCTTCTCTATGGTGTCAAGATCTTGTGCAAATTTTCTCGATTTAGCATCTTGGGACTTATTAGACTTTCCTCAAACTCAAAGAGCTCTTCCACGTGTCATGACTGTTCCTGGTATCATCTCTGAGTTAGATGGAGACTATGGTGATGGATCCTCCGATGTTAATTCCTCCACTACCTCTCACGAGCGTAAGATTATAGTGGCTAACATGTTACCACTACAAGCTAAGAAAGATACAGAAACTGGCCAATGGTGTTTTACCTGGGACGAAGATTCTCTTCTCTTGCAACTCAGAGATGGCTTTTCTTCTGATACGGAGTTTGTTTATATTGGTTCACTCAATGCTGATATCGCTATGAGTGAGCAAGAAGAAGTTTCTCAGAAGCTTTTGTTGGATTTCAATTGTGTTCCCACGTTTTTACCAAAGGAGATGCAAGAAAGATTCTATCTTGGTTTCTGTAAACATCACTTGTGGCCGCTCTTTCACTATATGCTTCCTATGTTTCCTGACCACGGTGATCGTTTTGACCGGCGTTTATGGCAAGCTTATGTTTCTGCTAACAAGATATTTTCAGATAGGGTGATGGAAGTTATTAACCCTGAGGAAGATTATGTTTGGATTCAAGATTATCATCTGATGGTTCTTCCTACATTCTTGAGGAAACGGTTTAACAGAATCAAGCTTGGATTTTTCCTTCACAGTCCGTTTCCATCTTCAGAAATCTACCGCACTTTGCCAGTTCGTGATGATCTTTTGAGAGGATTGTTGAACTGTGATCTCATTGGCTTCCACACGTTTGATTACGCTAGACATTTCTTGTCGTGCTGCAGTAGGATGCTTGGTCTCGATTATGAATCTAAGCGTGGACACATCGGTCTTGATTACTTTGGTCGAACGGTCTTTATCAAGATTCTTCCTGTTGGCATCCATATGGGTAGGTTGGAGTCTGTTTTGAATCTCCCGTCGACTGCAGCGAAAATGAAAGAGATTCAAGAACAGTTCAAAGGGAAAAAGTTGATTCTTGGTGTTGACGACATGGACATCTTTAAAGGGATAAGCCTCAAGCTTATAGCTATGGAACATCTCTTTGAGACGTATTGGCATATGAGAGGAAAACTTGTTCTGATTCAGATAGTTAATCCAGCTCGGGCCTCTGGTAAAGACGTGGAAGAAGCAAAGAGGGAGACGTATTCAACTGCAAAAAGGATCAATGAGCGATATGGTTCCGTTGGTTATCAGCCAGTGATCTTGATTGATCGTCTTGTTCCTCGTTATGAGAAGACTGCTTATTATGCTATGGCAGACTGTTGCCTGGTGAATGCAGTAAGAGACGGTATGAACTTAGTTCCGTATAAATATATCATTTGCAGGCAAGGGACCCAAGGAATGGATAAGGCCATGGGGATTAGCAATGACTCACCCCGGACAAGCATGCTTGTTGTCTCTGAGTTTATCGGCTGCTCGCCTTCGTTGAGTGGTGCGATCAGGGTGAATCCATGGGATGTAGATGCTGTTGCAGAAGCTGTGAACTTGGCTCTCACTATGGGTGAGACTGAAAAGCAACTAAGGCATGAGAAGCACTATCACTATGTTAGTACTCATGATGTGGGTTATTGGGCAAAGAGCTTTATGCAGGATTTGGAGAGGGCATGCCGGGAACATTATAATAAACGTTGTTGGGGTATTGGTTTTGGGTTGAGTTTCAGAGTTTTGTCATTGTCTCCGAGTTTTAGGAAGCTATCTATCGATCATATTGTCTCAACGTACAGAAACACAGAGAGAAGGGCGATATTTTTGGACTATGATGGGACTCTTGTTCCTGAAAGCTCCATTATCAAAACCCCTAATGCTGAAGTCCTTTCTGTTCTGAAATCTCTCTGTGAAGATCCTAAAAACACTGTGTTTGTCGTCAGTGGGAGAGGATGGGAGTCTCTGAGTGAATGGTTATCTCCATGTGAAAATCTTGGAATAGCAGCTGAACATGGATACTTCATAAGGTATGAATGCTTATTAGTGATTCTCTCAGTTAAGGTTTCGAACAAAGTTAGACTCATTTTATATTTGGATTCAGGCGGAGTAGCAAGCAAGAGTGGGAAACCTGTTACTCGTCTGCTGATGCTGAGTGGAAGACAATGGTAGAGCCAGTAATGAGATCATACATGGAGGCAACAGATGGTTCCACTATAGAGTTCAAAGAGAGTGCTTTGGTTTGGCATCATCAAGACGCGGATCCAGACTTTGGATCTTGCCAAGCAAAAGAGCTTCTGGATCATCTAGAGAGCGTACTCGCAAACGAGCCAGTTGTTGTCAAGAGAGGCCAACACATCGTAGAGGTCAAACCACAGGTAAGATAACAATTTACTTTTATACTTATCGAATGCAAAATTCTCCTACATTCTTATGTGATGGAATCTGTTTCTTTTTCTTGATGCAGGGAGTGAGCAAAGGCCTAGCCGTGGAAAAGGTGATACACAGAATGGTAGAGGATGGAAACCCACCAGACATGGTGATGTGTATAGGAGATGACAGATCAGACGAAGACATGTTTGAGAGCATATTGAGCACAGTGACAAACCCTGACCTCCCAATGCCACCAGAGATCTTTGCCTGCACTGTGGGAAGAAAACCAAGCAAAGCCAAGTACTTCTTGGATGATGTATCTGATGTATTGAAGCTCCTAGCGGGATTGGCTGCTGCATCTAGCAGCTCAAAGCCTGACTATCAACAAGAATCTTCCTCATTGCACTCACAAGTGGCGTTTGAGAGTATCATCTGATAACAAAAATGATAGTGTCAGTGTGAACCATAACAAACATGGGGGGAAAGGGTTGTATATGAAGGTTAACATGATGGGACTTGTCTGTGTGATTTTTTTTTTTCCCTTTTTTTTCAAAAGCTTGGGAGGGTCAATGGTATTTTCTTCTACCTCTCTTTCCCTGTTTTTTTTGTCTTTCTGTTTTTTAGAATTTGCAGGTTTTATCTCTTTGTATAGAAGAAGTCTCAATGGTGGTTTGTAATTTACACGGAATAACCAAATGAACAAGATGGATTTTGTAATTCTTTAAACAAGTGACAGAAATGTTTAAAAAACTGACTAATCTTGTGAGTACTAAAAAGTATTTGGGATATGGGAAGTTTGTAGCGAAGACTGGAGACGAAACGCTACCGTTTCTCTGAGTTCGTCCAAAACGGCGTCGTTGAGCGGTTTTGGTAAGTATGTAATGACTTTGTCCTTTTTACATTTTTCATTACGTTCATCTTTCTTTTGTGACGTTAATGATTTATTTATCTTTTGCTTTGATCTTATCTAGTTTTTGTTTTACATCAGATGCTCCAAATGAAATGCACCATTCTTCTATTTTTTTCTATTCCGAGAGTGCTAAATAAAATTACACAATATTTTGTAAAATTTTCTTAAAACATAATTAAAATCTTAAATACAATCAACAAACCATAAAAAAATGTTGTTATAAGTTGCGCCGACGTTAATGGCATGACAAAATGTGTCACTTTTCTACGCCTCTCTTTCCTTTTTGGCTTTTTCTCTTCAACCTTTCTCCTTCCTTTTTTCCCACAGATACTCCTTTCACCATTTTTTAAAAACCATCTCTGTTTCCTGCAATTCATAATAATAACCAAATTTCTCTTCTCCATCGCAACCACAATCGAACACATTCTCCTCCTTTTTAGATATGACTTAGGGTTTTCTTTTGTTCTCTCGTCTCTTCTCCTGAACCTAAGTAATGATGAATAGGCATTTTCTGTTACAGTGTATTATCATTCTTCTACTCTCTGGGTTTGTAGCTTCAGCTCCTTCATCATCTTCACCTGCGAGTTAGTTTCATTTTTCACCCTGTTTTAACAGTGACACTCTTTTCGATCTTTTCTTCGAGCTCACATTTCATTATTCTTGCAGAGATTGTTAACAATTTCATCTCTAATTATGGCACTTCCTTTATTAAATGGTTATGGTCCTTCAAAACCACCACTCAAAAAGGTTACTTTTTCCTCTCTTCTCCGATTAAAGTTCGACAATTTCAGCCATTTTTTTCTCTAATTTTTTTTGGTTATAATCAGATGTTTCAACGAAATCGATGGTGAAATACGAAACTGGGTATTCAGTGGAAACGGTGTTAGATGGAAGCAAACTCGGAATCGAACCGTATTCACTTGAGGTTTTATCAAATGGCGAATTGCTTATTCTGGATTCTCAAAATAGTAACATTTACAAGATAACATCTTCACTTTCTCTATGTAAGTGTACTATTGATTTTGCGTATCAGATGTTATAGATTCCAATACTTGCTGATTCTCTTCAGGATTTTGAATACGGATTATGATGAAATCACTTTTGTTTTCTTCTCTGCCTTTCACGTGAAAAAAAGAAACTATTTTTCTTACCTAATCGTAGTGTACAAATAGCTGTTTATGGCAATAAAGAGAGAAACTTTGCTGATGTTTTTTCTTTGTTTGAGAATTTGGGATTCAATGTTTTTTAATTGCAGCATTTTAACATTAAGCTACTCTTGTTGAATATTGATTGTTTGCTTCAACATTGTTCATAAGACCAACAGATTTTAACTCTTGGTAACAATGGCAGATAGCAGACCAAGGCTTGTTACTGGATCCCCTGAAGGATATTCAGGTCATGTCGATGGTAGATTAAGAGATGCGAGGTTGAATAATCCCAAGGGACTTACTGTGGATGATAGAGGAAATATCTATGTTGCAGATACTGTCAATAATGCTATTAGGAAGATCAGTGAAGGAGGTAACTTTTTTTTCGGTTGTTTTATGGTTTTGCCTTTTTGGAGAAGAATCAGATTTGAGAAAGAAAAATGCAATGGCAGGTGTAACAACCATTGCTGGGGGGAAAATGGTTCGTGGGGGAGGTCATGTGGATGGTCCAAGTGAAGATGCAATGTTTTCAAATGATTTTGATGTTGTTTATCTCGGAAGCAGTTGTTCCTTGTTAGTCATTGACCGAGGAAACCAAGCTATCAGAGAGATTCAACTTCATTTCGACGACTGTGCTTATCAGTATGGAAGTGGCTTTCCTCTTGGTACCAACCTCTTTCATTCTTAACCTTTGTTTGTTATCTCTTTGATGTAAATCTCTGATTCAATTGCTTTGTTGTTATTGCAGGGATTGCAGTTCTTGTAGCGGCAGGTTTCTTTGGTTATATGCTGGCTTTGTTGCAACGTAGACTCGGTTCTATCTTTTCTTATCAGACTGTGAGTGTCCAAGCATCCTAACATCTTTCTCTTCTGCTATATTCCATTAGTGGCCTTTTAACCGAGATTTCTGCCTGTTGCGTTTACATAGGATACATTTAAATCTCTTCCTGATGAAGAGCCTATAAAACCAGTCAGACCACCTCTGATTCCAACCGGAGACGAGCAAGAAAAGCAAGAAGAAAGCTTCCTTGGAACTTTGAGGATATTCATTTCAAATGTTTGGGTTTTTTCTGTGGAGCTCTTCAGTGGAATGTTTCCTGGTCTCAGAAAGAAGCAGATAGTCAGCTTCAACTTCAACCATCAAGAAACAACTTCATGGCCAATCCAAGAAAGCTTCATAATACACAACAAAGATGAACCACCTCCCGTTGAAACCAGGAACCCCACTCCAAGAAAAACCTATTCTTTCATGTCCAAAGATGCAAAAGAGAAAATGCAACAGCTGCGCCAAAGCCGTGCCTTGTACAGAAGCTTGGATCCTGAATTCCTCGAGGAGCAGCAGCAGCACCAGCATCACCGTAGGCATCACTCAACAATTCCACATACTCTTTATGAGCAGAGCAACGAGAAGACTAATGAAATCGTGTTTGGACCGGGACTGGAGCAAGACCACAGGCGTGTGGCAGGAGAACAGATGGATACTAATACTCATCAGAGTATTCACTACAGAGCTGACCAATCTGTGATTTACCCATATGGATACTATTCGTATACATGAGTTGTAGTAGCAATTGGGAATTGGGAATTCATGTATAGGTGTTTTGAGATTTGTTGAGAAAGGTACATTGGGGGATTTGGGTTTTTAGATCACTCTTGTAAGCAAAGTAGCAAACTTTAATTATTCTGCAGTGGTATAAAGAAAAAAAAAAGGATAACTTCAACATAACATTTACAAAAGATACAATACTTCCTCCACTTTCATGTGGTTTAAACCTAAACCTAAACCTACTCAGCAGAGGAAGAACCACGAGCTGCAGCATCTTCTTCAGCCATCTTTGAAAATCCTTCAACCTGAATCTTTATAATGTCATCAATAGTTGCACGAGGAAGAGACAAAGTAGTGTCTGTCTCTTCATTACTGCAATCTTTGTCCTTGTTAGTTTCTTCTGCATCATCAAAGCTTATCAGGTCCATATGTTCATCAGAAGGCTTCAGAGTAAATGGCGGCTTTGAGTTACTGCAACTTGGGCTATCAGGATCAGATAAAGGAACTTTCTTGTCTAAAACAGCTACATTGTTGGGTTGACACATGAAGAAAATAGGAGATACCATCAAACTAACTAATTTACATAGTGCAGAACACACGAGGGAAAGGTGAGACACGATCATCATAACTAGTCTACTTAGTAACGAATAAACGGTTGATTCAGCGACTCGGTTTTTAATGTAGGAGAAGAAGATCAGAACTTGTTCCCCCAATTTGGTTAGGAGAAGCTTCCATGTCATGATGAACGAGAGTTGGTTCACTTCTTCCTGTCTATAACGATTTGGTTAAGAGATTTGAAATGTTTGATTTTACACTAAATGTGAAAAAACTTACATGACGAATGATGTAAGGACGAACAGCAAATCCAATGGCTACACCAAGAAAGCATGAAAGAACAATCCCTAGTGACCAAAGAGAGTATGTTCCTAAACCTGAAACAGCAAAAAGAAGAATCGTTGAAGTTTCTAAAGCATAGTGTATCAAATATACAAAAAAGATTTACTTAGTAAAAAGAATTACTAGAATGTGAGCTTTCAAGGCAATCCTCTTCCTTAAGATTTATCTGGCGAACCATTTCGTTTCCATGATCAGAAACAAGTAAACAACATCTTTGAGGAACAAAAGTTATCTCGAAATCGCTAGAGAAAGTTGCATTCTGTGCAGGTCCATCCCTATGTCCAACTTCCTTTGAGATTCCTCCAGCAATGGTCGTTACATAACCTACAAAGTCCAGTCAACAAAAGAGGAATAATCAAATGGAAACGAGAAATGGATGAAACAAACACCTGAAGAGCTGATCTTGCGTATAGCTTTATTGCTCCTATCAGCAACATAAACATTTCCTTTAGCATCGATAGCAAAACCATGAGGTTTGTTGAACCGGCTGTTACCAGCTTTACCATCTAAATAACCGGCATTCCCATCTCCAGCAAACCGGGTTATCACACTATCTGCACAAACATACACACACAGAGCCACCAGATGAGCTAAAACTTCAATTGAATAGAGAAACATAACAAAAATTTTAAAAACGTTACTTAAATTTAGTAAGGTTTACAACTTTTAGGGGAAAACAAATTAAAGGTCAAAACTTGCAATTATATTTACTTATGCATCCATAATTTTACTACTCATATACAAAATAACACAATTATAATGATCCGATTCAATACTTTACCATTGGATAAAGGAAATGAAGTAGTATAGAATGTGCTGCCAGTAGAATCAAGGACGATCAGATTGGAAGATCCTGGTAAAACATGAATCGTGTACGGATTCAGACTAGCCTTATGGCCATCGACCACTGTTGTAACTTCATATCCGTCTTCTAGAACTATCTTAGCACTCACTGTAACAAAAAAATCATGAGAAAAACCTCAGGAAAAAAATATATTAAAATCCGTTATTTGGGTTTGGAAATTCAACTAAATTAACAGTTTTGAAAACTTACCCAGATTGAAAACGATGAATTAAAAGAGAGACAGAGACCCAAACCCCCAAGCCATGTCAGAATCGAGAATGAAGCGAAAGCGACTTTGTTGTGTGTTTACTTAATTTTGCTGCAAAGCATCTTTAATTGCTAAAGTTACTGTATATAAAGTACAATCAAAAATTCTTTTATGGGCCCAACATCAGCCCATTTAATGTTTTAGAATTGCTGACTTAAACGTTACCGTTTTAGATGTAAATGAAAGTCATGTTTAATATACAACGCATTTAATTTGGCAATTTGCTTACGACGACGACTGAGGAAAAAAAAAACGAGCATCGTTCATCGAGATCCAAATCCTCAGTTTCTTTTTTCATCTCTCTTCGTATTTGATCAGCTACTCGGAACTCCGGTAACGGATTTGAACAATCCCGGCGGCGAAATTCCGCTGCTCGGTTAACTTTTTTGTCATTTTCAGATTCTTCCTAAAGTTGCCGGTTCAACTCTTGAACATCCCAATCATGAATCCGTTTTCTTCCGGTACTCGTCTAAGGTAAATTGGATTCTCCTCTTTCCTTATTCGTATTCTGTTTCAGGTTCTTAGTTGTTTCTGGATTTTGATCAGCTTACAGATAAAAATTTGATTTAATTTATTGTAGTTGAGCTCGTTCATTTGATGATTTGAATTCTGATTTTTATTGACCTGTATCGAAGATGATTTTGGTTCAGCTGTTTCTGATTCCTTAGAATTTTGCTTTTTTTTTTTAGTCTAAGAACATAATCAAACCAAGGATTTTGGGATTGTATAGTGGAAGTTCGATTCAGTTTAGATTACTTGTATATGATTCTGAAGTTATGTGTGACTTATGAATGTGATTCAGGGACATGATCCGTGCCATAAGAGCATGCAAAACAGCTGCAGAGGAGCGTGCTGTTGTGAGAAAAGAGTGTGCTGATATCAGAGCTTCCATTAATGAAAATGACCCGCACGATAGGCACAGGAACCTTGCAAAACTCATGTTCATACACATGCTTGGTTACCCGACGCATTTCGGGCAGATGGAGTGCTTGAAACTCATTGCATCTCCTGGGTTTCCAGAGAAGAGGATTGGATATCTTGGCCTAATGTTGCTTCTTGATGAAAGACAAGAAGTGTTGATGCTTGTTACAAATTCATTAAAACAGTATCCTTAATAGCATAGTATTCTAAATTCTAATACTTTGGCCTGGAAAAAGATAGAACATTTGATTTTGGATTCCATTGCTGTGATGGGAATTGGGAATTCAGGAGGGAAATTATATTGTAATGGATTTGTTATTGGTTAACCTTAACTCACATGCAGAGATCTTAACCACACGAACCAGTATGTTGTAGGACTGGCTCTCTGTGCTTTAGGGAACATTTGTTCGGCCGAGATGGCTCGTGATCTTGCGCCAGAAGTAGAAAGATTGATCCAGTTTCGTGACCCTAATATACGAAAGAAGGTGAAGTGTTTTCTAGTTCCTCTGCTGGAGTTTAGTAGCTTTGTTTTTTTCTCCTCCATTGAGTTTACGATTTGAGTTGTATTATATGCAGGCTGCACTTTGCTCTACTAGAATAGTGAGGAAAGTTCCAGATCTTGCAGAAAACTTTGTTAATGCTGCTGCTTCCTTACTTAAAGAAAAGCATCATGGAGTTCTTATAACAGGAGTTCAACTTTGTTATGAATTATGCACAATCAATGATGAAGCCCTAGAGTACTTCAGAAAGGTAGGTCAATAAACTTCATCAAACCACTCTACTTATTCATACAGAAGCATAGGCATGCTGTAATTTAATATGCTTCATTGAACATGCGTACATGTACCTGTTATATTACTTGTAGATGCTTCTGTGTACTATATTTCTCCTGCATTAAAGTTTTCATATCTGTGATATTGGCTTACAAACCCTTGTCTTTGTTTTGTCTCTGCAGAAATGCACGGATGGGTTAATAAAAACTTTGAGGGACATTACTAATAGCGCATATCAGCCTGAGTACGATGTTGCAGGGATCACAGACCCTTTCCTTCACATACGGTTGCTCAAGCTCTTGCGTGTTTTAGGCCAGGGTGACGCTGATGCTAGTGATTTGATGACTGATATACTTGCCCAGGTTAGTCATGGTTTAGCAAGTAATTCTGGATACGGTTCATCATTATCACCATTCCGATATAACTTCCTTATCAAACATCAAAAATTTTTTTTATTTATTTTTGTTTTTTTCAGTTGCAATAATTATACTTTTTCGAAAAAATGTTGTTGAGAGAAAAAAATATGGTAACTATGTTCTCTCATAGCATAAGGGAGAAACAACTTTGTTTAGTAAATAGGGGTAATAGGCTATCATTCTCTTTGGTTTGTATTAGGCTTATTGGGTACTGAGTTTTACTTGTACTTTTGGCCGGGATGAATGCACCATTTTTTATGCCGACCTTGGTACTCTTAGAGAGTGCTTATGTGTGGCTATAATAGTCTGTAGGTTGCGCCAATCCTTTTTATTTTACCATGATAAAGAATGCACCCCGCTTCTGTTACATGCTCTATTGTGGAAATCTTTTGAGTTCAGAGTCACGGATCTACTGTGGGTTATTTTGTTTTTCTGGTTCCTTGATCGATGCTGTTATGCTGAGAGATATCTTTATTCTAGCTGGTTTCATGCTATTGTAGGTGGCAACAAAAACTGAATCAAACAAAAACGCAGGAAATGCCGTTCTCTATGAGTGTGTTGAAACAATCATGGCCATTGAAGACACCAATAGCTTGCGTGTGCTTGCTATCAATATCTTGGGAAGATTCTTATCTAACCGCGACAATAATATCAGGTTCAATACTCTTCACCTCAATTATTTATTTGATATATTATGTTTAGATTAGAACTAGCTTGCTCATATTTTCCTGTCTATTATCTTTCTTTGGGTCTGCTTAACTCTATGAAGCATACTGTACTCTTGTATCAGTCAGCGCTTTCTTGGTTTTATTTCATGTTTTCTGACTCTTGTTCTCTCAGACTGTTGCATTCTCCTTAGAAATTTTTACTCTCGTTCTCTCAGATATGTTGCATTAAACATGCTGATGAAAGCAATCGCTTTTGATGATCAAGCAGTGCAAAGGCACAGAGTTACAATCTTGGAATGTGTTAAGGTATTGTTTTTAGTAATACTACCGAGAAAATACTTTTATACAGTCTTAACTGTAAGTAATAGTTTTCTTAGAGAAAGGATACATGTTGATTTGGCTTTCTACTTCGATCAACAATTTAGGACCCAGATGCGTCTATCCGGAAAAGAGCTCTTGAGCTCGTCTCTCTGTTGATAAATGAGAATAATGTCAAACAGCTAACAAAGGAGCTAATTGATTATTTGGAAATCAGCGACGAAGATTTCAAGGAGGATCTTAGTGCAAAAATATGTCTTATCGTTGAAAAGTAAGTATTCTATTTGAGAAAGTGAAGGACCATCTGCTCTCATGCTGAAAGACAGTAGGGGTTGGGGTGAGGAGGATGGAAAGGTTACTGTGAGTGTCTAGTTGATTGAGATTTTTTGTTGATTTGTAAACAATTTTGATAATGTAGGTTTTCTCCAGAGAAGATGTGGTATATTGATCAGATGCTCAAGGTTCTGTCGGAGGTATGGATTCAAACGCGAGACATTTTATGCTATGAGTTTATAGCATTCTCTGAAACCGTTTTTTAAGAGTTCATATCTGCATAAGCTCTTGGTAATTCTATTTTTTGTATCTGTAACCGTATTGTCCTCTATTCCATGTTAGTAGGCTGGAAAGTTTGTGAAAGATGATGTGTGGCATGCACTTATTGTTGTCATAAGCAATGCATCAGATCTTCATGGATATACGGTCAGGGCATTATACAAAGCAGTCTTGGCATATTCAGAACAGGTAGCTCTTATATTCTATTGTTTGATTGTGTTCAATCCTCAGTCATTTGTAATCCTTCCTCATATGGATTCTTTGAGATTTCAACCAGGAGACCCTTGTTCGAGCGGCGGTATGGTGCATTGGGGAATATGGTGATCTGTTGGTTAACAATGTGGGGATGCTTGGCATTGAAGATCCAATAACGGTGAGCATCACAATGCCAATCTTAATTCATTATCTGCTTCATATTTAATACGCAGATGCTTTTTCTTGGAATTCCTTGTTGCCTTTAAAAATGTACAATGAGTAGTTGACTGCCTTGAGCAGGTAACTGAATCTGATGCAGTGGATGTTATCGAGGATGCCATTACTCGCCATAACTCAGATTCGACTACAAAAGCGATGGCATTGGTTGCTCTACTGAAGCTGTCATCCCGCTTTCCTTCTGTTTCAGAGTATGTTGAAGTTTGTTCAACCTCATTGTGCTCTGCTTTTATCCCAACTCGTTCATCTGACATCTGCACTTATTCAACTTCAGCTCTACAAAAGATGCATATGCACACTGAGTATATGAATAATGAATTTTGGCTGTCTGCCAGTGTTGCACGTTACCTTCTGAAAAAAATGATTAAAAATACATTATACCTGTACATCTATGTCCTCAACTCTCTTTTGGTAATCAAACAGTTTTTAATGGCAGGAGAATCAAAGACATTATTGTAAAGCAGAAAGGAAGCCTTCTCCTTGAAATGCAGCAGAGAGCTATTGAGTACAATTCTATTGTTGACAGACATAAAAATATAAGGTGGTTAATGAAATCCTTGTTCCTCTCTTCCTCATCTATCTTCGCATGTAATTTTCATATTATCTTTCCCTCAAAGCTCATAAGCGAGGTCTGTAATATAGGTCTTCTCTGGTTGAGAGAATGCCGGTGCTGGATGAGGCTACTTTCAATGTGAGGAGGGCCGGGTCTTTTCCTGCATCAGCTTCAACAATGGCCAAGCCTTCAGTTAGTCTTCCAAATGGTGTTGAGAAACCTCCTGTAGCTCCTCTCGTGGACTTGCTAGACCTGGATTCTGACGATATCATGTCTGCACCTAGTTCATCTGGTGCAGATTTCCTTCAGGATCTACTCGGTGACTTAGGATCGTCATCAGCACAATCTGGTTTGTCCTTTACCGTTTCTACAGATGTTTCTTTCTTTTGATGGCGGGCGTGCTCACTTGCTTGCTATTTGTGTCTGAATTAGCAATCTTTTTTAATTTCATTTCCTCTATCGCCTTGTAAGAGAATAACTCATGTTTGGTCTTCTTTGTTCTTTATGCAATGTTTCAGGTGCAACCCAAGCTCCAAAAGCCGGCACAGATCTGTTGCTCGATATTCTATCAATTGGAACACCTTCACCTGCACAAAACAGCACATCATCTACTGATTTATTATCAACAGCTGACATCATCACTAATCCTTCTAATGCGCTAGACACACTTTCTTCACAAGCTCCACCTCAGATTCCAACGACTGCGCCTAGCGGTATGTTTGATTTGTTAGATGGTCTTTCTCCTAGCCCATTGAAGGAAGGTAAGAAAAAGTCTTGACCGGAATTAAAATCTATATAACTATTAAAAATCTTTTGCAAAGATCAATAACAGGCTCTCCTCCTCATTGCAGCAACCAATGGTCCAGCATATCCACCTATTGTTGCATACGAGAGCAGCACCTTGAAGATTGAGTTCACTTTCTCAAAGCCACCAGGGAATTCGCAAACAACAAATGTCGAGGCTACTTTTATTAATTTATCCTCTAATTCTTTCACAGATTTTATCTTCCAGGCTGCTGTTCCAAAGGTCATTTTCTGCTACCCAATTGATAGTATCTGTATTGAGAACTGTCCTGTTTTCAAAATTTTCTTTAACCTTCTCTTTGTTCTGGGCTACTTACAGTTCCTCCAGCTGCACTTGGATCCAGCTAGCAGTAACACACTCCCGGCTACCGGTAACGGTGCCATCACACAGAATCTAAAAGTCACTAACAGCCAGCATGGGAAGGTACGTACATACACACATTCTCTGTTCGGTTTTCTTTCTAAATGTATGCCTTCAACATTACGTGTTCTGCTACATGATCTACAACCTAATCTATGCTCAAACGATGATCCGTGTTTATGGCAGAAATCACTTGTGATGCGTATGAGGATTGGGTACAAAGTGAACGGGAAAGATGTATTGGAGGAAGGACAAATCAACAACTTCCCTCGCGGTTTGTGAGGATTGATTTTACTATCTCATCACAAGGACTTGAGTGTTTATTTTCATAAACCCAACTTAAAAAGAAAAGACAAGTCTTGCCCAAGCCGTTGATGCAGCAAAAGCAGCTTTTTCTCCTTCCAATTTTTTTCACCCTACTTTGGCTTTGTTTGGGATTTGGGATTCTTGGGGTTTCTTTTTTGTACAAAAGTTCCGATGTTTTGGAATCGGAAAGTGATCGAGGAAGCACTTGAGTTTGTGTCTGAGACTTTAAAGAGATGTGATTCATATAACCCATGATGTATCTCCCCACCAGTTACAGCAAAAAAAAAAGTTTTGGATTTTGGATCATGATTACGTAACTTGTCTTGATGAACACATTTCTCTTATTTGAAGCAAATTCCAAACTTTTTTTTTAACAGAAGTTGCTCAGTACCGACATAAAATATTCGAACATATGTATGGGTTGGTAACAACCAAATCATGGATGTTCATTTGATTTGGTTGGATATGATTTTGAAGACAACTTGTGACTTGAGAGATCATCGTGACGTAATTATTATGAGGACAACTTTGGAGATCATCGTGAGAGTTCCATAACCCAACTCACTCGAATGCACTTTTTGGAGAATAATTACAAATTATGGGTCATCATTATTTTCCCCTACCAATAATGATTCCATCCCATTTTTGGATGCTCTTTAAAAGTCTTAAACCCCACCAAAGAAACAATATTTGACTTCACTTTTCACAAATTTCCATCTTTTTAAAAATATCTGTCCCAGAAATATTATAATCTTCTTTTATCTGAAAAGTTTTTGAACTAATTTAATCTTTAAACTTACAACATCACAGCCTTTTAAAAAAAATATCAAAAGTTGCGCAAATTAGAGATTCTCTTCTTATTCAAATTACAAACTCAGATTTAAGTTTCTCAAGTTTGATTAGAACTAGAAACATCCCATTATAACAGTATTACCACTACAAAACATCATCAAAGAACAAGCTTATTCCTCTCAAACACACCAATAGAGAGATTCAGCTACAAATGACACAAAAGAAAAGAAAACACTAACAAGTAGTATTGTGTTAAACAAAATGAATTCCAAAAACTCAAAATCAATAATTCAATTAAATCAATGGCAGAAATAAGCAACCCTTTGATTTCTTCTGTACCTAACCATGTCTCATCATGGACCCTGAAATCTCCTTCCATTCAATGATAATCCAGCAGCAGAAACTATACTCCCAGATCCAGAACAAGCATAAGAAGAAGAACCACCACCACCAACCACGAGATTGGTCTCTGATGGATTAGCAAACTTTGATCTTTTATTAGACCATTGCCAAATCTTTGACACAGAAAAGCTCTCACCTTTACTTCTCATATTAATCTTCTTCCCTTCAACATTACTATTCTCTCCTTCTTTCACATTCTTCAAACCTTCATTATTAGAACACAAAGCCACAACAAGATCTGATTCAGCTACTATGTACTGATAAGACCCCATTGAGAAACATCTTCTGTTATCAAGATTACTGTTCATACTACTCACACCACTTGTCTCTCCTCCTCCTCCACCACCATCACCATTGTTATTACTGCTTCTAAACTTGCCAAGCCTCACTGAAAACACTCTCTTCCCAATCTCATTCTCAGCTGGTTTCTGCACCGGAGAAACCCTAACTCCATCATCTCCGGCGAAAAATCCAAAATTGAAATCCGGGTTATCAAATTGGTAACCAATAGAGAAAAGGGTTCCTCTACAAAGTGGACAAGTCGAATTCGAGAGTAGCCATGTATCGATACAATCGAGATGAAAAGCGTGACTACAATTAGGAAGCAATCTAAGCTTATCATCCTCTGAGAATTCGCATAGACACACTGCACAATCGAATGGTTCTTTCGTACCTTTGATTTCTTTGTAAAGAAACACAGGAAGAGCGTCGATTAAAGCTTGATCTAGACCTGAATCGTGGAGATGAAAAAGCTGTTGAAGCTGTCTTTGGTAAGTTTCCGAGTCGGAAAATTCTGGGTTTTGATCAGATTCATTCGTTGATGATGAAAGACTCGATCTTTTCTTCTTTAAGTAATATCTCACCAACAAATGTAGAATGCTGCAGATGAAGAAGATGACGGCTAAGAGAACGATGATGAACAGAACGATTGGGCTTATTCGATTGCTATGGGAAGAAGATGATGAATCGTTTGATTGATTCACTGGGATTGGAGAAGGAGCTGATGAAGGTGAGATTTGGATCAAATTCTCGTTTTTGAGCTGGAAATTATGAATTCTCTCTGACATTTTGTGTGTGTGTGTGTGTGTTTTATTTCCTCAGGTGATGAAGGAACAGAGACAACATTAAACTTTAAGACATAAACCCTCCCAATTTATTTCCCATGGAAACTCCAAGAAATTTTCCAATTGATGAGATATAACAGTCAAAAATGTAGCAGGAATTTTGGAAACTGAAATGATTGCTAAACAGATTTGGCCAAGAGCTACCGTAATTAGTTTATGGAAATATTAATACTATTAGTTAAGCTTTAATTAAAATGATTAACCACTTAATTGACCATTGAGTTAAGCAGAGGTCTCTTATTATGTCACCTATTTTTTATTTTTTAAATAATTGTATTTGGAACATCAAAATACTAACAATTTTGGTGTGGAGCCCAATGCTTGATTCAGGGATCTGGTGCCTAGCAGTTTCGAAAAATATAGAAAACCTTACCGAATATGTTATGGTTAGCTTAATTTTTTTTTAATTATTCAATAGCTAATAATAGGGGTGTTAATAATGGGTTTTAACCCGTCGGGTACCTGAAACTCACTAATAATATACATATTTGTGACCTGCCCGTTTTGGTCAAAACAATATCGGGTTAAAAGCGGACGAGTTTATTTATCACGGGTTTTATTTGAGTTTACCCAACAGAATAACGGACATCTGTCGGGTATTTTTTTACAAACAATAAAAAATATAACATTTTTGCTTTTAGAAAGAACCCTAATTATTTGTCAGAGACAACACGACGACGACAATTTTTGAACCTTTGATTGCTTGGAAAAGCTCCGGTGAATCAAACAGCCTCTAACTCCAAGTTCCTCGTCATCTTTAAAAATATTATAGAAGAAGCTGTGAAAGAAGAAGCTGTAGAAGAAGAAGCGGTGGTAGAAGAAACTGTAGAAGAAATAGCGATTCAAAGTTGAAGTTTTGGTTCATCATGGAGATGTCAAGAAGAGAACTATTTTTGGGTTTTTTCTAAAATTCAATTTCATTGATTCAATCTCTCTCTCTGACATTCGTGTGAGATTGTGAATCTATGATATATAGTTTAAGACATAGTAGTGAGATTAGCTAAAGCTCCGAGACTAGCTAAAGCTCCGAGACCCTTTTGTTTGATGATGTGTTGATGTAGAAGATTCATTTGTTTGTAGTTATTGATTGGTTGTGTGACTGTGTTTCTGCATGATTATTACTCTACAAGTTTACAAATTTGAGTGATATTTTGTTATAGGGTTGTTAGTTTCCTTTTACAGAATTAGGAAAAAGGATTTCAGATTCTCTTGTTTAGTGAACTTGATTTACATTTAAGCTTTAGTGCTTTACTTTTGCTCGTGATGGTGGACTTTGGAGAAGTAGGCATTGGATCTCTGTGGGATTTATCTAGCGCTTATAGTCTCTGTGGGATTTATCTAGCGGTTATATGGGATTTATCTAGCGCTTATAGTTTATTTCTTGCGTTTTAACACTTGTTACTTCTTGTTTTCGTTGACTAATTAATTGCTCTATCTTTCTCCTTTCTCTATGTAAGGCAGAGTTATATAGAGTAAAGAAAGAATTTGACAAAGCAGAGCCTAAGCTGTTAGTATACTTTTGGTTCTTTCTAATGCTATTGTTCTGAATATTTAGATATTTAAGATCAGTTTAGCTCAGAAGTCAGAACCCATCACATTTTATGAGTTTTAGAGTGTTCATTTTCGTTTGGCCTTCTTGGTGATCTTTAATTACGGTTCCTGATTTGAATGTTTTGATTCTCATAGTCACATATCTGTCTTCTTGTTTTAGATCTTCTAGATTAGGAACTAGGAAGTTAATAGCTCTGATAAATCTTTATTCTCGTTTATCATCTGTTTTAGGTTTCTTCTGATTTCTCTGTTACAACAACATTTATCTCTGTTCTATTCTGTCTCAGTTTATCTTGAAGGATGTATTTAATCTGCATGTCTCAGTTTATCTTGGAGGATGTATTTAATATGACAGTTTTTTTATTTCCTTTATTTTCCTCTTTAGGGTTCTTTTATTGCTGTTTTCTTTTCTGAATTTTTGGAAAAAATTTCGTGAAGGCATTGTGTGAAGGAAGGATGGTTTGCATGTAATTTCTGGTTTCTGGTTGCTTCGTATCTATACTCCTATTTGACTATAGTTTGTTTGATTTGCTTAATATTGGCTATTGTTATGATTTGTCCTTTGTTTCTTATTGTGATTTCCAGATTTTGTTCATCAATCACTCATTTTATCTTCGTGCTTCCTTATCATCTATTAGCTGCCCTCATAAGTCCTGCACTGATCAAAGACCTCATTTGTTTATTATCCACGTGATGTTTATTGTCTATCACTCTATCAGTCTTTGTTTTGCTTTGTTGATGCTTGAATCTTTTGACAAAGATTGTTTGATGTAGGCATTTTTGGATTGATGTTCATTTCTTTTAGTGTCTGCTCACAATGTCTCCTTTTTTGGTTTGCATCTGTATTAGCTCTAGATTGCTTGTGTGACATTGTATGTTCTGACATCGTGGTGGATATGATGAATGTTAAAGTAAAAGTTCTGAGCAGGTTAATGTGTGTGGCTTTTGATACTTAATTTAGTCTCGAGGAGGAGACAGTTTTAATCTTTTGAATGACAGAACATTTTCCAAACTTGCATTGAGAGATAAACTAATCTTGCTCGTATAAATTTTTTTAGTGTAACAAGATCTCTGTGATTTATTAATTATTAGTCTATAAACTTTGTCAATAGGGTCTGAGTTTGTACAGCTGTTTAATATGAACATGTTTAATTAAAATTGGTGGGTCTGTGTTTGTACAGCTGTTTTCGACTGCACGAACTTGGATTGAACTTAGAGTTAGATATTGTGTTTGAGTTTCTTTTATTAACTTAGTTGGTGATTGATCTTTGGTTTCAGGGACACTGTATTAGATTCACAGACAGTAGAAACAATGGCAGCTTTGGATACCGAGGATGAATACATGTCAATGAATAAAAAGAAACTCAAGGTCAAGGAGAAACACAAAGCCAAACACAATCTACTCAAGCGATTCAAACGGTATTTACTACTAATAAACGCTTAAAGTCTAAAGTTTGGAAAGAGTTTATACATGTTATTGGAGTAGAAGCTGATGGGAAAAGAAGAGGTCGTTGTGTTCATTGTAGTAAGAAATTAATCATAGAACCTAGTCAGGGAACTTCTGCTCTAAAGCGTCATTTAGAGAGTTGTTCAAAGAGGCCTCTAGGACAGAGTACACATAGTGAGTATGATCACAAAGTATGTGTTTTTTTCTGTTCACTGGATTTCTTGTATGAAATTTAGTATTATATTACTTCTGTCAGGATTTAATAATTAAACTTTAAATATCGTATTATTATCCTATTAAGTAAGTTTTATAATAATAAATATATGTATTTTAATAAATTATAATGAGCGACAAAATTTATTCACTTTGTAATTTTTTAGTTTTCATAAATTGTAAAATGAAACATGAATTAAAATTGATTCATTTTATAGATTTAATTTCCAATTTTCTAATTCTTAAAACTAAATTAAGCTGAAAACACACACAAAAAAAAAAATCGGATATCCGCGAGTTTACCCTAAACTTACGAGCTTGTTTCGGGTAAGCCCGTTCGGGTATCAAATTAGACAAATTTTTGAAAACCAAACTTAATACAAACAGATTTAAAACGAACTCAGATCGGGGCTGGTAAAAAAACCCGTCACAACATTCCTAATTAATAGCCTAACACCACATCATATTATGTAGTGGTAGGTATCACAAGTCATCAAAGTCATTTAATAAAAACAGGAACAATCCACAATAATTGTTCATCGCTGCCATTAATTTTTGAACAGAATCACTTAGCTAAAGTGAAATTAAATTGTTCAAACAAGAAAACTGAAGCAGCAAATATATATACATATCAGAAAAGTATATATATTATTTTTTGAATTTGGATTAAAACATTAACCACATGGTAACATCAACAAATGGTTTTTTAAAAGGGTTAATAAAATAAATAAATATGGACGATGGTTAATTCAATTGTTGACATTAGTTTTTCACTAATTTGTTATCTCATATCAAATTAATTTCCGAACGAAAATGTACTTATCACAATATTAACGGGTAAGTATTTGTATACTATAAACAATATTTGGATTGTTTTAGGTTTTAGTTTTAACATCTAAAACTATTATCATGATATAATTTTATATACATACATAATTATGGGCATGTATCGTCAAGGAAACGTAACGTGCCTATAATCCAAAAATAAACTCCACAATCATAAACGTAGATAATTTCATAAAGAGATTCCACTTTATTAAACTTCTTAATATTAGATAAATCTTATTGCCGACTATCAGGGTTCTATTGCGGTGTGTCTGAAAGATTGCTGACGATCTGAACTATCCCCCATTAATAAGAAATGAGAGAACCCGACAGAAACAAGAAGTCAAAGTTTGGATCCACGGCATCATCAACCAAAGTCAGTAAATCTACTACATAAACAAGACAGTTTCACCAAAATTCTAAAAATTAGAAATCTCTCAAAATCCATTTTCTAACAAAATATAAACAAACAACTCCGCAGAGCAAATATATATAATTCGAGATAACGATCTATACTTTCTACAAAGAAGCCTTGCGCCTCCACTGCATGTTTTGCGGTGTGCTGCTTCTGTTTCCCGAATAAGTGCTTCCTCTTGCCTTTGATTGCTTCTTCACCGTCACAGTATGCTTCATGAGTTCAGAACGAAGAGAATCAAGATCTTTGTCAGTTGGCCCAACAGATGCATCTGGATGCGCAGCGAACCATTCCTGATCAAGTGGAATAAAAGAGTCAAATTTAGAAACGGAGATATTAATTATTTTGATGGTTATGACAATGAGAAATGCAATGATGCAAACTGATCAAAGGATGAGGCAAGGATGCTTTCCCAACGTAAATGTCGTGTAGTATTGAGATGAGTGGTGTAATCGGTGAAGCTTTGGCCACCTAAAAAAAACCGCATAGTATGCAATACCAGTCCGTTTCACAGCACTTACCCTCGAGCTCCTGTCTTGGCCTTGGTGTATTCTCATGTTGTTTAGTATCTGTGGAAAAAAAAACTAATAATAACTAGTTAGCTCGAGAGATGAAAAAAACCCTAATAACTAGGGTTAGCTCGAGAGATGAAAAACAAAAAGGACCTGTGAGTAAGCTTTTCCAGAGCCACACGTCAGAAGCATATTTTGGTGAATATGGCTTCTGATTTATGTGCGAATAATTGTGTATCCCTTCAAGTCCTCAAGATATTCATAGTAAAACTCACGATCGGATATGAGCATCAAAATAGCTGGAGTTGGATGCTTTTTTGTCCACATCACAAAATCCCAATAAATATGTTTCCCACCTGGACAATAAAAATACGGCCAATTTAATATAAAAAACCCCTAATTACTTTTTTTAAAAAGTTATGGAAAGAGTTAAGAAGATTACCGTAGGTGGTGTGTTTAATAACGATTCCAGCGAGGGACATGAGTTCCAAGTCACGACGAGGGATGCGATTCATGTTGCCAATGGCAAAGATGGTGACAGGACCATCACCAAATTTCTTGTTCAACGCCGATTCTATTATCCAACTGACTTCATTAGGGTCACCTTTAAGGCAGTCCACGTCCCACCACACGTACTTCGGTTTAGCCAACTCCATCTCCTGTTTCATTATGATTTTCAAGACTTGCAAATATCAGTTAGGTCTTAAGTAAACCCCTAACGGAAGTCTTTGTTGGATATTTGAAGGATTATTTTGTTTTAAACTCTCTTTTTTATAAATCTCTTTCTCTCTTTTTGTTATTATATTTGTTCTCTCTTTTCTGTGTATGTTAAAAAATCTAACACAAGCATCTTATTTATAGAGTTATGATTCTAAACAAATATAATAATTTGCTAATTCCTATTGCAATATAGTTTGCATTTTTCTTGTTTGCCTTTTCTTCATGATTTCCATTTTGTTCAATTCTCTTTTTTGCTTAATTTCCTTTTTCCTTTTTTACATTTCCTTGATTTTGCCCAATCCTCATTAATGACTCTTCAATTGTTGTCTTTGTCTAACCAATCTGGTCCAACAAAGAGTAATTACTCTACCATCTGGGTCGATTTTCTAAAAAATATTGAGTTGGCTTCTAGTTTTAATTGTTTTTTTGTTGTAAAAGAGTATATTCTTCTTCCCCTATTTTCTAGTTGAAAAAATACTTTTAACTATAAACCTCTGTTATATTGGTCATAGGGTCAAATAATGTTATAATTAAAAAATATTGATGGGCATGCATGTATCGCCAAAGAGACGCAACGTGACTAACATAAAAAAATCAAACTCCATAAACGTAGATAATTCATAAAGAGGTTCCACTTTATTTAAATTCTTAATTAATTAGATAGATCTTATAGAAACGATAGAACCCTCTAATACATTGTAATGGTTTTAGTTCTAGACGCTAGATTGCTTAATGATATACTCATCGATCTCTTTGAAGTTCTTGACGGCAAAGTCCTTGATGACGTGTGGGTCTGCGACCTCATGGGCGGTCTTCTCAAACTCACCGGACCATTTCAGAAGGCTGCCACCGTCCTTAGGAGTAATGGTGATGGTTCCTTTGAACGTCTTGTAATACTCCAACATCTCACCACCGATGATGCTGTACGTCATGCTTTTGTTCTCCAAATCCACTGCTTCGATCCTCTCCGCCGATATCTTCACCAGTGATGATCCTTTATATATGTTTTAAGAATAGTATGAACGAACATATTTTTGAATAAATATATGGTCAATGAGGATATAGAGCATTTATGAATTATATACTAAGTTACAACCCTTCTAGTAACATGAATGATTCTAGATCAAGCAAAGGTGTTATATTTGGAAAATGACTTAAATTTTTTTAAGCTTGATGCCCTTGATCTTGAATCCAACATAAGGTGCATAGGAAAACTTTTTTTCTTTTTATGAAATAGCCACTAAAAAACTATAAATATATGGTGTTTTATTTGGTTAAATTAGTTACGGTTCGTTAGTGTTTAGGTTAAAAAGCATCTCTTCCGATCTAGAACCACATTTGGTTTTTTGGAAAAATAAATGTCTTGTCGTACTCAATCTTGGGTGCGACAAGATTTACATGATTCTCTTCAATCAGTCTGAAACATGAATTACTAATGGTTACAAATTAAAGATTAAAAAAAATGAGACAATGTACCTTCTCCATAAGTAATGAGACGAATGGAGCCAGGAGCGTTGCCATCGCCGGCAAGAACTTGAATGGTTTTGTAGTCATTAGGAAAAGCTTTGGGAAAGAGATTGACGCCGTCGCCGAGGGCTAACCAGAACTCTTCAGGCGAAGACTTAACCTCAACCTCCACATGAAGAACACCAGTCAATCCCATTTTTCTAATTAAACAAACGCTATTATAATGTAAGTATGCTTTTTGAATGATTTAGTTATATAAACTTGTCAATGAACGTGTGCATTATATAGAAATGTCTTCATGCCTTTGGGGGTGAGATGATAATTGCATTAACTATTTGGAGCAACCCATTCAACTAACTTTTCATCCTATGGGTCCTTTAAATTTAACCAAAGGCTTATTATATATCTGCCATTCTTCATTGCTATGTCACCTACTCAAGGAGGTGGATGAATTAATATTTTGGTGAATGATTTAATTTTTAGTACATATATCAAGTAAATAATTTTAAAAGTATGGTTGAAATTGTTATGTTCATGCAACATCTGTATTAATGATGTGAAGGAACATTCAACATGGCATTCTATTTATCGTAAATTATCTTCTTCACTTGATCATGTATGTAGTATGATATTGATTTTGTGAGATTTACCGTTGAACCCAACTTTATTTTGTATAGTTCAGCAAAGAACCAAGTAAGTGAAGAAACACGTTTTACACAAAATTGTTCTCATTTATTACCTCTCATAATAACTGTGGACCAACGTGAACATGATGAAAAATAAATGGTTTATTTATTTATTTATCAAAATAAATAGTTTAACCTTTAAAGAAAATCTATTATGAAATAAATCAGTAAATGCTCACATAAAAAAATTAAAAACATTTCATCACAGTTAGGTACTTTATTTTCCCATTGTGGGGAGCCTATATGTGCGAGGAAAACAGCACATGTTTTTTGTTTCCATTGATATAAAACGGCAATCACTCTGCAATCCTATACTAAAACGACAAACAAGGTTTTTAAAATGAGTCATCATGTCTATTTGAGCAAATGTTCACCCGACCTCAAATTTTGATTATACAATTGAATACGTTAAAATTACAGTTGAAAAGATTGCTTTATAAACATACTTAAATAATCTCAATCTCTCAACGGACACATGAAAACAACATTATGAATTAATTAAAGTATATAGAGATGATTAACAAATGAAACGAAAAGGGAAAGGAAACACACTGAAAGCAGCTTCCCATCTCTCTCGATCTGAATCAACTCAGATACGTTATACGTACGTACACATATACTGGTAGATTCAGACAAGAGAACCGAACCGGGACTTTAACATTTAAGAGTTGTAATAAGAAGCATCAAGGTCTTTCTCAAGATGTTCTCATTTACTTTTGCTTCACGTACATGTTAATCTACGTATTCTTCAGCTCTACCGTCTCTCTCTTTCTGTAGCTTCGGTAGTTGAAATACTGCTGTTGAGTATTTCAGAAACTTTACCCTCAAAATCTTTAAAGAACAATAGAGACTTCATACACTCTATATATCTCATCTTCAACCACAACAATCTTTTCTGTTTCTTTGGAATCAACTTTGACTACAAAAGGATTCACCACTACAGAAAGACATACCATAAGCTTCTTCGATCTCTTGGCTTTGGAAGCTATGCATTTTCCTATTGTTTCGGCTTGGAACAAGAGAAGGAGAAGCAAATCCTATGATACAGATCCATGTACGTTCCTTTTCTCCATCATCTTCGCCAGATGGCGTAAAAGTATGTTAACCTTTTTGGGTTTTTTTTTTCAAACTATATTACTAGTAAGAAGGTGAAACTGAATCATCTGTGTGAAACTAACTTTTCTTCTCAGGGGTCTACAGAACAGCAGAGTGCTGGCAAATAGAAGATCAGACGTCTCAGCCAAGGAAACAAAGATACGGGTCATCAGTTTATACCCTCAAGGAAATGGAGGAGGCCACAAGCTCCTTTAGTGATGAGAATCTCCTTGGTAAAGGAGGTTTTGGCCGAGTTTACAAAGGCACTCTAAAAACAGGAGAGGTAGGAACTATATTGTTTCATTTATGTGTGTTTACAGGGCTTTGTAATGTTAGAAACATTTTTCTATGATTTTTCTAGGATACATATTATCTAGATCCCTTTGCTCTTTGAAGGTTGTTGCGATCAAGAAGATGGATTTACCTCCGTTTAAAAAGGCTGACGGAGAAAGAGAATTCCGTGTGGAAGTGGATATCTTGAGCAGACTGGACCATCCAAATCTGGTCTCTTTGATCGGCTATTGCGCAGATGGAAAACACCGGTTCCTAGTATATGAATATATGCAAAATGGAAACCTGCAAGATCATTTGAATGGTAGGTTAAACGAAATAAGAGTCAAGTCCACTAAAGACAATTGGCAACTAAAAATTATGTCTTTATCACAGGAATCAAAGAAGCAAAAATAAGTTGGCCGATAAGGCTCAGAATTGCACTTGGAGCAGCAAAAGGACTAGCGTATCTCCATTCAAGTTCTTCTGTTGGGATTCCAATTGTTCACAGAGATTTCAAATCCACTAACGTTCTACTAGACTCCAACTATAACGCAAAGGTGTATATAAAGTACCTTAAAATGGATGGTTATGCAGCACTTATATCACGCAAACACTAAAACTAAGACGTGAATGTAATTCTTGCAGATATCCGATTTTGGACTAGCAAAGTTGATGCCAGAAGGAAAAGACATTTGTGTGACAGCAAGAGTTCTAGGAACATTCGGCTATTTCGACCCAGAATATACATCGGTAAAGATTCTTTCTTATATCTTCACATGATTCTATTCCTATAAATAAGGATGAGATGGCAAAGGGTATACTAGACGCAAACCTAACTAAATTATAAAACATGAACTCACAGATCAGAACCCATAAGCAAGGAAGGGCAGTTTTTAGCATAACATTTATTCCATTTTTGCTGTGACAGACAGGTAAGCTTACTCTACAAAGCGACATATATGCATTTGGCGTTGTGCTGTTAGAACTACTTACTGGACGCAGAGCAGTTGACTTAACTCAAGGGCCAAATGAACAGAATCTGGTGCTACAGGTAAAATGACTCTCCTAGGTTCTAAGATTGACATACACAAAATATCAACAGATGAGCAAACTTAGCACAGGAATAAACTGCTCACTGTTCTCTACGTTTCAGGTTAAAAAAATACTGAATGATAGAAGAAAATTGCGTAAGGTTATAGATGCCGAGCTGCCTCGGAACTCATACAGTATGGAAGCTATAGCCATGTTTGCTGATCTGGCATCACGGTGCATACGCATAGAGAGTAGTGAGCGACCTTCGGTGATGGATTGTGTTAAAGAACTGCAACTAATTATCTACACAAACTCGAAGGGTGGTTTGGGTGGGACGATTCCTACATTCAGAAGGCTCTAGACACCTAATTCTTTGAAACCAGTCATATGGATTACTATCATTTTTCCTAAAATGAGAGGTCACTGATGAAACTTGATAAATATAATACAAAACAATCCTAATTATGAATACCGGCAAATTTAAATTCAACTTCCAGCTACTAAACTTTGATCAAGCAAATATTATTTGGATGTATATATATTTGTATAGTACGCTGTATTTGTTATATATTCAGGGCTGTAGCCTTTTTTTCTTTCCTCTTTTCCCAATGCCTAAAGATTTGACCACATGTATATGAACAAGATAGACAGTCACTGCCAAAACTGAAGCAGATAACAACAGGTAATGCTTCCAAAATACGTCTAACAAATATTAGACTAGAGCATGTGTGAAGTACCTCAACTAAGATCATATAAACAGCAAGTTGAAGCAAACGGGAGTATCAACTCGTACCCTTGGTCAAGTCACATTTAGCACCTGCATAATGGAGCCAATCACAATTTTTGTTATAAATTCAAACAAGGTAGACAAACACTAAAAGCTCAATGGTACACACACTGATGGAAAAAACTATACCCTTGTTCACGCATTGGCAGAGGAGGTCAGCTCATTATCAGACCTCACCATATCTACCGTATCTACATGACTAGTACACGGTGGAAGCTTCTTGCGCATCAAATGCTTACGCCTCTGTAACATCAAAAGCACCAAAATGGTATCTGTCTTAACAACCTCGTATCCTGCTTTTAAGTACATACTGAAAGGAGCCTCATCAACCATCCTACAATGCAAGTAGACATCTTTCGAAGGACTAATCTGTGATATCAATTCCTCACTCGCCTTCAACAAATGCCACCCAATTCCTCTCCTAAACAATCACCACACAAGCACAACACAACACAAAACTTTCTTATAAACGAAATCAACAAGAATAACAACACAAAGAGCTTCTTGAGAGAGCTGTGCTGAAATACCTTCTAAGATCCTCTTTCACAGTCATGTTACAGATATAAGGTGATTCCTTTGGAGGAGTTGGAGAAGGAGGCGAAGCATTAGCGCCTCGTTTCTCTAAGGAAACCTCTACAGTTCCAGCCATCTCAGCCTCTTCACCATCACTGTCCCCATCCGTATTTTTTTTCCTGTAGAATCCAACTAAGGTTACTGCGTGTGGCAACACTTCTCTTCTCTCAATCAGATATTGCTTCACTAAGAAACGTAACACAGATTGATAACCAGAAGGCAATAACATCGATTCGCCGAATGACTCAGCTAATAGCTTCACCGTTGAGTCCATTTCGTTAACTCTCATAACCCTAACCCACATCGATCCAGATTCAAGCTCTTGAAAATACGCAAATCCTTCAAGAGTTTTAAGCTTCTCCAGCTCATCGTTACTCAAAAATCTCCCAGTACGAAACGATTCCTCGAGAAACGCGTAGCTTCCGGTCGATTTCGTTGCTTCTTCTCCCGTTTCTGTAGCTGTTGAAACTGAAGATGAATGCGACGAAGGAGGGAAAGCGAATCTGAGATTGGAGCGGTGAGATCTGCACGAATATAGTGAAGGATATCTAGGAGAAGAAGAAGAAGAAGAAGAAGACGAGAAACTAAGCTTCGTGGATTGGGTTGGTTTAAGAGAATCAAGAGAGAAAGCAAGTGAGATGCTTACGGCCGCCATTGACACACGACTGACTATCTTCTCCGATTTGCTGGTGGTTCAGTTTCCTCTAAGTCGTTGTAACGAATTAAAATGGAAAAAATATAACTGACAAATTGATGATGATATCTTTGAAACGCCGCGTTTAGATAATAAAATACTGGGCCTATGGCCCATATTCTGATGTAATGGATATAACGGAGATGATAAATTAGGATCAATCCAAATTTCGGTATAATTTTTTTTTTGGTTTAAGATTTTTTCAATTTTTCAATTTTTGGTTAATGAACTTATCTGTTTTTGAATTTTTGAATTTAACACGATATGTTTATGATAATATAATTTTTTTGGGCAATTTCCAAAAATAGCACCAATGAACTTTTTGTTCCATAAATAGCATTTTATTTTCATTTTGCACAAAAATAACATTTTTACTAAAATTTATTTTCTTTCTATAGCACAAAATCTCATACCCTTATATTTTTAGAGTTTATGATTTAAACCCTAAACCATACCTTCCACCCCAAACAAACTATATCATAAATTGTACAATACTTAACCCAAACAAAAAAATTTAAAATTTTTTATTTTATAAAAATGTTATTTTTGTCCAAAATGAAAATGGAATGTTATTTATGGAACAAAACTTCATTTAGTGCTATTTAAAGAATTTTTTTTTTTTTTGTGTCGGGATAATATAACTTAAGATAATGATATGATACGTTCATGATCATATTACTATGTGTTAATTTTAGTTAGGATCAATTCAAAAATGATTTTCTTTTGAAATTTATCCTGATATGTTAATTTTACTTAAAATCAATTCCATGTAGGACTCTAACAGATCACCATAGTTAGCTCATCATCAAGATTATATTAATAATTTTAAGATAAGGTCATAGTTTTTAATTTAACATTGTGTTGAAATCTATTACCTATAATGAGATATGTAGATTTATTTTTTAAAATACTTTCTAACAATGAAATTTGATATATTTCAAATGTTATTAGAATATTAGAATATATAATGCAAGATAGTGTACAATCATTTTCATTCAAATACTCAACACCCAATTAAACAACTATTTTAGAATAAATGACTTTTTACAATATCTTTAAATCTAGAGTTGGAAGTGATCTTGATATAAAAAATATAAAACATAACTTAGCTAAATTACTATAATACATATATATATATATAATATTAGAAGAATAAAATAAATACAATTGATTCAGACAAAATTCATAGTATAAGAATATGTTTGAATACGCAAAATCTAATCTACAAAAATATGCAAAAAAATTTGGTAATCTTTTAATATATATCTTTGTAAATTTTTCTACTTTCTATAGTTTGAAAAATCGTAAAAACTATATCTAAAATACAGATATAGTAATCTCCTAAATAAAAACTTAAGACTATCCAAATCAGAGAAGTAAAAGTAAAATACAAATTTTGAACCATTTATCAACCACAAAACATAATTTCACCAAAAATATGGAAGATTCACAGGTCTCTCCAAAATATCCACATCCTTATATGATAAAACATTTATACATTTCAACATGATATTTTAGCCAATATAATTAAAATTCGACCATAAACGTAAAACACCTTCTACTTTTTTTTATAAACTTAATTTCGTTTATGTAAATCTGAAAGTTTAGTATTATTATTTTTCTTAATCAAAGAAACTGAATCCGAATCAGAATGCTAATTGCTAAACAGGCCATACAAGTATGTATTTAACATTTAAACTAAAACCGAATTTGAATTGTAATAGTAATTACTAAACCATCGATAATAATAAGTTATATATAAGGGATAACTTTACAAAAATGTTAAACTTTAATGCAAAGGATACATATTGTGGATGGTTATTTGCATTAGCATAAAAAATCTTTGCATTCAGAAACTTTAATACTAAAATTTAATGCAAAGGATACATATTATGGATGGTTATACATTTCAACATTAATGAAAAAATAAAAATTTTAACATACATAATTTGGATGGTTAGTATTATTAATGAAAAAATAATTTCACCATTATAAGGATGTTAAACTTTAATGCAAAGGATACATTATGGATGGTTATTTGCATTAACATAAAAGAAGATCAGTTTTATTTGCATTAAAGTTTAGTATTAAAGTTTTTGAATGCAAAGAAGCTTATTAATTTCAAGAATTCAACAATCATCTATCCGGATCCATAACTTATTATTATAGATGGTTTAGTAATTACTAATTACTATTACAGTTCAAATTCGGTTTTAGTTAAAATGTTAAATACATATTTTTCTGGCCTGTTTAGCAATTAACATTCTGATTCAGATTAAGTTTCTTTGATTAAGAAAAATAATAATTAATCAATTAAAAACATATTAAGACATTAATGTACTTTAGTCAGCGCTTTTAAAATCCGACATAAGCCCATTAAGTATTTGGGCTTAAAGTCCAAATTACCCATACTGTGATATATATTTCACTTTCTTTCCAAATCTCGGCGACACAGAAGCCGGAGGAGGAGCAAGGAGGACGGCCGCCATGGATCCAGCAGGAGCATCGGTGGCCAGCGATATCGTAGGAGAAGGAGAAAAATTTGCAATAGGGAATATATATTCGGTGAAGGTGATCACCGGAGATGAGTTCCGAGGGATCGTCATGGCTTACGACCCCATTCCCAACTTCGTCTTTTTTGATATCCTTTCGATGTTACCTTATATTTGTTTTTTTCATTAAAAGTTTGAGATTTAGGGATTTTTGATTTATCCTTGACGAAAAGATTGGATTTTTTTACAAGAGGGATCGAAACCTAAAGCAGGGCATTCGAAGAATATTAGGATGGTGAATGCGAATTTCATTACAGTGCTTTCGTATTTGGGGAAAACTGAAGATCCTCTTGTTCCTGAGTTTTCAGTTGATCTTGATAGGCTTCGAGCTAAAGAAGCACTTGCCATTAGGTGAATTGTTTTTTTTTTTTTTTTCAATTTCAATATTTGTATGATTTGCTTATAGCTTTGCTTGGAAACGTGTTTGAGCTCAGGCAAGCAGAAGCTGATGCTGAACGAATGGGAGTTGGTGTTACTGCAGAGGCACAGAGCATCTTCGATGCGTTGTCTAAGACGTAAGGCTAATTTCTGTGTACAAAGTTTGAGATTTTTTCATGGTTTTAAGCATTTGTGAATTCTCTTTTGAAGAAGGAAACATCTTAAGACTGATGATCATGATTCTAAATTTGGCTGTGACTGATTGGTTTCTGTGTTTTGCTACTGATAGTTGTGGTAGATATAGGAATCAGATTGTTTCTTAGTAGTAATGTACACTTTTATCTGCTTTTGATTTGTATTTTTGTTTGTTTTCCAAATTCAACATGGTTGTTGTAGACTATATATGATGTGTGCTCTAGTGTTTCAGTATCTTTTAGTCTTCTTTATGACGCAAGTAAGAAGCATTTTTGATACATGGATTTTGGCTTTTAGGCTTCCGGTGCAGTGGGAAAACTCAGACATATTGGTGATGAAAGAAGTACGTGTTCGTAGCCCGTATCTTTCAGGTTGTGTCTTTGGAGGAACTGATGCTGCCAACAACCGAGTCAAGAAAGTGGTAAGCATCACTTTGCACTTCAATCGTGTAATGTTTTATCAATCCTCGGGTGTTGTAGTAATACGTTTTTGCCTTTTTTGATCGCAGCTTGAGCTGGAGAGACGAAGGTTGCAACTCTCTGACACATGAGGCCAGTGAAAGGAGTCGGTCAGTGAAATAGCGGAAAAGGGTTTGTTTGTTGCTACTAACTAACCCGAAAAGCGTCTAAGTATCTGATCGACCAGCGAAAAGTGGATATGTTGGGTTTTCGCTTTGTTGTTGTCTTTACTTTGTATCTGCTTGTCCTTGTAAAGCAGATTAGAGATTTCTTGAGTTGGGAGGGATTGAAATTTGGACTATTTTCACCCTTATTGACAAGAACAGTGAGGTCTTGTCCACTTTTTTTACCAGGTCTTGGTTAATTTATCGCCTGGAACTGTAAACTACTCGGAATGTTGAATTTAAAAACAACTCTTTAGTGACTTATTCAATAGAAAATCTTTACATCTTGAATTGAGTTCAGTCTTAAATGTAAAAATTAAGGAAGCATTAGTATTTATTGATTCTAATGATCATAATGATAGTAATAATATTCAATAACAGTGGTGGTGTAATAATGATCATGATGAGGGATATCATGTCATATGCTCAAATCAGAGTAAACAATATCTCTCAATTTCTTAATCCTAAGATTCAGAACCGAAGAGTATGAGGAAATATTTGAAGTGGATTGAAACGAGACTAAGAAGACCAAAAAACCTACTAATTAGAAGGCCAAAACAATACAGTATAGGGACGGATGTAGAGATTAATTTAATACGAGTAATAATTGAAATTGTTACAAGAATTAGAGCTGGGATTGAAAATATATAACAAAAGTGACATTATTGGAAATATGAAAAATTTACATGCAATATGAAAATTTTATCCGCCACTGATCCTGTTTCTAATCTTCTACTTGTTGAGTAATTTGCTGAAGTTGAGATGCTTTCATTTGCGATCCACTACGTACTTCCACAAGCCTGGAAAGACTAACCTGAGGAGCTTTCTTAATTACCACATGAACGAGAATTGTGTCCAGCTTGACCACATTTCTTACAATGCACTGTACGTTTGTTAAGTTTCACTTTCTTCCTTGGTGGAGACACATCGCTTTTCTTTCTCTTTCCCGTCTTCTACAAGTTAGCAAAAAATCCGGATCATAATCCGGATCACTAGATCCAATATCTGGCTTAGGTTTAGCCTCGGGAGGGAGGGTTATCTTAGTCCCAGCCCTAAGTAAGACTCTGAAACCTAGAAGCAGATGCCTATGGTCTTTCATGACTTACTCCAGCTTTGGAATGAAACTAGCATAAGTGATTCTACAAAGAGACTAGCTAGTAACGTCAGAATCAATTCACCATTCGTGTTTTGGGAGTTCATTAAAATTAAGAGCAAACCAAAACATATATATATATATATATATATATATATATATATAAGAGTGAGAAAAATAATTCAATATATATACCTTCGAGCTCCACAGTCATCCATTAGCTTGTGCCATTCTTTACGTTTTTTAGGTTCAGTAGCAAATGCCAATTCCACAGAATACATGTGTATAGGAGTATGAAGATCACGTAGCTCCTGTGATACGTTTATGCAAACTATGGTTTTAAATTTATCTAAACCCTTTAGCCTTGGGAGGGATGATTTTCTTAGGCCTTGGAAGGAAAACACTTAGACCACGAATCAGCTTTGGATGCTCTTTAATGAGTTCAGTCATCCTTGCAATGCCAAAATCTTTATAAATTCTACAACATTAAGATAGTCTTAATTAGTAACATAAGAATTTTAATCACAAAATTTCACATGTTGTGTAGATAGGAGTTGAAAAACATTCATACCGATGAGCTTTAATATCAGTCAAGATCTTGAGAAATTCTTTGAATTTTGCAGGTTCATAATCAAGTGTTTCTTTCACACAAGTGAGGTATAAAACCGAATCATCCATACTTAGCTCCATTGGTAATGATCTTCTTCCAACCATGGTTTGAAATTGGCCTAATTTAAACCCTTTAGTATCCAAATAAAAAAAGATAACTTATTAAAACAGATCAGGTCATCATCATTGAATCTCTTTAGTATCTCAACACTTTTTCTAAAAATTGAACTTCAGAATCCTTCAGGAAGGAGCTAACCTAAAGACTATACTGCAGAAATACAAATCTCAAAAGATATTACGATATATGGACCACATGGCACGTAAACTGTTACATGTCAAACAGTCAATTCAACAGTACACCAATTAAGAGCTAGCCAGAGGATTTAATCTGATAGGTTTTAGAGATTAGCTTTACGCTTCACTAGGGAACAAAACAAATCCTCTCTAGTTTTAGAGTTCAAGTCAGTTAAATTTCATCTAATTCATGTAAATTTCATCACAGATACAAAAAAAATACATGTATTGAAAGAACCCTATTCAAACTCATCCCAGCAGCTAAGGAAAGCAATTAATTACGAAAGAAATTCATCGCGTATAGTTTACCAATTTTCTGTGAAGAAAAATAAGACTTGGAGAACAAGTTTTTCCCACGCGATCACGAAGAAAGGCGGAAAGGGTTCGTGATCTGGTTTCGTGACAATTACTTAAAAGGTTTCGTATAGGGTTTTGTTTCATAATAGATTTTTGGAAAAATTCCATAAAAATACATCAATTATTTATATATTTCCATAAAAGTTTATATCCATAAAAATACATGAACTAATTTTTTCTTTTAATATCTAAACATTTAAATTGAATATGTGAAACAGCCACGAGTTGATGGAAAATAATATTTGTTAAGTTGTTTAACTAAAAATATTTGTAAATATTTGTAAAATATATATATATATATATATATTAACTGTAGAAAAATCTAAACTAATTATAAACAATAAAAAAATTTGAACTTGTAAATTTTGGAATTTTTCCAAACACAATGCAGAGAAAATTTAATACCCTATGAAAATTCTAAAAATTCTAAAAGTTAAAATATAAAGTTTCGATTCATCAAAAAATTCCAATAATATATAGTTACCATTGTGTTTTCAAAAAAATTATGAACAATATCATCATAAAATTAACTATATTATTGTTATATTATTTTCCATGATACTTAGATGAGAGTCTTGTGTGTAAATTTAAGTGAAAGATAATAACATTTATAATATTTTTTTCTATTCTAATCGAAAACTTTACAATTTTATTGTTTTATTTTTTGAGTCAATGAAAAATAAAATGTTTGAAATCTTTTAGAATTTTTTAAAAAATTATATGTATTTTTGAATTTCTAAAATGTTTTTTAAATAATATGACTTTAATTAGATTAGCTTTTGTATTTTTTTTTAAAATTGGTTCACAATTTATCGATTTTATATAATATATATATATATATATATATATTAAAATCATAAACAACTTGGTTTGATTTTGGACTTTTTGTTTTTCTATATATGACTTTAATTATTTATGTTTTCTCCATCGGTAACTAAAACATAATTTCTTAGTTCTTACGACGGAAAAAAAGTTTTTCTAATCCCACCGTAGTAATTAGATGCTAGATGGAAAACAAAATAGCAATATATTAAGCCAAAGAATAAAGCAGAGTTAAAATTTAAAAATAGAATCCAAATCAAATAAATAATAATTAAGAAAAAAAACTAGCTACCCCAACTTAAGTTTTGTGCGAACGTTTCTGAAGTGTATTTTTAAATTTCTTCATTTAGTTAAACAACTAGATAGTAAAACAATTATATTTGATTATTATTAAAAAACCTTTAAAAATATATATATATATATATATATATAACAATTTTAAATTGAATAGTTTACTTTGAAAACATATGTTATAGTTTTCGAATAATTTTTTTGAATATTAATAACTACTACTAATATCAGTGTCACTTCTATTAAAATAATAATTTATAATTGTCTAGTATACATTACGTACATTACTTTGCTTCTACAAGCTTAATAAGCATTTCCGTTAAAAATATATATCTAGCCTGTAAATATTTGTATTTAATTTGACTTTCTCGAGTTGTTGATTTTTTCTTTCTTGTGTAATTAATAACATTCTCAGTTTTTTTATATATTATAAGTCAATTAGTTATTTTTTGTGTCCTTGACAAATAACAACTAACTTGGTTGGGTAAGAGTTACGTTGTCTTCTTTTTGGTTTTTAGGTAAAAGAGAACATGAGAATCTTTATCAAGCGATGAGTTGAGTTTAATGATAGCTGCTACTAACTTTTTGTTAAAAGAACACTCTTTGGATTAATAATATAATTAACACTCATCAAAAAATGAAACTATTTGTTGTCAGCACTGGAAATTTAAATTTGGTTATGGTTTTTTATGGTGTGATAAAGTAATTAAGTGTTTTCGCTAGTTGTACGTAATGTATGAATGGTGTTACCGTGGTTAGAGACGGTAAGTTTTCTACAATAACCGAAATTAAGATTGATAATATATAAGTTGTGTGACTCGAACATTAATTTACTATATATTTTATTGAACACCATTTGATTTTCATCGAATTCGTAACATACGGTAAACTGGCATGCATGTCTACATATCTATATTCAGTATATATATATGCACAAATCTCTTATAAAATGATGGCATTTGGGAATGTATATGGACTAGTAAAACAATACATGAATATTATATAGCTTCAAACTAAAGACTCCATTCGACTTTTAACAGTAACACCCAAAGAACATTATCTGAATAACAAGACTGAGAATATTACATCTTATGAAACAAGAGAGAAAGAAAAAGACATTCACAGAAGATTCAAGAAGAATCATGTATGTACAAAAGTTGTATGGAGAATCAAGAATGATCATGAGCGTTTGCCACCAATGCGTCTAGCCAAATCAAAATCTCTTGCCATGATGGTTATGTGCACAGAGATTGACATGTTGTAAGAAAAAAACCATATATGCTCCAGCGGCTTCTTGGAGAGCAAGCAAGACATCGCTCTGAAGATTGGGCTGAGTAAAATCTTATAAAATTAGCATATGGAATTCAAAAAAAAAAATCTCCAAAATATACTTAATTAAGAACACCTACATTAATTTCTGCACAGAGTTCACGAACTATTCGCTGAAAACACACCTTTGAAATCAAGAACTCACAACTCTTTTGGTATCAAGCAATTTCTCTAAAATCAATCAGTTAACAAATTGGTGTTGAATCAGTAAAATTAGTGCTGAATCAAAATCAGATAACTAAGTAGAATTGGTGTTGAACCAAAGCATTTACCGGGGAGCCTTATTATTATGTGCTTCGACATCTTCCACTACTTCATCATTATGTGCTTGGACAACGCCAAAATCCTCTGCAACTTCATCATTCTGTACTTGGACAACGTCGACATCCTCTGCTGCTTCATCATTATATGTTTGGACAACGCTGTAATCTTCTGTAACTTCATCATTTTGTATTTGGCGACATCAACATCCTTTGTCGCTTCATCATTATGTGCTTGGACGACAACGACATCCTCTGCAGCTTCATTGTTCTGTGTTTATGGGCGGACCCATAAATTATTTTTTAAGGGATTAAAAGAAAATTTTATACCATTTCGTACATTAAAAAAATAGTACACAAATACTAAATATATGGAAAAATAAATATAGTAATCTCCTAAAAATATTAGGATTTTATATAGAATAAAATGGACAATATATATAAATAAATGGAAAAAAAAAACAACTATAGCTTTATGGATTTTACCAAACTTGCTGAGAATACTTTCATAAATTACCTGTACTAAACTAAACTTATAGATTTTACTGGGATCACTTGACCCCCTAATTCCTTAACGACGGCATACTCTGCAGATGCATTGTTTATCGTTGTCGGAAAATGAATACTCAGGAATTCCTTATTACACTGATCTGATCGGAATCTGCTTCTTCCTCATGTTGATGAGTGAGTAACAGACTTTTAAAACTATCAAACCAATAACACATAACTTTCATAGAGTTTTGGAAATTCAAGGTTGAATAACAATGAAATCTTAAAAACTTTTAAGTTTTTTAAAATCTTAAAACCAAGCCCCCCTAAAATATTTTTTTGTCATGGCCGGACTTATATGTACATCGGGATTAAGCGCGGGAAAATGAGAGGGCGTTGACGTGGCGAGCTGACGCGGCTTATGTTTTTATTTTATAAGCATTATTTTGTTTCGATAAGATAATAAGTCGGAGAAATTTATAATTCGTCGGAGAAGGAGGAGGAGAGAAGCGAGACATGTTGCTGTTCTGTGAGATGTGGCAAAGCATCGGTACGACAGGTTCGGAAAAGCTTGGTTCTGGAAGACAAAGAGCTGTTGGAGACCGAGGTGAACGAATTCATCGAAGCGAGCATTCGCACATTGATTTGACTTGAACCAGAGAGACATTGTGGAAGCAAATCGGAAAATCCTTAAAAAGGGTAAATGTGGGAATTACTTTTCTAATCGATAATGGTTGGAATCCTTGTGCTATAGGATTTTACTTCTCTAAGAATGATTGAATTGTAGTTAGAGTAATTTGTGTGAATGATTGAATCATTTTTTTGTTTGGCTTCTCTTTAGTAGATTGAATTGTCACCTGACTCGCCTCTTCCTTGTTTTCTGTCTGAGGAGGTCACAAATATTGCTTGTGTGGTTATCTTCTATTGAAGGAGCCTCAATACTGTACGGTTTCATAGTTTGTCTAGCTCTGTTATTTTGATCTCACTTTGCCTTTTTGTCTCGTTTTGGGTAAGACAAGTGTTTGTTTGCTTCTTTGTTTATAGGACTGCTGGCCTTTGATGAGTCCTTCTACAGTATGGTCAACTTGGCCATGTAGTTGGTAATGATGTAACTTATTCAAAGCTCGTAATTTAGCTCTTGCTTATTTCTTGTGGTACTGAAATGTACAAACGAGTTATTGAGCTCCTGTAACTTCTCATGTGAAGGAAGATTGTCTAGGAAACAATTGTAAAAGTTGCATGTGGAACAAACATTTGTGGTTATGGTTTTAAGCGCTTGTGAAGAAGGAAAAAGCTTAAAGACTGATGATCATGATTTTAATTTTGACTGTGACTGCTTAATACAGATTCTGCAATTTGTTTCTGTGTGTTTCTTGCTGATAGCTATGGTAGAGATGGGACAACATTCTTAAATCAGATTGTTTCTTAATCAGTTGATCTTGATAGGCTTCGAGCTAATTTTTTTTTTTTAATCCTTTTGAATGATTTGCGTATAGCTTTACTTGGAAACGTATTTGAGCACAGACAAGCAGAAGCTGATGCTGAAATAATGGGAGTTGGTGTTACTGCAGAGGCACAGAGCATTTTCCAATTGAAAACTAGCTATTATGTGTACAAGTAGAGATTTTGTTATGGTTTAAGCACTTTTCAGTTCTCTTTTGAATAAGGAAACAGCTTAGACTGATCATGTTTCTAAATTTGGCTGTGAGTCTGTGACTGATTGGTTTCTGTGTGTTTGTTGCTGATAGTTGTGGTAGAGATGTGACAAGATTCTTCATCAGATTGTTGTTTCTTAGTAGTAATATACTTTTTATCTGCTTTTGATTTGTATGTTGTGTTTGGTTTCCAAATTCAACATGGTTGTTGTAGACTACATATGTTGTGTGCTCTAGTGCTCAGTATCTCTAGTCTTTTCTGTGACACTGACGCAAGTAAGAAGCATTCTAAAATACATGGATTTAGACTGCGTGTAGTCTTAGTCTCTAATATCAGTTTAGAAGAAACAGCAGAGAATGTTTTTTTCTCTTTCAAATGAATCTCATGTGAACTTTTCTTCTTTCTTATAAAGCCTTCCGGTGCAATGGGAAAACTCAGACATTTTGGTGATCAAAAGAAGTAGGTGTTCGTAGTCCGTATCTTTCAGGTTGTGTCTTTGGAGGAACTGATGCTGCCAACAACCGAGTTAAGAAAGTGGAAAGCATCACTTTTTACTTCATTGTGTAATGTCAATTAAGCCACTTGTATTGTAGTATTAGTCACTTGTGTTCAATTGTGTAAAATAACATAATATAATTGATTTGCATGCATATTATTGTTAGACCGATGATTATAACATTTGTGCTGGTAAAAACTACACAAAGTTTCGAGGTCTCAAGGTCTTCAAGTCCACACGCTTGCTAATCTTCTGCTTGTTGGGTAATTGGCTAAAGATTGAGATAATCCCATTTGCGATCCACTACTTCAACGAGCCTGAAACACAACCGTTTAACAATCCTAGCAACAATATAATAACAATCTCACACATTTTTTTATTTTACAGCACCAAAACAAAGATATGAGCTCAAGGATGAAAGGGACTAACCTGACGAGCTAGCTTACCACATGAACGAGAATTGTGCCCCGCTCCACCACATTTCTTACAATGAATTGTGCGTTTCTTCTTTGGTGGACACTCATTACTTCCTTTTATCTTTCGCTTCTTCAATGAATAAGCACAAGTTAGCGAAAGAGACTCTATCAAAACAAATGGTATTTCCATTGGATTATTTTATCATTTATCTATACCTTAAGCTTGTTCGTAAACTTCGCTCCATTGTCAGGCGCATTATTCTGTTTCTCAGCCTCGGGAGGGATGATTACCTGAGCCCAAGGTGGAATGAAGAGACTGAAACCTAGAAGCAGTTTCCGGTGGCCTTTCATGAGTTCCTCCACCTTTGCAATGAAACACCTGCCTTTGTCCTCTCCACATAGACTACTAAACATTAACATAAACATAAGTAAAATATTATATATCAACTCTATAGAGAATATAGAGACTTTATCTCGGCTCTACACTATCGTTGTTGTGTAGACTGGGAGATGAAATTTTAAGAGCAACCGAAACGTACCTACGAGGGTCATAGTCTAATTTTTTTAACAAAACATTAGAAGAAATTCACATGTGTGTGTTTGTTGTGTAGAATAGGAGTGAAATAAGACAGATGAACTCTAATATAACTCAAGACCTTGAGAAATTCTGTACATTTTTCAGGTTCATCATGAAATGCTTCCTTCACAGAAGTGAGATATGAAACCGCATCATCCATAGTTGCCTTGGGTGATAAGCTTCTTCCAACCATGGTATGAAATTGGCCTAATCCATCGTCCAAAGAAAAATATTTTTATTCATCTAATTTTGAGAAAAAATTCACACAAGTGAGGTATAAAACCGAATCATCTATACTTAGCTCCATTGGTAATGATCTTCTTCCAACCATGGTTTGAAATTGGCTTAACTATACCCTTTAGTATCCCAATAAAAAAAAGAGATAACTTATTAAAACAGATCAGGTCATCACCATTGAATTTCTTTAGTATCTCAACACTTTTTTTCTAAAACTACTGGATTAGATTTCTAATCTAAGAATTCAATACACCAATTAAGGATTTAATCTGATAGGTTTTAGAGATTAGCTTTACGCTTCACTAGGGATCAAAACAAATCATCTCTAGTTTTAGAGTTCAAGTCAGTTAAGTTTCATCTAATTTGGATATATATGATTCATGTAAATTTCATCACAGATACAAAATAAATACATGTATTCAAAGAACACTATTCAAACTCATTCGAGCAGCTAAAGAAAGCAATTAATTACGAAATAATTTCTGAGAAGAAAAATAAGACTCGGAGAACAAGCTTTTTCATTACCCCACACGATAACGAAGAGAGACGGATAGGGTTCGTTAAAATTGTTTCGTGTAGGGTTTTGTTTCATAACAGATTTATTTATTTATTTCATTTTATTTTAGGGATAAGCATACTGGTTTACTTTTGACCAAAAAAAATAAAATAAATAAAAAGCATACTAGTTTACTGTTTGAATACGGTTTTGTTTGTTCGATATCAATAAAAAATTAAATCATTTAGAAACCATTTAAATTTTGGTTTTTGTATGATTTGGTTTTCTTTGGTTTATACTTTGTCGATTTTATAACAAAATAAAATCATTCAGAAACCATTTAAATTTAGTTTTTGTATGATTTGGTTTTCTTTGGTTTATAATTGATCAATTTTATAAAAAAATAAAATCATTTTAAAAACATAAACAATTTGGTTTGATTTTGGATATTTTTATTATTCTATATATGACTTTAAATAATTTTTTTCCATAGCATAACTATTTATGTTTTCTCCATCAGTAACCAGTCTAAAAGACTAAAACATCCTCTATTACGAATTTACGAAAGAAAAATAAATTTAATTTTTTCTGATCTTCACCGTAAAAAATTGTCTCCGCATGAATTAAAAAAAACAAATTTAGCGAGCAAAATAAATAACCAAAAATGAGTAAATAACATTTATAAAATAAGCTAGATGGGAAAAAAAAAGCAACATGTGAAGCCAAAGAATAAAGCAATGTTAAAATTTTCAAATAGAATCCAAATCAAATAAATAATAATTAAAACAACTAGCTACCCAAACTTAAGTTTTGTGCCAACGTTTTTAATTAAAATATATTTTAAAATTTCCTCATTTTGTTAAACAATTAGCTAACCAAACAAAGCAAATGGAGTATTACTATATTACAAAAATTAATTTAAAATCCAAAAAAATATAATGATTTTACGGTATACTTTAACAGTTTGTTAGAGGGCAGGAATTGCTTGGCTCTGAAACTTTACCTAGGGTTGTATAAAATCAAGTTAGTATTTAGTGATAATACAAAAAAAAATCTATAGATTAAACTTCATGATCATCTACATTAATTTCTGCCACAATCTCACATAATCTCATGCTAAAGTACAAATTTTGAACATACTTTGGACCATTTACCAACGACAAGATACAATCCCACCAAAGAGAAGATTCACACTATTCTCCATAATATCCAGAAAATTCACAATCCCACCAATATGTCACTAGTCTTTTGATATTTTCTTATCTCCCTATTATATAAACAAACAATTAATCAACAAAAACAAATTAAAGAACAAACCTTTTTACTTAGCCTCATTTTTTAACATACGCAAATCACAAATTCAATGAAATTCAGAATCCTAACACTATACCCACGGATTCAAAAACAAATTAAAAGAACAAACATTTTTACTGAGTTGCTTCCTTATTGGAGCTTTTTCACCAGTAGATCTTTTTGCAGTCTGTTTAGTTTTAGCCATAACTTCCAATCATCAGCGAGAATGAAGAAGCAAGAAAGAAGATTTGTGATCGCACGTAAAACTTAATTAGTTTATTGTGGCTGACGTAATTAAATGAAGTAGGGAGGAGATTATTTATAAGCCGTTATTTGATCAAAGAATAGCTGACGTGGCATTGTAGTGTTATTTGAAACCCCGCCTATTCGTTGTAATGTAATTTTAAATGGCCCAATTAATCCCTTTCTTTAATTGTTTTTATTTCCTAGTTTGGTAGGTTTGCTTCTTTCGTAATCTTTTATTTGTTGTATTAGGGTTTCGGATGCAAGAAATATAGCTGACGTGGCACTATTCTTTGTAATATAATTTTAAATCGCCCAATTAATTAGTCCCTTTACATTTTCCCCCTTTTTTTAATTGTTTTTCAGTTTGATAGTTTTGCTTCTTTCGTAATCTTTTATTTGTTGTATTAGGGTTTCTGAATATTTTTTCTCCAATTATCCCCCTTTAACCTTATATTTCTTTGTCGTCGCTCCGATCTGCTCAATATAGTACTAGGCGTATTTTTCCCGCCACTTTCAAGCTTCATCAGTGGACTCTAGAGCAACCAGAGGCTTCGTGTCATTTGTATTTTCTGTGGCATATATTGGACGTTGAAGGTCGTTGCAGCTACACCTGGGGATGAAATGAGGTATGCGGTCTTCTTTAAGTCTTTAATTGCTCTAGCCAAAAAAAAAAAAAAAAAAGCTACAATGGTGTAAATATAGTAATGAAAACAGATATAATATATATACCGGATACGTATATGTAAAGGTGTCTTAATTAATCAAAGCAGCTTCGCTTCTTTTCTTTGTTTGCACCGTCTAACTTATATTATCTTCTTTGGAATGAAACTGAATGATTGGTCTATGATATAAACGTACTAGGCCAAGGGTTGTTTCAGGACTGATCAAAATTAGTTTTGTTTACTTGCTAGTAAATAAGAGATATGGGGGCAGATTGTTTATAACTCTTAGCTAGAATTTCATTAGCTATTGCTTGTTTCTTACTTGTAGCCTATTTTCATGATTGGAATTTGTTAGAGATGATTATTCTGAAATATCCAAACAAGTTTCTGAGCTCTTGTTTTTGCTAGGAAAATTTTATTTGAATTTTGTTACTTTAGGCTCTCTAGATTTTTACTTGATGAATAGATTACGTTAAGATGTCTCCATCTTTTTTACCTTTAACCAAGCTACATTGTTTATGTGCCTTTTCAGTTTAATATGAAGGATAGATCAGTTATCGACTCGCCTACGAAGCTTACTTAGCCACATGCATCCTAAAGCAGCCTCTCCTTGCATGGGAAACAAATGTCAAAGTTGCATGTGGAGCAAAAAAAAAAAAGCATACTGAAAATATAAGTACACGTTTATTTTATTTTTTTATTTTTTTAACAATTTCAGAGCTTTAGACATGAAAGATATTTTCTTTCTACCAAAAAAAAAATGAAATAAGATATTTTCTAGTTGAAAACAAAACAAAAAACAGAAGAGAAATATATTTTCTCTTTCAAATGAATTACATGTAAACTTCTTCTTTATTCTTTGTCTTATAATTAAAGATATTGTTACGTACCAACCTACTCAGGAGACAAAATATCAAGATATTATTAACTTGAGGAAAAAAAACTTGAGAATGGGTAATCAAAGTATATATGAACTAACTTATTGAAGAGCCAACTCCGGAAACTAACATTGATGTCTAAACGTGATGGAAGTTTTAAGTTCCTACAAAGCCAACTCCGGATACAAGAAAAGCAATCGCTTGCATGAAGAGATATAGATATAACAAGGTTTTTCCAAAGACAACTCCATAACAAGCACAACACAATATGTATATTCCCACCATTATCTCCATGGAGTTTACTCTGCAACCAAAACCAAACTTTTGTTCATCCATTAGTATTTTTTTTGTTTTAGCATTGGATTCTTTTACTTTGATTAGTTGATTAATTAGTTACCTTTCAAAAAAAACATTACGAGGCTTTCCAGTCTGAGGAAGCAGCTTAGTCTTAAGAGCATCTCCTAATTTCTCAGTGACAACCCATTCGTTCACTCTTTCTCCTTCGAGTATGCCGATGAATGTTCCCTTTGTCCGGTGCATGGACATTACATTTTCAAACAAGATCCAAAATATCACGAGGTAGAAAGATCTACAAAACCCGATACAGTTTATTATAAATGATATTATACAATTAGGTGATATATATTTATTTATTTATTGATCAAGATGCATAAGGAAGTAATACTAACCTAATAAAAAAATAAAATAAAAAGTAATACTAACCTTGGTGTCGCAATGACGATGCAGAGAGTAATCATAGAGGGGATGTAAAAAGTTGACCAAGCTGGAATGCTGACTTCAGGGAAGAAGACACTTGTAGGAAGAATAACACAGTAGAAGAAGAAAGTGAAGCAGTGGACTATGATTTTCCGTAAGAAAAAAAAGCTGTAGATCATATACAACCTCTTCCAAATCGTTACTCTCTGCTCAATATTACAAAAATTTGTAGCTTAAGGTTAGATGTCTACTCCTGTTAATTATTTTTATAATTAAAAGTCACAAAAGTAAAATAACCAATCTTTAATATAGCTTAGTTTAACTAACTAACCGAACCAAAAAAATTAACACTAGATTGAACCAAACGGGTCTTCTAACACATCAGATTGGCAGATCAAATTGAGCATGCAAATCTTTTTTCTTTTCTTCTTAAAGTATAAAAGAAAAAAAGAACAAAGAAAAAAAGAAAACGAACAAAAATCTGATTTGACGATTAATTAGAAAGAAAACAAAAATGTGCGTCAGCCTCACATCACATGGCCTGTTTGCCTCTCCATAGCAACACGATGGACAAAAAACAAAGTAGTAGCTAGGAACGTGAGAGGTGAGACAAAATCTCGTGGGCACGTGTTTGTCAAGATAAAATAAATAAATTGAGAAAAAGGACCTTATTGCGAATAATCTCCATAATCATTTTCCTGAAGAGATTAGCTGGACCACAAGACCATCGATGTTGTTGGAATCTAAAAGCTTTAAATTTGCTAGGTAACTCGCTTTTCACCTACAAAGCCAATGTGCAAATACATAATATGTAATGATTATAAGCTAATTATTGCGATTCCAACAGGTGAATGCATCGCTATTTATGATATCATTGCACATCAAAACGAACGAGTGTCACCAATATGAACATTTCACATATATGTTATAACCGAGTGGATGTTATCAACAATATTACGGACTAGTAAATCTTTTTTTATCAACAACAAAAAAAAAAAAAAACTGTTAGTGGTAGATATCTAACCGACTTGGGATATCTAAGGATTAGTGTATGTAAATTGCGATGAGTTTTTAACCTATGTAAGGAGTATTTTATAACAATTAATGGGTAGGGAAAAAATCAAGTACCCCAAGGTCATTGAGGAAGACAAATTTCCAGCCGAGAAGACCAGCACGAACGGCCAAGTCCATGTCCTCTACAGTGGTCCGGTCATGCCATCCTCCAGTTTCTTCCATTGCGGTCATTCTCCATACACCCGCAGTTCCTGAAAGAGATATACCAATTACCATAATTTATGCAATGATTTTTTATTTAAAATATTTTGTAGGTATTTATGTGAAAAGTATATAATTTAAATTCATGAGATAATATATATGCAAATGCACCATTAAAGCTAAAAAAAGGCATGTCTAGTGGATCCAGATTGTTGCTCTGCCATGAAGTGGTAATTGAGGGACATCTCTTGCATCCTCGTCATCAAGCACTTGTTTGCGTTTACTGTGTTGAACCACACACACACACACACACAAGCACTCAGTTTAAAAGTTAACTTTTGTTAGGACACTAATTTATACCGAAAAATGTAAGAGACTTAAAAATGTTTGTAACATATCAGAGATATAAGTCATTCAATTTAATTCTTACAAACTAATTCTAATTTTTTTATGAATTTAGTGTCTAAGTAAAATGAATGGGGTAGAAGACTTCTCATTTTCAGGGAGCATTAGTCATTTGACACATTCCACTAATACTGTATTGGTTTTAAGATAGTCGTTATATATCAATTGGTCCCAACAAAAAATAAAAAAGTAATTAATATTTGTTTAATTTAAGGTATGTTAAATTTTCTACCATAATCCACGTACTGAATCTCCATCGGGCTTGAACAAGAGCGAGCTTGGGATTGTGAACGAGGAAGGGAACAGAGCGTTGGAGATAATCAGGCTCTGGTTGAAAATCAGCGTCGAAGATGCCCACGTAGCTGCATAGCTTCACGTAGTTGTGCTTCATGCCTTGTTTAAGAGCTCCGGCTTTGTATCCATTTCTGTTGTCTCTCCTTTCACATTTTATATTTACGCCTTTGCTTTCCCATTTTTCACACTCTATGTTCACCAGCTCCTGCACATTCATTATTTCAAACTCATAGATATGTGTTCAATAAATATTAAGATTTTAATTACAAAATAAATATAAATATAAGAAAATTAGTTAGTAACAAGACCTTGATGGTTTGATCAGTGGAATCATCTAAAACTTGAACAATTAGTCGATCCAATGGCCATATTAATCTACAAGCAGCACCTATAGATAGTTGAAGTACCTGCGGATTAATTAAGAACATGTTAGGAATCTCACTTATAAGTGTACTTATAAGAAGCCTAAATCGTTATATATTTTTTCAATTAATTTTGATTTTTTTTTAATCAGTCCGTCTATATTATAGTATATAAAATTCTTGTAGATATATACCTCTTTTTCGTTGTACATAGGGATTTGGACAAGAACCATGGGATATGTTTCATTTCCGAGCTCAATGTCCTCGTGCATCGGCTCCCATTTGTAAACTTCTTCTGGTTTTCGCTTAAATAACTTAACATAGAGTACTACAAGGTTCATATAAACACCCTCTATGAAAACTAAGATGGAGATTATCAAAAAAAAAGCCACCAAACACTTGAATATAGGAACTATAACTAAACTCCTCAATTTTTGTATCCAAGTCGTGTCAAGGCTTATCCTTACACCATTTATGGATGCTTCAAGCTTCTTTGGAATTGCAGCTGCATCTTCAGAGCTCTCTCCTCCATGGAACTTAATTCTCATGCATATAGACAAAAAAAATAAGAAACTATCCGAAACAGAGCAAATGATGTATAAAAAAAGATGAAATATGTCATAATTGTACCAGTAGAGAAAGGAAGGTAAGACATGAATAGTGTAGAAAAATGAAAGGCTTCAGAAATGTAGTCATTTTTTTCTTTTAGAGATTCTTATTCAATGGTGCATTTTCATCTTTAAGAAGAGTGATTTTTTTTGTTGGCTTTTTAAAATTTTGGTTGGTCCTAGACTTGTCGTTTACACTAATAGTGTAAATGTACGTTGCTGATTGTTTGGAGATGCTGATGACTCACGAGCAGTAATCGCAACTTGAAACCACACAAAATAAAAGAAACAAAAAAGTTTTTTTTCAACTCCTCTCATTATTTTTTATCCGTAATTTTCACGTGTATTGTTGCTATTGTACCGGTTTGTGTGACGTCGACAAAGATAATAACCAGAGCAGATGGATCTGTATTGGGCCTTAGTTTAGGTCCATTAAGCCATTTTTAATTTGGAAAAAAATGTAATTATTTAGAGTGGCTTCGCCCGGGTTCGAACCGGAGACCTTCAGTGTGTTAGACTGACGTGATAACCAACTACACCACGAAACCTTTGATGTCTATTTACAGTACTTCAACATTATATATAATGTAAAGTTGACATTAATTCTAGATAAAACATAAATTAAACCGGATAAAATCTCGGTTAACATTATATGAGCCGTACCCGACCCTAGACGGAGACGCCAGCGACGACGACCCAACGCAGACCAAAACCCGGCTTAAACCCACCGAATTCGTTCGTCTTCCTTATTCCCCTAAGGACCTCCTCACTGATAGTTTCGGCACCTGTGACGAGCAATTAAACTAGATACTCTGCTTGGTAAGATCTCAATTTCACACTTTTAAACCTTCTCTTGTTTTCTCTATTTGCTTTTCGTTGCTTCTCTTTTGGTTCTCCAGAAGCTCTCGTGGAGGAACTTATTTTATCCGCTTCAGCCATAGATTAAGAACTCTTCAAATTGTGAAATTGATTTCTCAGCAATAACTGTTGAAGTTTGATTTCTCATTTTTTTATAATCTTACATTTGTTCTTATCTCTTTAGAAGTTTAACTAAAAGTTGTGTGCTTTTATTTCTTTTTGATAAATCTCAGTGTGGTTGCTACATTGTAAATGAACTGTTTGTCTCATGCGCGTTCATACATATCACTGGGACTACTTAAGAGATCCAGCTACGTCACTTCTCAGATTCCATGGAATCAATGCTTCTTTACACCTTCGAAATCATGTTTAAAGCCTGCAACTTTGAGTGCTTTTAGACTATCTAGTGTTCACTCTTATTCCTCAAGATCAAAGTCTAGTAAGTCAAAAATGTCATCAACCGTTGCTGCTTCTGTTGCGGATAAAGAAAAGGACGCGTTTTTCCTTGTTAGGAAAGGTGACGTTATTGGGATTTATAAAGATTTAAGTGATTGTCAAGCTCAAGTTGGATCTTCGGTGTTTGATACTCCGGTTAGTGTTTATAAAGGATACTCATTGCCTAAAGACGCTGAGGAGTATCTTTCTTCTGTTGGGCTGAAGAAACCACTCTACAGTTTTAGAGCTTCAGATTTGAAAGAGGATATGTTTGGTACTCTCACACCTTGCCTTTTCCAGGTATGATGATATTGTGGTTAGTTGGAGAATATCTGCAGCTGAAGAGTTATTAACTGTTCTATCTTCAAATTTCTTCTCTAGGAGCCTAAAGATAAAGTATCTGAAGAGGAGGGTACCTCAGAGAAGAAGTCAAAAGATAAAACTAAAGTAAGCTATAAGAACATGGACTTTTGAACTTTTAGATTATAAGACGAAGAGATTAAACTCATTGCTTAAGTATTTCATTTTCTCAGAATCAACTTCCTTCACCCTCCGTGTTTGATGATCCTTTGGAGAAGGTTACCAAGGTGGAGCCATCTGCTGATGTGTTAGACGTGAGTTTTATTCATAACAATCATCTGGAGGATGCTGAATTTTTGTTTGCTCTAAGTTGATAATGTTACTTGTGGTAGGGAACTTGCTTTATTGAGTTTGACGGTGCATCAAAGGGAAATCCCGGTCTCTCTGGTGCAGGAGCGGTACTGAAAACAGAAGACGGAAGCTTGGTATGAATTCATATTTAATCACTGTTGTTACTTATGAAAAAGAATGCAGCTTCTGTATATATCTCATTTTCATTGTATCTACGAAAACAGATTTTGAAAGTGCGTCAAGGTTTGGGAATTGCTACAAACAATGCAGCAGAATACCACGCTTTAATCCTAGGATTGAAGTATGCTATTGAGAAAGGTTACAAGAAAATTAAAATGAAAGGTGACTCCAAGATGGTTTGTATGCAGGTTCGTCAATGAAACATATATATATCTTTGTTTCAATTAGGTAATTTTAACTCTCTTCTCACCTTCTTACCGATTTCTGATTAACAACAGTTGAAAGGTAAATGGAAGGTACACCATGAGGGACTAGCAAAACTCTACAATGAAGCAAAACAACTTCGCGACCATTGTGACTCTTTCGAGATCAGTCATGTACTAAGGGTATGTATGTTTCTCAGTGTTATGCTTGAGAGCAAGAATGATACATAGTCATGCAAGTATATGACATTGTGTTTTATTTTATAGAATTTGAACTCTGATGCTGATGAACAGGCGAATTTAGCTGTCCGTCTTTCTGGTTAGACAACCCTAGTCTCCCTTTTCATTACATTTGATAATATTTGGATCAATGTTATAGAGAAAACTAACTAAATCTATGATGGCATTATATACAGAAGGAGAAGTTGAAGTGGCTTGAGGACTATATATACTTTATTATTATCGGTGAACGACTATAGAGATTTAAAGGTTTGTTTTTCCAGGCCGCATCCAAATCAGAAGAGTCTAATAAAAAATGGTGAATACTGAATAGCTAAAGTGAGCCACAGACAATGATGCAAAACATTGGAGAGAAGAGCAGAAACTGACTTATCATTTTGCCGTCGTTCTAACTTTTTCTTTTTGATTGCTCTCTCATTCTTTCAAGAATCTTTGCACTTTGATCAGTTTTATATATTGAGATTTTTTTTGGTACATAGCAGTAGCACGATCGCTTTATTTAGCTATTGGGCTTAGATTCCCATTGATTGGGCCTAACAACGACAAGAATTCCCTGCAAAAATCAGAAAACACGAATCTAAACCGGATAAATCTCGGTTTTATATGAACCGAAGACCCAATGCAGTCCTAAACCCACCGAGTTCGTCGTCTTCCTTAATCCCATTCTCCGGAAAGATTAGCTCACTGACACTTGTGACGAGCAATTTTAATCGAGAGATTCACACATCCCTCTGCTTGGTAAGATATCATTTTGACGACACTTTTAGCTTTGCTCAAACCTGCCCAATTTTCTCTATTTTGCTAAAAATTAAAGATTGATCACTGTTTAAGAAACGTTTTCAGTAACAAGGAGACTAAGTAGCATTAGATTATGACTTTATCAGATTTTGTTGGGTTGAATCGTATCCAAATAACGATTCATAGTGAACATATTCAGTAAATAACTATCGAATGTTCACTTTTCTTATTCCTCAGAAAGAATGATGTCAAGTGCAGTTTCTGATTTGGATAAAGAGAAGGACGCGTTTTTCGTTGTTCGGAAAGGTGACACTATTGGGATTTACAAAGATTTGAGTGATTGTCAAACTCAAGTTGGATCTTCGGTGTTTGATCCTCCGGTTAGTGTTTTTAAAGGATACTCATTGCCTAAAGAAGCGGAGGAGTATCTTTCCTCTGTTGGCCTCAAGAAGCCACTCTACAGTGTTAGAGCTTCAGACTTAAAAGAGGATTTGTTTGGTGCTCTCACACCTTTTCTTCTTCAGGTAAAGATTAAACAATATTTTTTATCTGAAACATGAAGATTTATTAACTGTCTTATCTTTAAAATTTATCTTCTCTAGGAGTCTAAAGCTAAAGTATCTGAAGAGGGAGATGCCTCAGAAATGAAGTCAAAAGATCAAATTACAAACAAAAGAAAATTAGTAAGCTGGTTTTTTGGCTCTTAGATTGTTGTTTGAAGAAAGAAACAGCGGAAGTTCTATGATTGCTTAAGTATTCATATTCTCAGGATCAACTTCCTTCACCTTCCACGTCTTTGAGAAGCTTCCTAAGCTAGACTTACCTGCTTATACGTTAACTGTGAGTCTTGGACTTGTGTATTTTATCATTAGTATTCGTAATTTCAATGCTCAAGTTGGTATGTTTATGTTTCTCCTCTTGTGGTAGGGAACTTGCTTTATTGAGTTTGATGGTGCTTCAAAGGGAAATCCCGGTCCCTCTGGCGCAGGAGCGGTACTGAAAACTGAGGATGGAAGCTTGGTATGAATCATATTTAATCACTGTTGTTACTTATGAAAAGAATGCAGTTTCTTCTGTGTATCTATAATTATCATTTTTTCTACGGAAACAGATTTTAAAAGTGCGTCAAGGTTTGGGAATTACCATAAACAATGCAGCAAAATACCACGCGTTAATCCTAGGATTGAAGTATGCTATTAAGGAAGGTTACAGGAAAATTAATGTGAAAGGTGACTCCATGGTGGTCGTTAAGCAGGTTCGTTTAATGAAATTTATATATTTGTTCAGTTAGTTAATTTAATCACATATTGCTGTAACGCTTTCTGAGAAACAAACAGGTGATCGGTAAATGGATGGTAAACCAAAAGGGACTCGTGAAGCTCCACGAGGAAGTAAAACAACTTTCGAGATCAGTCATGTACCAAGGGTATGTTTTTTATGTGCATCTTGTTCTCTCTTAATGAATGATATCGGTTATGATTCCTACAAGTATCTGACATTGTGGGCATCTTTCTTTCATAGAAAATGAACTCTGCTGCGGATATAGAGGCAAATTTGGCTGTCCATCTTTCAGGTTAGACAACCTAGTCTCCCTTTTCATTGCGTTTGATACATATTTGGAGCAATATAATACAGAAAACTAACCATATCCGTGTTGCATTATATACAGAAGGATTTGTTGAAGTTGAAGTGGCTTCAAGAGTAAATACTTATTATCGGTGAACGACTTTACTTATAGGTTTGTTGTTCCACATTGCATCCAAATCAAAATAGCCTGATAAAGGGACATCATATCTCTCTGTTTTCTTGTAGTTAAACGAAGCTACTAGAAACTGGTGAATAGCTAAAATGGTGATGATGCAAACAAACTTAATCATCATTTTGCGTTCTAACTTAAACATCTGTTGGGCCTAATGATGATACCCTGGGCCCATTTTAATTAGCTTTAAACCTTTCGCCGACTTGGAGCTCAAGCAAAGCACAGTTCTTCGTTGAAATTCTTTAACCCAGAAAACGCAAATTGAAACGTTTCTTTTTTTTCTGTTGAACCAAAATGCTAAGAAATTTTCCAAAATGTTGATGAAGGCGATTCGGATTTTGAAGCCCAGCTCTGTTCTGGGAGGTTCTCTCCAGCGTCGATCGGTTAATTCATCGGTTTACTTCTCTACTCCGTCGCCGACTTTGACTTCCGGAGCTATTTCACGTACTACGGCTGAGATTAAGGCCGATGAAGCTGTAGCGTACTCGGACCCAACTGAATCGCCGACTGCGATTCCGGTGATTATGCCTGGTAACCTTCAGCCACGTGTCGTCGTGTACGACGGAGTCTGCCATCTTTGCCATGGAGGTAACGATTCTTTCGATTTCCCTCTTTTGCTTAGAATCTTTTAGATGTTTATTGATCGACCTCAGTCTGGTTTTAAGCTTGTTATGCGAAATGGAGAAGAAAAGAAACTGAGTCTGAGGTTTTTGATTCCTTGGATCCAATTGGTTATCCTGAATGGGATTGATTGTGATTTCGAGTTCTGGAACAAGAAGAAGATTATGCATTTTCTTTTTCATTTTCATATGACTGGAACCAGAGTTATTGTGGTAACAAATTTGGAATACTACGTTTCTAATTTACATTTGCTGGAGTCATTGATGCTCTAAGAAGGATTGTGTTGTCTATATTTGAATTGTTAAGTTGAATCTGAGTGATTTGTGTTCAATGTAGGTGTGAAATGGATAATCAAAGCAGATAAGTACAGAAAGATAAAGTTCTGCTGCCTTCAATCTAAAGCAGCTGAGCCTTATCTAGAAGTGAGTGGAGTCACTAAAGAAGATGTTCAGAAGCGGTTTCTCTTCATTGAAGGTCTCGGGTTTTACCATCAAGCATCAACCGGTAAGTAAACTTTTACTGTTAAGAAATTGCTAAGGTTTTAGCTGAAAACATGAGAAAATAGGTCTTTTAAGTTACTGAGAATGAACTCCGACTGGGTTAGTTATGGTAGATGGATTCCATATTATACAAGTTTTGATCTTTAGTCGTTATTATAGTCCATAGCACAGTAACCAAAGCATGGGCTTGACCTTTGGATTCTGCATTTTTTTTTTGACTCTGCAGCTGCACTTCGAGTGGCTTCATACTTGCCTCTGCCTTATTCTGCATTGAACGTTTTCTCCATAGTTCCCACTCCTCTGAGAGACTCGGTGTATGACTATGTGGCAAAGCATCGGTATGACTGGTTTGGAAAAGCTGATGATTGTTTGGTTCTGAAAGACAAGGAGCTGTTGGAGCGGTTTATAGATCGAGATGAACTAATTGATCGAAGCTAAATGAAGACAATATCCACGGAACTAATTGATCGAAGCTAAATGAAGACACTCGTCTGCATATAAATTAGAGGTTTCTAAAAGAACCAAAGTTTATAAACAGTGATAAGTGATATAACAATGGAACTAACCTTTGCAAAGCTAATTCAGCATCATCTTTGTTCCTGCTTCTATAATATCTTTGGACATACTAGTTACAGAAAGGCTATTCGAGAAAAAAAAAAAAAAAAAAAAAAAAATGAGGATTCAATTACTTTTCTCTTTCTTTAGGATTCGATTATTTGTATCCGCTTTACGAAACAAGTCAATCAAGGCTTGAAAGCCACCCTTGAATTGAACGAAATGAAAAACTACCTAAGAAGAATTAAAGTAGCCAAGTCATCATCATATCATCTTCATGATGTTCAAGAGACAAGACATCTAATAAGCATTTTAATTGACCTTCGACTTAGTTTAACTTACAATAAAATGATTAATCTTCATAATAAATGTAAATTAGGGATAGCATAGATAATAGGATACTTAGTTGAAGTTACAAATAAACGATTAATCTTCATACTTAGTTAAAGTTTGTGTGGTTTTGATTGCTTGTTCACCAAGGATGCTTACTTTCGGTTTACGACGACGACGTGGACGTGGTTTTGATGATTGCTTCATAACATGCGTCATGAGTTGAGAATGAAGAGAATCAAGCTCTGCGTCAGTTGGATAAACAGACGCATTTGGATGCATGTTGAACCAAACCTGATCATCCAGTGGAATAAAAAGGGTCAACGGAGATATTAATTTGACAATGAGAAATATGTAATTGATGCTTTACCCGAAGTAAATGTTTTCTAGAATTTAAAAGCGTGGTGTAATCTGTGAATCCTTGGCCTTGAGAGCAGCATACTAGGCATGCCCAGTCCGTTTCACAGCACTTCCCCTGCCTTGGCACTGGTGTCGGACCTGTGAGCAAGCTTTTCCAGAGCCACACGTCAGAAGCGTATTTTGGTGAATCCCTTGGCTTCTGATTTACGTACGTGCGGATAATTCTTGTGTGTCCCATGTACTTTCAAAAGATTTATATAATCACATTCACGATTGGATATGAGCATCACAATAGCCGGAGCTCGATGCTTTGAACACCAACATATTATTTCAAAACGAATTTCTTCCGCACCTGGAAAATAAAAATACGGACAGTTGAATCCAAATTAAAAGCCTCTAATTACAACTTTATAAGTTTTAGAACCTTGGGTGGTGTGTTTCATAACGATTCCAGGACCTAAGATGAGTTCCAAGACAGGAAAAGGGATTCGATTTAGGTTGCCCATAGCAAAGATGGTGACAGGACCATCACCAAATTTCTTGTTCAACACCGATTCTATCCACAAGGATCACCACCACTGGGAACGTGAAGGCAGTCCAGGTCCCACCACACGTATTTCGGTTTAATAGCCACCTCCATCTCCTATTCTATTATTCTAGTCCTAAACAAGAATCAGTTAGGTCTTAAATAAACCCTAGCTAGGTAGTCTTCGAGAGAGAATAAAGATAAGAAGTTTTCCATAACTTTTGCAAAATTTTATTTACATAGCTTAACAATTAAATATTTCGTTGATATCTTTAGCTTAAAATGGTAAAATTGAAACACATAACACAAGTTTAAACCATATTTTGCATATTTTATAATAATTTTCTTAATTCATTTATGCATATGTTTTACATAAAAAGTCAAGTACTTATAAAATTACATATATTTTTTATTCAAACAACTATAATTTATGTAAAATCTGTAAGATATACAACAATAATGATATTATTTTTGGTTCTATTTTGTAAACAAAAAAAATCTAATAATAAGACATATTTAAAAAAAATCAATAATAGAATAGTATTTCAAAAAAAAAATTATTTGATAATGTTATATAATTATATTAGTATTTCCTCCATTAAAAAATATTTCTGCCTCCGAGTACTAGTAACTAATTTGGATGTTAGATAATGCATTTTTTTTTCCGGTAGAGAACAAAGTTATTTGACTGGTGTTGAATACTCAGAGCCGGGCCTGAAGACAATTTCATAATGCATTTGAATGGGGTCTCCAATTTTAAGGGGGTTCATTTTAAATTTTTTAGTATATATTAATATTTTTATATTAGTAATTTTATAAAAAAGGTATATAATTATTAAGAAAAATAACATTATATTAATATTTTATTATATTTAAAATTATTAAAAAATTATTTTGTAAATTACTTTTATGATTTAAAATAATTTTGTATGGATCCTGAAAATTTATGTGCCGGCTCTGTGAATACTGCAAGTCAAAGTTACACTGTTAATTGTTTAACAGACTTTGAATATAACCAAACGTTTTTCCGTTTTATATTTCCTCACTTCAGTAAATTTGATTGAGATGTTCACGGCATCACGCGTTCAGTCATTGCATATCTCTCAACTTTTTGTGGTGATGAACAAATTAAGGTCGGACTTTAATCTTCTCAAAACATGCGCATTAGCGAAATTACTTTGGATTACTACTACATATTATTCACATTGTCTATCTCAAGAATGGTATATATGGTTTAAGGTAGATCCAATGCCAAAAAAAAAAAAAAGTAATGTGGCATTTATTGTGGTTGAAACGGAAAAAAAAATAAGTAATGTGAACTATCGATTCTATCACTCATCATTCCTTGTTACGTTAGCCAGTAGGATAGTAACGATTTTTCAATATTTCAGACGAAAAGAGTAACCGATTTGTGCAAAAATCATAGGTATTGGAGTGAACGTTTTGCTTCTTTCAAGTATCATCATTTTCATGCACAAAATAAGAAAAAAACAAGTATCATCATATTCTACTTTTGGAAAAAGATGCAGAAGCGATCAATAACAATTGAAAATTTGAAACAACTTTTAGTATATTTATTTTTGTCTGTAAAAGTTTGATTATCAACTGTTACTTTCTTGTTAGATTCCTACTATAACCTAATTTATATTCTTCAAGAATAAAACTATTACGATTTTGATCTCATCAACGCATGGTTTAATCGTTAAAACTGAAATATCTCGACAAGTTTCTTGTATTTTCATAGTTTTTTATTGTATAAATTTATGACTTAGTAAATATTGGAGGCAGGACCCTCCAAAAATAGGCGTAGGCTACTTAGCGTGGAGAACACACGGTATTCTTTAGTAAAAGGCGAAAGAATAGTTCGCTTTGTACTCTCCACATAGCTGCGTGATTTAAAGTTAAGTAGAGTGAAGTCTATTCATATTAGATTTTTAACTATCAAACTCTCATTGTCTTCCGACGTGGGATATCTTAAGTTCCTTTCTAAAAGGCTTTTCTGGTTGTGGGTAATGGGTAATCAAAGCGCAACATTTATTAGATTCGAATCTTTGTTTTTTTTCGTTTCTTTTCCTTTTATACATTTTCCAAGTCCTAACCGAAGTTACTTCTAATAACGAAATACTTACTGATCTACTACTGTCTAAAACGGCTTATCTCTTTCGCTTTCCTCAGCTTAAAACACTTTATTTCGTGGTCGCTATTTTCTATGGTGGTTGTTTAAATTTTTATTAAAAAAATGTGGCGAAAACAGCAACTTTGCCTATGTATAAATTTTAGTTATCGAGTAATTCCAATATTTTTGGGGTCCATATTCCTTTTTTTTTTCCTGGAGCTGATTTGTGATTCATCAAGATGAAATTGATAAGAATCGTAAAAATTAGCAAATATTTAGAGAATTCTAGAAAGCGTTATTAGAATCCGCAATATATTTTTTATCTTACTCGTCTCATATTTTATCGAGGTTTTTCACACAAAAATTTGGAACCATTATTTTGGTTTTCCAAAATTGACAATGCCAATACCTATTCAACATATATAAAAGATCCTCCCACGTAGATCGAAGGTCAACCTTATTTGCCTCGTCAACTTCAATTGCCATTAGTTCTCCGCCAATGGAGTTTACGTGATATCATTACACATTATGTAACATGCAGCTTGAAGCCTCGTCAAGTTGGTACCATACCCCTTGTCACTTGTAACCATTACGACAAGTCCAATAATGTGTCGAATTACCAAAAGATCATCTATAATACCTTTTATGTGGTCGTCTGGCATATTGACTTACATTGTTTTTTTGATGAGTTTAACTCGTCCATCTCTTTTTAGGTCTCTCATCAATTCCACTGAATTTGCATAGACTGAAAACTACCAACCGGAGCTATTATTGGTGGATCAATTCCATATGTTGGAAGCTTATAACTATAAATGTTGACTTTGTCCTCCATCCGGTTTACAGCTGTAACGACAACATATTGAAGTGTTAAAACTTTTTGAAAAAGTAAAAACTGTTATTCTAATGCATTGATCCCTTATTTGTTGACGATTTCAATTTCAGTTATACTTGTACGAGTAAATCATAAGAAAAAAGAATTGAATGATTGAGTTATTTTGTTTATCGAAAGAAAATTGGCTAAAATGTTGGTTTTAAAAGTTTGTTAATTATTTTGTAGGAAAGAAATGATTAAAATTATGTTTTAGAATTTATATTTTGGTATTCTAATTTTGCTTTTGTAACTGTTTCCTTGCTTTCTTAGGTATTCTAATAGGATCAAAGTTACCAAGGGAAGCTATGATAGGCCGCTTAGTTCCATAATGCGACAGCCTATATCGATAGCTCGCAACTTTTTTGACCATCCGCATCACAACAGTAGAAGCATGCATCCCAGTAGGAATTTTGTTGCTCTCTACATTCCATAGGATGACTGCTAGCTCGTTGTTACTCACGTCGAATGATTCAACCTTCATCAAAAATCAGAGATTCAGAGATCAAATCGGAAGGATGATATATATTCTCAAAAATCAGATAATGAGAACTTATAATGTACAAACCCAGTAATTGTTAACATTCCAAATAAGCAACTTCAAAAGAAGCTCAGATCTTATTAAATCCGGCCACTAACAGCTTTTTAAGGTTAAAGCTAATTTTGAATACCTTTTGCTGAGCTGCAGCCAAATCTGATTCTTGTCCGTTGCAGTTTGATGCATTCTCTTCCTGCTAAGAGAGAACATCAGTCCCCCAAAGAGAGAGAGGCATACAATAGGAAAAATCATCAAAGAGAACAAATTCAAAAGATGCATCTTCTCTAAATCACATAATGAGAGCTTCACATATCACTGGATTACCTTTTGATGCTCATCTTGTAGAGACTGATCATTAACAACTGATTTCAATTTCAGTTATACTTGTACAAGTAATTCATAAGAAAAAAAAATTGTATGATTGGGTTATTTTGTTTATAGAAAGAAAATTAGTTAAAATATTGGTTTTAAAAGTTTGTAAATTATTTTGTAGGAAAGAAATGATTAAAATTATGTTTTAGAATTTATATTTAGGTATATATAAATTTTTTTGTTTACCAAAAAGTAAATGTACCCATTGTCCAAGAAATTACATAATGTTTGATCCGACAGCCTAGCTTGGTCCTTATACCGAAAGTTAACAAAGTTTCTTTATTATTAATAATTTATTTTTGACATATTGAATTACTAGTAAATATATAGGTTGATAATCCTAAATGATTTGAAACCGTTACAAACGTAGATTCTTTAATTATTTCATATTTGTTCTATTATTTGAGAAAATAATATATTTCTCCATCTCTTTACTTTTGTAAAAAAAAAATCATATTCATTTTATCAGTAATTTATTTACCAGATTAAGGTTAGTCAAACCGGTCACATTTAACAAGTGAAAAACAAATAAACGCATACAAATTATAGGCACGTAACGAGTGAAAAACAAATGCGACCGGTTTGGTTAGGCATTTTGAATCACCTAGGTCGCATTTAACAAGTGAAAAAACAAATAAACGAATTCAAATTATAGCCAAGTAACGAGAACCATAGAGGCTGAGATAACTTAAATTAAAAAATTGTCTTGTCTCTGGGTTGAGAGGCTAAAGTAAGATTAATGACTAGAAACTGTTCGGCCCACCCAAAGGCAGGACCCTCCAAAAATAGGCGTATGCTAATTAGCGTGGAGAGCACACGGTATTCTTTAGTAAAAGGCGAAAGAATAGTTCGCTTTGTGCTCACCACATAGCTGCATGATTTTCACCCGATTGAGAGTGAAGTTTATTTATATTATACTTTCCACTACCAAACTCTCATTGTCTTCCAATGTGGGATATCTTAAGTTCCTTTCCAAAAGGCTTTTATCGTTGTAGCTATTGGGTGGGTATTAAAGGCCCAACATTTATTAGTTTCGAATCTTTTTTTCAACATAATGTATTTGTGAACAATCACAATTGGTTTACTGAATCATAATCATCTTGGTACAATGTTTCTTATACAACAACAACAACAAACACATTCTGTGATTTACAATGTTTTGAATCAATGTTTCTTCCCTAAACTCTCTATAAACTCGTTAATACTCCGATCAGAGCTACCTCCTTCACTCATAGCCTTCACTGCCAAATCTTTCCACTTCTTAGAACTCTCTCTAATCTTCACACTACTCTCTCCTTCCATAACTCCTTTCAAACACCTCACCACCTCTTTACTCTTCACTATCGCTTCACCAGCTTCCTCTTTTGCTCTATACCCAACTTCCCAAACTTCCTCCACAAACTTAGCATCATTCATCTGATCACTCCATTGAGGCACACCAACCATTGGCACACCCAAACTCAACCCTTCCAATGTAGAGTTCCAACCACAATGAGTCAAAAAACAACCTATAGATTCATGATCTAAAACCTCAAGCTGGTTAACCCAAGAAACCAACATCGATCTGTCTTTAGTCGATTCCACAAACCCTTCTGGCAATTTCGCTATATGAGCTTCTTTAATCACCCACAAGAAGCTCAAATTCGATTCTTGTAAAGCGTTAGCAACCTCTACGAGTTGCTTCTCAAAGAGAACACCAAAGGAACCAAACGAGACGAATACTACTGACTGATTCGGTTTAGTATCAAGCCACTTCATACATTCATCTGAAACCGGTTTCATGAGACTCGCACCATAGTCTTTATCGTCTTTTACTCGACCATCAAGATATGCAGATGGAGTCATCGGTCCGATCAACGTTGCTCTCATTGCTTCTGATTCAGCAACTTCACAATCCTAATCCAAAACATCATTTTCACAATCTCAATTTTCAACAATGTGACATAAATCTTGAAACTTTATAGTATGATTTTAAAACGCTTACTTGTGTTTCTAACCCTTCAAAGCCATTAACGAATAACCAATCAGCATCTTCATGATTAGGAAACTGATTCAGAAGAACTCTCCCATGCTCTGGATGACTAAACCAATGACGTCCCACAAACGAAGGCAGCTCATCGTAACGCAAAGAAGGCAAACCACGGATCAAAAACGGCGCCGAATTAGGATCGGCGGGAAGAGGAAAAGTTCCGTTAACGAATTTACGCAGCACAGAGCAAACAGTGAGATTGTTAGTGAAGAACGAAGCAGCTGAAACTTCCATAGATCTAGCGACTTCGAGTCCCCAAGGAAGAAACGAATCGTAGACTAAACAATCGATCGGTGAATCGGTGGATTTGGATTTCTCGATTAAGCGAGTTAGGGCTTCGGATCCGATGAGTTTGAAGGTTTCTGAGTAGGCATCGATGCTGGTACCGGGAGTAGCTATGGGGATTGAATCGAATCCGTCGGAGATTGGTTCGACGGAGAGTGATGGAGCTGTGATTGAGGAAGCTGTGTAGGTTGTGGTGGCGATTGTGACTTTGACGTTTTTGGAGACTAGACGTTTAGCGAATTGAACCATGGGGTTAAGGTGGCCTTGAACTGGGTAAGGTAAGACTAGGACGTGGCGTTTGGGTTTGTTAGTTGATTCCGCCATTGTTGTTTGAGCTCAAAGCTTTGATTTTGTGTTTGGAGTTTAAATTGAAGATGATAGACTTGATGTTTGGGTGAAGATTGATTTTGGGCTTTTATATATATGGTCAAACGCATTGTTCACGTTTTGCGTTGGTGTCACCTAACTACGTTAACAAATGTAGAACATAAACTATGTTAAAGGAAAATGTTTATATAAATAGTAAAAAACGCATGAAGAAATACAGTATAACATTAATCATGAAATTTTTGTAATTCAACGATGCCATTTTGTGAAATAACTGCAAGATAACAAAAAATAAAATTAAAATTCGAATCTTAAGGGCAAAAACAAATGAGTTTATGATATATGAAAGAGTGAAAATGCAAAGACTTTATATAGGAAACATTTTTCTATCAGTACAATCGCATATTTTGACTGTTCTCTCCTTCATTTTTCTACTAATTTTTTGAAAAGGAGGAGTTGGATAACTAGCTCATATTTATTATAAATTTTGAAAAATATATCTAATTTTACATATTTTAAAAATTAATTTTTTTCAATAAACAAGAGAACATAGTATTTTTATTTATTATTTATTTAATTATAAACGAAATTTTTAATTTTAAATAATACGCAACATTAAATTATTTTCAATAATATAAAAAATTATAATTAATGTAATATTGTTTAAACTTAACTATTTTGTTATGTTGTATACTTAATCTAACAAAAAAAAAGGAATCATGGTACTAATTTTTTTCGTATATCTTTGTTCTTATATATTTATTTTTTTATCGTAAGCATATATCATTTTATATTAATTTATTAATAAGTTGATCTATTAAACTGATGACTTATATTTGATTTTTATCTACTTAAGTTTTTGAATCATTGACTTATTTTATCATTGTTGACTTACATAATTAACTTATTTAAACTGCTAACTTATTTTTTTGTTAGTCGATTTAAATTATTTTCTCATAAATTTATTTATTCTTGATAGACTTGTATAATTTTATGTTGATTTATTACTAAAGCTGATTTATTGAACTATCAACTTATTTGTTCATTTATGTTGACTTATTTTTTTCACCATCGATTTATTTTGTAACAATCAATTTATAAACTATTGATTGATTTGTTTACATAGTCGACATATTTCAACTATTGACTTATTGTCTTTCTTCGTCGATTTATATTATTATTTTATATATTTATTTATTTTTGGTAGATTTATAATTTTTTATGTTGACTTGTTAATAAAACTGATTTATTGAATTATTGATTTACTTTTTATATATGTCAACTTAATTTTTGTTTTTATCAATTTATTTTATAATAACTGACATATACTTGATTTGTTATATTTTCTTATATATTTATTTATTTTTAGTAGACTTATTAAATTTTATATTGACTTGTTAACAAAGCTAATTTATCGAACTGTCAACTTATATTTTATTTCTGTTAACTTAATTTATTTTCACCATTGACTTGTTTTATAACAGAACTTATATTTTGATTGGTTGATTTATTTACATAGTTACTTAGTTGATCTATTAAAGTTTAATAAATTTTTTACCTACACAGTTTAATTGTAGTTATCAATTATAATTATTCTGTACAACTTATAATTTATACATTAAAATCTTAACTAAACAAAAAAATCTAAAATAATTTTGTTTCGATTAAATAATTGAAATTAATAATTAACTTGTAAAATTTTATTTATACTAAATAAAATGTATCTTAATTAAAATGTACATTGTGCATAAAAACTATTTTTTTTATTATTGTATTCTTAAAATATAACTAAATACTCCCTCCGTTCATGTAAGTAGATATTTTTGGTTTTCCACATTTTAAAATTAAGTTTAAAATACCAAACATACCTTTATTATAATGTTATTATTTCAAAATAACATTTATATTTCTCTTTCCTTTCTTATTTCAATATTTGCAATTAAGGGTAAACTTAGAAAATTATAATTTTTATATTGAAAACATAAAACTTTCATATTTCTGAAACAAATAAAAAACCTAAAACATCTATTTTGAAGGAACGGAAAGAGTAATAATAACATAATAATGGTTATTAAATATTAATTTAATATATATATATATATATATATCTAAAATCTCAACTTAATCTAAAAATGTTATATTTTGAAATTTGAATTAATCTTAAAATTTTATTTCTTATATTAAAATTAATTATTTTTATTAATTATAAATAATCAAAATATTTTATTTTTAATTTTAATTGTAAATTATTAGTTAAAGATAAAAATGTCATTTTATTTGACATAAAAAATAAAATTCTAATCTTGTAAGTTACGGTGTAGTTTGCTAAAATATGATAAAATTTAAGGTATTTTAGCAAATAATCTCTTTTAAAAACTAAAAAAAGGTTTAATAATGTGGTAAATCTAAAAAGGGACAATAACACACACAAGACACTAACAAGACAACTCTACAAACCTACCTATTCAATATTAAAAAATCTTCCCAGTTGGATGAAAAATTCTCCCCATTTAACTCATCAACAGCAAACGTCATTTCTGTTGCGGGTACGCAAATTGTGTGGTACCAAACACAAACTTTGTAGCCTAGAAGTTGAAGTTTCGTTGAAATGTTATGATTTTTTGAGAAAAAAAAATTATTTTCCTAATGCATAAATCGTTTATTTGTTGATGATTCCAATTTCAGTTATACTTATACGAGTAAATCACAGAAAACAAATTGAATGATTAGATTATTTTGTTTATCGAAAGAAAATTAGTTAAAGTGTTGGCTTTAATAGTTAATTATTTGTTAGGAAAGAAATGAAATATATATTTTTTAGAACTTATATTTTGGTATTCTTACTCTTGATTTTTTTCTTGGATGATATGAATTTTTTATTCACCAAAAAGTAAAGTTACACATTGCCCGAGGGCCTACATAATGTTTAATCTGTAAAGTTAATGAGGTTTTTATTTATTTATTATTAGTAATTTATTTTTTGATATATTGATATTCATATTGAATTACTAGTAAAATATATGTTGATAATCTTAATGATTTTATCCAATTCCATGTTTCACGTAGTTTCTTTTATTATTTTATATTAGTTCTATAATTTGAGAAAATAATATATTTCTCCGATTTTTTCTTTTATAAAAAAATCATATTCACTTTATCAGTCATTTATTTACCAGATTAATAAATACAAATGTATTTATTAATCTATGTAATAAATATCTATGTTAATTGAATTCTTGGCCTTAGTATTTTTAATTACTTTCTTCTCAAATTAAATGATCAGGAAGTTGGAATTTCTTAATGGTATGTTGACTTGATGAAAATGGTTATGGAGATATTGAATTTGAATTTTATCCCACTGTTGCATCCAAGATAGTGGACCATATCTTCAAGCTTGTTCGTTTAAGAGGCTACAACACTAATCATTTCTTCAGGGTAACATTACTTAGAAGGCTCAAGCTTTGATGTGATTTTGCATCTTTGGACTGGTTTTTTTTAACAATTTGGTAAAATTTTGCTGTTTCCTCCTTCATTTTTTAAATAATTTTGAAAACTAAAAAATGGTTTAACAATTTGGTAAAATTTTGTTTTTCTGTTTCTCCTTGAAACTCTCTTTTCCTTCAATATTCTAAACAAAACCACCTTCGTTTCAAATTTAACATCAACCAAAACAGCTAAAAAATAACACACAACAATAAGAGAAAACATAAGAAAAGAGAGAGAACAATCAACCAATAAGATAAATTTAAAACCAAGAGAAAATCACAAACAACAAAAAAAAAATCATAAGAAAATAAAATATACATTTTGTTCATCCACAAATCGATGAAAAAATATTTGGTGTTATGTCTATTCATTCTCCAATCTATCTTATCATTTCCAAATCTCCTTCAAGCCAATCATCTCTCAGCTGATTACTACAGCAAAACATGTCCTGAATTCGACCAAACACTAGTCCAAACCGTCACCGAGAAACAAATCACCGCTCCGACAACAGCCGCCGGAATACTCCGTCTCTTTTTCCACGATTGCATGGTCGATGGCTGCGACGCCTCTATCCTTGTAGCTTCAACTCCACGTAAAACCTCAGAACGTAACGCAGACATCAACCGTTCTCTCCCCGGAGACGCATTCGACGTAATCACTCGTGTCAAAACCGCCGTCGAGCTTAAATGTCCTAACGTCGTTTCTTGCTCGGATATTCTCGTCGGAGCAACACGAAGTTTGATAACTATGGTCGGAGGTCCAAGAATCAACGTTAAGTTCGGTCGTAAAGATAGTCTTGTCTCGGACATGAACCGTGTCGAAGGAAAGCTAGCTCGACCTAACATGACGATGGATCATATCATTTCGATCTTCGAGTCGACTGGTTTGACCATTCAAGAAATGGTGGCTCTTGTTGGAGCTCACACGATTGGTTTCTCACATTGCAAGGAGTTCGTGAGTCGCATCTTTAATAACAAGAAAGAGTCTAATCATCTTCCTGAAGGGATGAATCCGAAATACGCGGCGGAGCTGAGGAAGCTGTGCGCGAATTACACCGAGGACGAAGAAATGTCTGCGTTTAATGACGTTTTTACCCCTGGGAAATTTGATAATATGTATTACAAGAATTTGAAGCATGGTTACGGGTTGCTCCAGTCGGATCACGCGATTGCGTTTGATGACAGGACGCGGTCGGTGGTGGATCTTTACGCGGCGAATGAAACGGCGTTCTTCGACGCGTTTGCTAAGGCGATGGAGAAAGTTAGCGAGAAGAATGTGAAGACAGAGAAGCTTGGGGAAGTGAGAAGGCGGTGTGATCAATACAATGACTACCAGGGGTAAATTAGGAATTACCTCTTGTAACACACATACACGAGGAAAAACAGATTTTCATATTTTTGGTAGTGTGGTTTTATTGTTAACCAAATGGGGGCTGTGATTGTTGAGCTGCTTAAGGATTTTATTCATTGAAATTGTATCAATCACGCATAAGGGTGAAAAAAAGATTCTTTCATAAAAAAACAATTGTGGCATGAAAATGTGTGTTTCTATTTCCATGTAGGTTGTTAATCTATCAAACTCTAAAAATCTGTGATACAAATTTTGATAGCACAACATATTCATAGTTGTGATCCATTTGTCAGATATAATATGAGAGGAGTATGAGACGCTTTGTTTAAGAGAAACTTTATCAAAGTAAATTGTTGATTAATACTAGTGATGAGTTTAAGGAGGAAAAAAACAACAAAAGATTTACAGATACACCGATCCCTAAGGGGCAAGGGAGAAAAATAATGGATAAGAATTTTTTTTCTTTATAAAAGTGATGAACAAGCTAACAAGGTTTTTTCTTGTCCAATTTCAAATGTAAATTGAACCATTTGCTCTTCTTCTTAAGTGTCTCAGACTTATCACAAGTGCTTTGTTTCTTGTTCTTCTGTCTGCTGCTTTCTTCTTCTTCTACTTCTTCCTCTTCATCTTCTTCTTGTTCAGTGGGAGCAGGCGCCTCAGCAGCCGCCTTCTTGAACCTGCTCTTTCTCAGCCTGCTCTTGCTCGAACTCCGCTTCATCAATGGAATTGTTGTGTAGGCTGAGTGAATTTCATTTCTCTGCTTTAAGAGCTCATCGATCTGTAAAAGTGCACATAATAAAGTCATGTAACTAAGACATAGAATTTGGTATAATTCACTCGTTATGTATAAAAGACTAACCGATTGCATTTCCTGAGCGTATCGACTGGTCATATCTGTGAACTGGACAAGTACTTCCCTGTACTCTGTTTCAAACTTTGCCAGTTCTGCTCTTTTAGTGAGGATCTGAGCTTCTACAGACCTAAGGTCTTCTTTTTCTTGCGTAAAAGCAGCAGCACAAAGAACTTGGATTGTGTAGCTCACGCTTTTGAAAAAATTATCACCTGAAAAAGAAAAATGTCATTTAATGACCACCAAGTTGGATCAATCGAGTACTGAATCCAGACAGATATAAAAGGGAGAAGAGAAGTTAATATCTAATCAAATTACAAGACGGGAAAACTTACCGTAGACGGCAAAGACATGAGTACCAGCCTTAAGCTCCGTAACTTCACATTGCTGAAATCCATCAAGCTTTTTAAAGAAGGCAGTTTCTGGATCCTTTGCTTGAGCCATCTAGAGCAACAACAATGAAGTTATGTTGGGAGAAAAGCATAAGAAGCAAAAGAAACTCATTAGAACATAGTTAAGTGAACCTACCGAATTAACTGTGTGATCCAACCGGTAGACAGGGAAACCGAGAAAGTACATTCCAGCAGATGTTATCTTACCGGTTCTTCTGCTGTCCTCCTGTATCCACATGGGATTCAGTGTACAAGAAGGAAACAACCATTTTAATTAGTTATATTTTTACATGTAACACCAGATTCATTCAATTTATCTATGAAAACCATTTCAAAAAGACTTTTTTCACTTCAATTTATAACAACAATACCTGCAAAGCTAAGCTCAATCCGCTGTTGGGCTCTTGGTCAAAAAACAGTAACTGCACATGCAGAAGCACACGTTAGCTTATCAATAATTCGTTATTTCTATATCAGTTTGACGAGAAAGACTCCTTTGAGCCAACCTTGAACTTGCTTTTGCTAGATGATTCTACTCTGCAGACCAACCCAGATCTTACTTCCTCCTCTGTTATCGTGACAGCATAAAAATGTGCACATTGCTTTTCAACCTGTAAGAAACATAGCATATATGAGACTTGTATGGAGATAGACACTCATTACACAAATGAGATCATAGCCAGGCATCGGCTAAAAGAACTCACCTTTTTAGACACGGCTTGTCCAAGTACAAGAGGATCAACTGAAACTCTGCCATTAAGAGCCTCCTCCAATATAGTTGCAGATACAGATGTTTTTATCGGCACACCAAGTTTGCTATTTCATTGGAATTTTTATAGCACATACTCAGCTTGCATTTAATAAATCTGTGTCCAACTATAAAAGGGACTACAGAAACAAACCTAAACAAAGCTGCAAACACAGTATTCACAGCTCCCAAACTTGAGAGATCTAGCTCCAGCTCTTGGCTTTCTGCCTCAACAGCCTGTGAAAGAGAAGCTCTTTGCAATTAGCAAAGCCTGAAAATCGATGCTAGCTCAGCATTAGCTGCTGGATGAATTTGTAACATATCACACATCAAGAACGTCCCTAGAGTATTACTACAGACGAGGATCCTACAAATTTATTATTTCAACCCTGAACAGCGTCTTAACCTCAACTCCTGCCTCATGTAGAGGTCAGGGTAAATCTACAATACCAGAACACATTCGAATCTCACCTCAAAACCTGCAGTATCAAACTGGCGACGTTTCTCCGGATCAGATAAGATGTTGTAGGAAAACGTGACCTCCTTAAATATGTCAGCTGCAACCGGATCATTTGCAGTCTTATCAGGATGGTACCTGAAACACACCAACCATTAGTTTGTGCAGAGATTGCAGGAAGCTGACTAAATCCCTGTGCAGAGCATATGAAATCTCCAAAGAGAATTAGCCTAAACCAGAACCATCACCTTCCCTAATGATAATCCAGATGAAGGCTTAGCTGATTAACAAGTAGCGATATAACTGATTCCCAGAGTTAACGATTAATTCAATTCAATTCAAGAGTCTTCTCTGTAACCTAAATTGATTCAATTCAAGGTTCTTCTTCATATCCTAAACCCTAGATTATTGCCACAGCTTTCCGAATTCCAAAGTTTCAAAGAGCAAACTATAACGAAGACAACAGAAACCAATACAAAACTTACTTGAGAGCCAATTTCCGATAAGCGCTCTTAATTTCCTGATCCGTAGAGTTCCTTAAGACGCCGAGAACCTCGTAAGGGTCTCGACGGAGCTGCTTCTCAGCATCTTTCTTCTCCGACTTGGATCTATGAGCTGGCATTTCAAACCTCAACAAAAATCCTCAACCAGAAACCGTAAGAATCAATCTCAATTCAACGAAAAGAATCTCAGCGAAGGAAACAATCTTCTCGATTATTCCTTCATTTTCCGCAATTCTTTCCACCGGAAAATTCAAACTGGAACAACGCTAAATAACGGCGGAAGCGAGCCACCACGAAACTAATCCTCACCGAGAGATAAGACTGAACTGTCAATGGAGAAATCGGAGGGGGGAAATTTAAGGTGAGAGGAAGTAGTTTTGGGTTTCGCAGAGAGAAGACGAAATTTAAAACAGAGGATATTCTACACTACAGTGCGCTGTTCGGCGCGTGATATCGGCGCGTGGGGGTATATTAGATTTGAGGTCCGCAGGTTGTTTCTTGTTTGGGCATCTTTTTTTGGGGGCGCGTAGTGATCACGCGGAGCAAGACAGTAGGTTTCCAGTTATATTTTTGTTAATTAATATTAAAAGTTTTAAAATATGTGTTGGTTAATAATCCAACTCATATGAGTTATTTATGAGCTTTTTTTAATCATTTCTTAAATGTCTGTTTCTGTTTTGGATTGGTTTAGTAGTTATAACTTACATCATGATTTTCAACAATATCTAAAGAGTGGTTTAAGTTTTAACCATAACAAAACAAAATTTTGTTAAATGGTTTTTTAACCAGAAGACTAAGAAATTATATGTGGCTAACCTTTGGTATTATAACATAGCAAGATAGAAAAAATTATTTATTAACTTTTTTATACGTTTCGGTATTATACTAAGCAAAATCTAAGAGTGTACTTAAAAAAGGGATGTTACCTGTATTTGAAATGTTTAAAAACATAATTAACCTTATATGGTAAAATAAAAGAAAATAACCATATTTCATTAAAACCAACATTATATAGTAAAAATAAAATAAAATATAACTTATATGGTGAAAATAAAATATAAAAGGATTTGTCATATGGGTAGGGTTGACTAGTAACAGTATTGTTGACTAACAAAATAAAATTTTATTTGATGATGCTGATTTAGTTTGAGTGTAATCCAGTTTTAGTAGCCGATGGACAAAGGATTATCCCATAATGTCAAACTGTTAAGTTTTTATTTTATTTTCTGTCCTATCCTCACAAAAAGGCTGTTATGCTGGATTGCATCAGTGTACAAATTTTCAGAAATATTTTACCAAATTTTCATTAAAAAATGGTCCACACATGAGAATATTGTTTGAATATTTTTAAGAAAACAAAAATACAACGACGACGAAGACACTTCAACACAATCAGAGACTCATCATCATGTTGGGTTTACTTCCTAATAAAATAGTGACCTTTTCAAATCTTTTGTTGGGCTTTATCGAGGATCGCTTTAAACTAAAGATTAGTCTGTAACGAAAGATTTTTCTAAGAAATACATTACCGACTATGATTATTATAGATAGAGAAACATCGGAGATGGAGATATTTGCAGTTTTCAAAATACTACTTTCACTTCACGAGATCGAAACGTAATACATAATAATTAAAATTATCACCAGATTCCTACTACGAAAATGATTGGGAATGGACCCCTGGTCTTACCGTCACAAGTCACAACAAAACGTCATATGCTTGGGATTGTTGACTTGTTGATGTGTTTGTACTTTGTATCATCGTACTAAAATCTACAGATTCTTTATGGGCCTTACAACTGGAAGCCCAATGCTTGAGTCATAACGGCCTAAACTGTTAAATATTAACTAACCAATAAGAAGTGACATATTTTTACGTGGACATCAAGATGGTTATCATCAAGCCTCCAGGTATTAAAAGATTAATTCGGATCAATGACATGATTAAAACCACAAACAGAGTCTAACGTTCAATATTTAACACCAAAAAAAGAACAAGAAGATGTAAAATTGAGAAGAGGACAAAGACCTTATAAATAGAAAGGATTGTTTAGCAAAATACTCCAATTCAAAATTAGAGTATGTGGCAATCTTCCACTATCGAATTATATTTTAGGTTTGATTAGATTCACATTTACTAATATGATATTAGAGCATATCCAGAGTGTGATAGAATAACAATATTCCATATCGAGATTTGAAAATATTTGTATATACGTGTGACAATCTATCACTCTTGAATTAGCTTTCGGATACGAATAATGCTCACATTTACTAATAAAATGTCATTTGAATTTTTATTACATATGAAAACTAAATCTTCCAACTTAGTTTAGTGACTTGAGCAGCATAGTCTATAAACATTGCACCGTACTGGTAATTCCAAACTATTGGTCATTTTCACGCATGATATTCTCCAACTATCAATTCTCTGAGAAGATCTATTAAAGATCCGACCCGATATATAACAAAATGGGAAATCTACTTAATTTTAATTTTTTTTTGAATATTATGAGGTTCTTGGTCGAACCCCCGTAATCTTCTAAACCGCAACATACAACATGTAAACATAATTTTGACTGAAAACGTAAAATGACAAAACAACAAACTTTATTAAACACTTTTACTGAAAACATAAACTGACAAATAACTTGAAACGAGTTTTACTTTATAAAAGACGAGAAATATATATAATATGAAACGATGAGAATACGTGATTAATTAGTTATTTGCACCGTACAAAGACTGGACTCCTTCCACGTCATCCCTCGTCAAAACAACCTTACGCGTCCCCTGCCTGAGACTTGGATACATGATCGCACTGTCGATCGTTGAGTGACCCAATCCTAAAATATGTCCGATCTCATGAACGGCCACCGATTCCAGATCAGACCCCTGATTCCCAGAGTTAAAGCCATCTCCAACGTTGGAGACCACCCATGTCTCGTCCTTGTCGAAGTGGCAGCGTCCGCTATCCGGTGCGAACGCGTGGCCCAGAATTTTCCCAACGCCATCGAACGGGAATCTGTCGCCGTGATCGCCGGAGTAAAATCCTATTGTGATGTCAGAGTTGGGGAACGTCTCCACGCGTGTGAATGTTATCGGAACCACCTCCGCCCAACGGATGAATGCGCGTTCGAACAGGCTCTTGACATTTTCGGTCAACTGGTTGCGTGGGTCGAACGAATATGTTAGATCACGTCGACTCCACCGTGGCTGTCCGTCGAAGAAAGTATAGTGTTTTACGGCGTGGAAACGTGGGCCCCGTCCGGCGAAAGAGACCTCGTATGTTTTTCTACCGCTATGACTATGCATAGTTGAAGTACCGTTGACTACGTCAGGGTTGCCGCAACGTGGGATGATAACGTGTTGTAGTGTGAGCTCGTCGAGTTCTCCCGTGACGTTTAGGCCGAAATTCTTCTGGTACATTTCCACTGCGTTCTTGAGGTTGTCGTCGAAGTCATCGGTGAAGTTTCCGGAGATAGTTTCGGGGATGTAGCCAAAATGATGGAAATATTGTTTGACCTTGTAGAGACCATCGTACTTCTCGCCGGTATGACATCCGGTGAAATTCAAGAATGAGTTCCGGAGGTTTCTGGTGGTGTTACGGAGGACTTCGAGTGGAATGGCCGATGAGTTGGGATAAAAACCGGCGGAGATTGGAGAAGGAATGAGGTACAATAAGAAAACTCCGATAACACAAAACCTCATCATGGTCGTGATTTTCGGAAATGCAGAGATAATATTGTAGTGTAAATAAAGCTACTATAAATAAAATCTTCGAAGCTTGTTTGTTACGTTAAGAAGAAGACATTTGCGTTTGAGAAAGCTGAGGTAATTTCTTCGTAAGCAATTGTTTGTTACGTTTGGCGAATTTTCAAAGGTCTCGTAAGAAGCTTCTGCGAATATATATAAATGGTGTCGTTTGTGTAGATAGCTAAACTAATTGGTGTATAGAGTAAGCTTTGGTTTTGTCTTGGGGTTACTAGAAATTGCAATCGATCCGATGATAGCGGACAGTTTAAATTAGTTAGAAAAAGAAACTTGCTAATACAATAGTTTTGAAGGCGGGAGGATCAACTAGTTGAAAGTTTGAATTAGTCTTTGTTCTTAATTTTTCCTAAGGGGTTTGTTATTGGTCTGAAAAATCAACGTACAATCTCCACCTTACATGAATAGTGTGACATGCCTTGTTAATTTGTTATGCATGTAAGTCTTTCCTCTTTTGTTTTGACATGCATGGTTAATTCTTTCCTAGTGAGTCCAACATGTAAGTCTTCATCGCTAAGATATTTTTAATATCATCATATACATGCATATCAATTTGGGCCAAAATTTTGACCAAACAAAAAACCCCCTGAAAATTTAGGTTTTTTCAGGTTAGATCCATGCGGGCTAACAATTGTTTTCAGAATTAGGCATTTAGGTCGACCAGTTTGCATTGACATTAGAACCTTGTAAATGAATTAGGTTTGCTTGGTAAAATCTAAAATTATGGGATGTTTGACCGTGTTTAGTGCTCATGTATTTTTGCCATGTTTTGATATTTCTGATTAACTTTATCATTTTGCCTACTGTGTTTATTTTGGCATGTTTTGATATTTCTGTCCGTGTTTATTTGCTATCTTATTTTAATGTTTTCGCTCTTTTTAGATGAGCAACCCCTTGCAACCCAAATAGAACACCACAAACTCAGTGAGTCACTTATTGGTGCAGCGCTTCAATAGCAAAGAGCTAGAGAATAGAGAGCTTGTAGCCAAATTTGGGTATCTATGATTGGACCATTACTAATTCTTCTACCGGAGAACTATCTTCAAATAATTGAGCTCAAGAAAAGATGTCTCGCACCGAGATTTAGAAAAATTCGTGAACTAGTATATAAGTGTGTAACAATCTAATATTTCTTGAACTAGTTTTAGATGTGAATTATGCTCACACATTTACTAATAGAATGTCCTTTGAATATTTATTATGAAAACTAATATATTCCAACTTAACCGGAAGTTTACTGACTTGAGCGGCATAGTCTATAAAACATTGCACCGTACTCGTAAATCCAAACCATTGGTCATTTTCACGCATGATAATACCTATTCTCCAAAGGTCAATTCTCTGATCTCTCCAAAGATCTATTAAAGACCCGACCCGATATAAAACAAAACCGGAAATCTACATAGATGTTCACGTTTATATAATTTATATACAGATTGAATTTAACAATGTTTATTATTGATATAGTGGACAAAGCTGTTCTTTCCCCATACTTCACGTGTATGATGCAACATACATTTCTATCATTCTATTATAATTAACATATAAATATAGTCATAGTGGAAGACAAAGCTACGTGATTCGTTACTGAAAAGTTCCACACTTCTTTTATCAAAGTTATTTGTTTTTTGGGGTCAATTGTCACACACAAATTCCAGTTTAATAACTTCTACCAAACACAAATCACAAAACCACCAGACCACATGGTCTTGGTGATCCACTTTCAAGTCGTAGAAATAATATTTATAATTCTTTGTAATCATTATACTTTAATACTATAGCGGGTGTATTGAAATGAGTATTTGGCGAGATTTGAGTTTAAATGACCAATCATGTGTTATTGAAACATGAATTTTAAAATATCTTTTAAAATCTAGTGTTAATAGATTAATGATTTTAAATGATACACTCAAATCCATTGTTATTGAAAACATGATTAGGATTTGATTTAAAAGTTTCAGGTGAGATTTTAGGGAATTTCTTAGTTAAAAATACAAAAATTTAAATTCCATGATTTTAGGTGAGATTTCAGAAAATTTAATAACAAAATTCCTAATTCAAATCTTCTCAAAACTCACTAAAACTCAAATCTCTCCAAATATTCATTTCAATACATCTCCATATATATTTAACAAACAAAAAATCTAAATATTTATCAAAACAGTGTGTTTAATAATACATAAGTTCGCGTGAAGCCGTGAAGCCGCGAAGCCGCGAAGGTCTTTTTAACAACATAGCCAACGATCAAAACTGAAAAAAATCTCATATATTTGGATTTGGACTATATATGAATGGTCTACGGAGGGGAGATCAAAAATGTAAATCGTAGTATTAAAATGTACTTTATAAAACCGAGTGTGGTAGGTTTCTGACTAACCCTAGCTAGCTCCATTATCATATAACACATAGTATAAAGTAAGAGAGATTAATCAATGGTCACGAAGTTTTTTTGTAAAAAAGGTAGTTAAATAGATGAGACCTTTAAACTCCAAACTTTAACAGAAAGATCAAGACTCCCACTATAAACCATACAAGAATAACTAGTATCAGAATCTGTATCAGAAACTGAGACTGCCAAACACTTGACAGGCTTGGTATGTCCTTCCAAAACCGCTAAACAAGAATACCCCTCATTCTCCATTAATCCTCTCCTCCAAACTCTCAAACTCTTATCAGCTGATCCACTCAACACCAAATCAGACGTAACCGCTAAACAAAGAATCGCCTTCGTGTGTCCTCTTAAAGCTCCCACCACAGACATATGTAGTAACTCCTCATCAACACCATCCTCTTCTTTGCTTAATCTCTCCCATACAAGAATCGATTTATCACATGCTCCTGAGTAAAGAACCTTCCCATCTTCACTAACAGCCAAACCGTTCACTGCCGAGATGTGTTTCGTAAGAGTAGCGACCAAAGAGTGTTTCTTGTCCTTTTTCTTCCACACTTTGATTTTCTTATCCGCTGAACCTGTGTAGACAAACCCGTCTCGAGACACCACTATTGCGTTAATAGCGTCGTCGTGAGCCTTTTCCATAGACTCTAAGCATTTGAAGTCGGAGGTTCTCCATATCTTGAAACTCCTGTCCCACGAAGCAGAGTAAAGAAGAGAGCGGTCTTGTGACAAGGCCAGAGACGACACCGTGTCAACATGGTGAACCCACGTGCACTTCTTGTGACGTCGGACTTCAACGTAGCTTTTACTACTGAAGAGACTCGTGAAACGGTCGTTCATCGTCGGAAGAGTCGCCACGCAATTATACTTTTGATCTTTGCGACTGCTCTCGTCGATGATCTTCCAGACACGAATCTTCTGATCTTGATGAGCACTTATTAGCTTGTCGCCGAGAATCACCAACGATTTAACTCCTCCGTTCCCAGTGGCGATTATGTTACGGTCATGATCGACGCCGGTGGAATATTGTGGCGATAACGGTGGTTCTCGAGGCCATACACGTATCTCGCTGTTGGAAGAACCGATGTAGAGTAATTTTTCGGAGACGGCGAGAGAAGAGACGTATGCGGTGTGACCTTTGAGTGTGGCTAAGCACTTGTGATCGACGCTTGAGCTTTGCGGCGGAGACGACAGCGATGGAACCAATGGGAGACTTGGCTGAGACAACAATGATGATGATGTGGAGGATTCTGATTGGTGATGGGTAAATTTTGTTTGACATTCTGATTTGGTTTTATTGCAAGGCAGAGGACAAGAACATGGGAGCAAACTCATTGTTCTTGATCGAGCTAGATAGGTTTGTTTTCTTGTCGGGAATGATCGTGCACATATATATATATATATATATATGCTTTCTTTATACGATGAGACGTATCTCGAGGTAGGGAAGGTTTGGGGAGTTTATAATATAATTAAGTATTGATTTAACCATAAACATTAAATTTGAGAATTATACAGAAAGGTAAAATTTAAAAGATAATTTTAAGAAAAACTTTCGGGTAGTATAGGGTGGGGGAACTAATCGACCCATGTGTCATTAATGTGATAGCGTGATGATGTGTTTATATTAAATTAACATATCTTTGTGTTCCTAACTTACCTTTTTGTAATTATTGTATTTTCCTTATAATCTGTTTTGATATAATAGTATGAAATTATTTTCCTTGAAATTAAGAGATCAAACTCGATGCTTCCAAAGTTATGATAATTTTTTTCTTCACCACTGTCAAATTGTCATCATTATTTCCCGTTTCAATGGTTCCCATTAAATAGTAATTATCATTGTAAACTGCTATGAATTTCAGCTATAATAACTTAAAACCTAAAATAATATTTTGAACTTTACTGACTCATCTCAAAATTCTTAATTGGTGACAAAAAAAGAGGGTATCCTATGCATAAAAATAGAAAGTATATGCATCATGCATGACTGAAGAAGCAATCTAACAAAGAGATATACTATATATTAAAAAAAAATCGTGTCAAAAGCTGTAAATTAATGAACTAATAGACAAAAAAAATCATATAATAAGAGATTAATTATCTACACTATATACAAAAACAATCCAACGGTCAACAGAAGTAGACTAGTCAAAACAAATCTAGAGCCGTCGATTCTACTAGCACCACCGGAGTCGTCAGTGTCACGCTGTTGAGTCGCCGGTGGAGTACTAGAGCCATTGAAGTTAGGATTCTCATCATACAAATATTGGACTCCTTCCACGTCATCACTCGTCAAAATAACCTTACGCCTCCCCGTCGTGATAGTTGGATACATGATCGAACCTTCCACCGACGAATGACCTAACCCTAGAACATGTCCGATCTCATGAACAGCCACTGATTCCAGATCAACCGCCTGATTCACCGAGAGAGAACCATCTCCACCGTTGGAGACGATCCAGTTCTCTTCTTCGTCGAGATGGAAGTGTCCATTTGGCGGCGAGAACGCGTGGGCCAACGTTCCCATTAAACCATCGAACGGTTCTCCGTCGCCGTGATCGCCGGAGTAGAATCCGATGCTGATGTCAGAGGTGGCGAACGTCTCCACGCGCCTGAACGTTAACGGAATCACTTCTGCCCAACGAATGAAAGCGCGTTCGAAAACGCTTTTGACTTCTTCGGTCAACGCGTTACGTGGCTCGAAAGCATAGGTTAGGTTGCGGCGATGGATAGGCCACCGTGGCTCTCCGGGGAAGAAAGAGTAGCGTTTGACGGCGTGGAAACGTGAGCCCCTTCCGGAGAAAGAGACCTCGTATGTTTTTCTACCGCTATGCATAGTTGAAGTGCCGTTGACTACGTCAGGGTTGCCGCAACGTGGGATGATAACGTGTTGTAGAGTCAGCTCGTCGAGTTCTCCGGTGACGTTTAGCTGAAAGTTTCTTTGGTACATTTCCACGGCGTTCTTGAGGATATCGTCGAAGTCGTCGGTGAAGTTTCCGGAGAAACTTTCGGGGATGTAGCCAAAATGTTGGAAATATTGTTTAAGTTTGTAGAGACCGTAGTAATTCTCGCCGGCGTGACATCCGGTGAAATTCAAGAATGAGTTCCATTGGTTTGTGGCGTTACGGATGAGCTCCGGTGGAATGGCTGTAGAGTTGGGATAAAAGCCGGCGGAGGTTGGAGAAGGAACGAGGTATAACAAGAAAAATCCGAAAACGTAAAACCTCAACATGGTCATGGTTTTCCGATTATAGTCACTAGAAAATAAAGGATACAAAAAATAAAATAAAATAAATGAAGAAGTAATACTAGATAAAGCTAAAACAAATAGAATCGTCGAAGCTCGTTTGTAATTTTAAGAAGAAGAGGTTTGCGTTGGAGAAATTAGCTGAGCTCATTTCTGCGTTAGCCATCGTTTACGTTTGACGAATTTTCTTTGTTGAAAGTGGTTGAATTATTCAAAGATCTCGCAAGGAAAAAGACCAAAGAAGCTTCTGTGCGGTTCTGCCAATAAATGGTGTCGTTCGTGTAGGGTAACTAAAATAATTGGTGTATAGTCCGGTTTTGTCTAGGGGCGACTAAGAATTGCGTCTAACCGATTGTGAAGGCGGCGGAATCAACTAGATTGGTTGAAAGTTTGAATTAGTCTTTGTTTTAATTTATTTTCTGAGGTATTTGTTATTGGTCTAAAAAATCAACGTACAATATCCACCTTACAAAGTTTTACACGAGTAAATGACATGAGTCACATGACTTGTTTGTTATCTAATTATTTTCTAGTGGGTCCAACATCTAAGTCTCCATTGGTGAGATATTTTGATATTATCATCATACATGCATGTAAATTTGGCCCAAAGGTCGAAGCCCGTCCAAACAAGACAGCTAGAATACATATCTAAACCGGAAAATTTAAGGCTTTTCAGGTTAGATCCATTCGGGCTAAAACTTATTTTCAGATTTAGCTCGACCAGTTTGCACCGACATCATCATAATCTTGTAAATGAATTAGAGTTTGACCGTGTTTAGTGCTCATGTATTTGGCCATGTTTTGATATTTCTGACCGTGTTTTTCATTTCTGACTAATTTACGTTTTTGTGTGTGCGCACAAAGTTTTTTTTCACAGACGGTTAGCTTTTGACTCACGAATCATGTCGCTTACAAAAAATCAAATAAAGCTGTAATTTTCAAGAAGTTTGCACAGCCTATATTATAACCAGAGTTCCAAATTCCAAAGGAAGATAATTCCAGCGAGGCATAAAGGAAGAGTTTAATTAAGAAAATTTAGCTTATGAAAACTACGATGAAAAAGATAACTTTGGGTTGATAGTATCTTTGGAACAAGATATTAGAAATGATTTTTTTCTTTTTTGGAAGGCATTGCTATACGCCTATACAATAATAAAAATTTCGGACGCAACGTTATGATGGGTTCACTTGTATAACATGTGATGTTTTAAGCAATCCGATTACGATATTGGCGTGATATAGCCTCATAAATAATGTGTATCTATGGTTGGACCATGACTAATTATTCTACCGGAGAACTATCTTCAACTAATTGAGCTCAAGACAAGAGAATCTCTCTTTCAAAAATAACAAAAAAGAAATGCGTCCTTTTCTAAATGGGTCGTCCGATAAATTAATGCAATGCAACCCATTTGACGGTGTAAACTAACAAAAAAAAGCGGAGACCACTAAAGCCCAAAAATCACAACTAAATCAACAATGTGATTTGGTTATATATTTTTTTTTAAAAACTATTTTTAGAACTTATTAAGTTAAATTGTTAGTCCGATGTTTTTTGTATCGGTAAGATGAATTGTGTTATAATTTCTTTTTGTGTATAACAATACTATATATTAATTTACAAAAGAACATACATTAAAAGGCAAGTTTAAAACTCTATAAACACTTTTTCCAAGGATATATTACTATTCTTAAAAATGGAAAAAATAAAGAAAATAATATAATGTTTCACATTAACAATGCAAGGCAATTGCAAACCCATTTGACCGAGTAAACGTTGATCAGACACATCAAGCTGAGAGTGAGGGACCAAACACAATACAATCGTCCATAGCTTCAACTTTTCTCTCTTTTCTGTGCTATATAAATGCTTGATACGTAATCAAAAGGGATCATCATTCACTATTAAGATGGCGGTGTCTATAGTTTCTTCGATCATTTTCTTTCTTCTTTTTATCATACTCTCACTTTCTGTAGATGTAAGCGTTTTTGCAGCCCAAATGGAAAACCGCAAACTCGGTGAGTCTTCTACGCATGTTTAGATTAGCTTTAATTCATTTAATTTTATTAGTTACAGTAGTTCACAAAAAAAATTTCATTGAAAGTACTAAAGGTTTGGCTTTATAAAAAAAATAAAAAAAATACCAAGGGTTTGACGCTATATATGCATGTGTATGTTGTATATGTGCAGGTGGAGCAAAAGAGATAATGAGCATGAAGAGGAACTTGGAAGAAAATGGGCACCAAAGTCCCACCAAAATTGCAGCTCATGGGAGCATGTCGAGGCAGGGTGGATCCAAAACCGCCAAAAATGAGCCTACCCAAACCCATCCTGATCAAGTGACAACCCAAAAGAAAAATCCATATCTTGCTATCAGATCCCTCAAAAAACCATGCAGTCGCACAATCTACAGCTCTTGTGGTAAGGTCTCAGATTATGGTCGTCTAGGGAATTCTTACAGCTACAATAATTATGCAATATTGATTTTTTTTTTTTTAATTTGCACAGTTGAACCGAAACCAAAACCTGCATCTTCATGTTCTTACTTTACGCGATGTAAGAATCGGCACTAGGCGGACCTGGTCACTGAACTGGCTATAACTTTGGAAATATATTATTCGTGGGTTTTCCCTTAATGTGGTCTTCATTCTTATCCTGGTGTTTATATTGATCGAAAAGTAGATCTACTTAATTAGTTCATCATATCATAAATATATTGTAATATTTTTCGTTGATATTCAGACTTAAAAATACTTTCAACCCATGCTAGACGACTTGCTTACTTTGCGCCACTTCTTCACAAAAAATTTCTTCTTCATCCACCTTACCCCACGTTATGAATAACTATATCTGCCTCAAAATACAATATTAAATCAAATTATATTTGAGGTCTCGAACTCGAGGGAGCATATCTGAGGCACGAAGGATCAAAAACCGCCAAAACAGAGCCTTCTCAAACCCATCCTGATCAAGCGCCAAAAAGGAAAAGCCATAACTTAATAACAAATACCTCAAAAGAGATCAACAGGCCTTCTGCAACAGACCTGGCGCTAGCTACGCCTCTTGTATGGGTAAGGTCTCAGATTATGGTCGTCTAGGGAATTCTAGCAGTTACTATATAATTAGGTCAATTTTAAATTTAAGTTAATAAGAGGAAAATTTAAAATTTGATATAAAATATTTAAAATTAAATCGGCGGATGGAAATTTCGTAAATATGATGATTCATTAGATTTCATGTATTTCATTATTATGCATTATCACGCATGTTATTTTCTGATCAAACAATATTTTACATAATACTTAATTCTTTGTAAATCAAACGCAATAAAATGCATAATTTAACTACAAAAACTGCACTGTTTTTTTTTTGTTTTGGCCAGTTTTGTCTCTTTTTATGCTGACCTATCAAAGAAGCCATATAAATTTCAGTTTTATTTATAATTTACACAGGAGCTAATGTAGGATCGGAACCATTACCGTACTTCTGGATATTAGCCTCATGCCCTAGTTGGACCTGGTCACACAACTGGCTATAACTTTGGACGTATATACATTCGTGGGTTTTCTCTTGATGTGGTTCTCCATTCTCATGCTTGGTGTGTATATTGATGTAATAAGTTACTTGGACAAGTTGATCCATTTAGTTTATCTTTATCATATCATAAATATATTTTAATATTTTTCGTTGATATTCCATTATATAATACCTAGTAAAAGAATTATAAATACTCTCAACCCATCATCATGTTTTACAAGCTAGAAGACTTGCTTAAATCGTGATTTCTCCCATCTCTCAACGGCTCCACTTCTTGACAAAATTTTCTTCTTCATCCACCCAACGTCCCTACTCCCTATCCATGATATGAATAACTATATGTCTCAAACTACAACTGAAAATCAAATTATATTTTGAGGTACTCTCGAACATCAAAAGTTCTTTTAACTAATCTTATTCATTTAGGGGGTGTTTTCTTTCTACTGTGTTGGACTATATGCTGTTTGGGATTTAGAATTACTTTTAGGTTTTTATATTTTGATTATTGCTTGCTGGCATCAGGTTAAATCTTTTAACGCTTTCCAAAATTTGGCACCTCATGCATCAATCCATCAACTGGGCTATTCAAATTTTATTTGCTGAATTTGTTTGTTAATTATTTTTAGGATTGAGTTTCTTTCCTTATGAATTTTAATTTTGGTGTCCCATGCATACACCTGGGCCATCTTTATTGGTTTTGCAATTCTGTTTTTAGGGATTCTGATCCGTCTGTGAAACGATATCGTTTTATTAGAAAGTAAAGTGATCAACTTGATCTACACATCTATGAATTATTACGAATAACAAACTGTGAGCGATTCTAATTTATACACTGGAAACACGAAAGTTGGCAAACATAAATAATGCAATACAATTGAAAAAAAAACGCAACCCATTAGACGGAGTAAATGGAAGACTAGAAGAGACCACACTATCCGACGACCAACGGTCCAACACTAACTAAGTCGTCTCTCTCCTTTCCATTATATTGATGAGTCAAATTTTAGCCACACTCATCATTATTAATAGTCCATTTGTTTATGACAAAAAAAAAAAAAAATAGTCCATTTGTCTCTGCCATCATTTTCTTTCTTTTGCACACCATATTTTTCGATCCTTATATATGACATATATAGTCGTTAAACTCAGTGACTCTTCTACACATTCGTTTGACTCATTTACTATTTTACTTTATTAGTTCAATATATCCTTCAATTGGTAATTTGTTTTCTCTCTGTAAATTATGCATTGCCACATGTGTAGTATTGCGGTGGTGCAGAAGAAATGATGACTATGAAGAGGAACTTGAAAGGAAATGGCAATGCAAACTCCAAAATCGGTTTTAATTAGAAAGATCATGTTGATTTAAGGCGGATAGGAAAACAATCAAAACCGGTGTAATACGGTAATCGAGCCACACAAATTAAAGGCTGGCTACTGTAGTGTCACGTTACAAATTCCTAATGAATTTGGGCTATATTTTTCATACAGATCATAATTAAGAAAAAGGGTACAAATAGATTACGGCTTCGATTTTTTTTGTTTTTTTGTTTTTTTTTTTGTTTTTTTGTTTTGTTTATAGTTTACGTTTACATGACACCAGTATAGATCAATAAGTCAGTTTTAGTATGTTGTTACAAACCCATGAAAAAAAGAAAAGAAAAAGCTTGTCCTCCTTCAATAGTGACGGAAATTTATAATAACTAAAATAATGCAACTCATTAATGTTGTTAGTGCTATTCTTATAAAATGTAAAAAATAAAGAAACATACAATGTTGGCCGACATAAACAACGCAATGCAATAGTAAACCCATTTGACCGGGTAAACGTTAATTAAACACGTCAAGCTGAGACCAAACACAATCTAATCGTGCTTCGCTTCAACTCTTCTCTCTTTTCTTTCCTATATAAATGCTTGAAACATATCAAATTAAAGGAACATCATTCACTATTAAGATGGCGGCGTCTATAGTTTCTTCGATAATTTTCTTTCTTCTTTTTATCATACTCTCACTTTTCGTAGATGTAAGCGTTTTTGCTACCCAAATGCAACACCGCAAACTCGGTAAGTCTTTAAATATTATAGATCAGTATTTACTGTTTTATTTTATTAGTTAGTTCAGTATAGCTTAGAAATAAATTATCACTGAAAGTACTGATTAAAGGCTTTGACGCTCTATATATATGTCATGTGTAGTGTACAGGTGGAGTAAAAGAGACAATGGCCATGAGGAGGAACTTAGAAGAAAATAGGCCCCAAAGCCCCGCCAAAATTGCAGCTCCAAATAGCAAATCGCCGCAGGCTAAATCAAAATCCACCAAAACTGAGCCTTCCCAAACCCAGCCTGGTCCCAGAGTATAACAAAAAAAAGCATTTGTCTTCGGTCCCAAAATTTTAAACATAGGGTCCCAAATTTTTAATTTTTTTAAATATATTAATAAATTATGTATTTTAGGGCTAAATTTAGTTCACATATCAAAAATAGTACTAAATATTTATAATATTTTACAAAATATCAGAAACTTTAATATTTTATAGATTAAAATATTGTCAATTAAGGAAATTGATTCTAAAAATAGCACTATATTTTGTAGTTTTAATAAAACAGAAATAAAATTATTTCCATAGATTATGAAATAGTAAATTACGTATTTTAATGCTAATTTTAGTTTATAATTTTATTTCACATATCAAAAGTAGTACTATAAATTTATAAAATTTTACAAAAGTATCATAAATTTTTAACATGTTATAGATTAAAATAATGTTAGCTAAAGAAATTGATTATGAATAGCATTAAACTATATTTTGTAGTTTGTTTTAAATAGTATAAAAGTATTTTTACAGATTGTGAAATTGTATTGAATTTCTCTAAGTTAGTATAAAATTTTATATGTACTTTTATCATAAAAGTATATATTTGTTTTGTTTTGTTTTAGGTCTCTAAAACTGTAGGCACGGCTCAGCCCGAAGCTCGAGGACAAAGTTATAATACTAGTAACGGTAAAACGCATAACTTACTTACGAAAATGACACTGTTTTATCTGTGCCAGTTTTGAATCTTCTTATCTAAGAGCATCTTCATTGGTAAGAATTCTATAAGGGGTACTTACCATTTATTTTAATGTAAAGTGATCAAAATCAATGCTAAGAACCTTTTTAAGAGTTTATATAAAAAATTTCCTCCATTGGTAGAACTCAACATGGGATTCTTAAGAAAAAAGGTTTATTTGTCAAAGTTATAACCAGCAAGGTTCACACCGATATTCCTACCATTCAGCTCCTGATTTATAATAACCAAACCCAAATCAAAAACTAATAAGAGACACAAGTCTTTAAGACAAAACAATCAACACAATATGGTTTCAGCTCTTGTTCATACCCAAACCCTTAATAAAACTAACAAGAACAAGACTTTAAGACAGAACAATCAACACTATGATTCAGCTGCTGATCATTCGTACCTCAAACCCCACAAAACAAAATTCTTAGACAGAACAATCAAAACACTAAGCATCAGCAATTCTCTCTAACCATTACATCCATTTCTTGTATAGCATTGTTTCAGAATCCTCACTGCTGAAGCTGACAAATCCAAAACCTCTTGACCTGCCGGTCTCTCTGTCTGCAATCACAGTTGCTACACAACCAAAGACACAAAATTGGAATTTAGGAATCTAAAAAACATAAATCTATGCCCTACAAAGCAATGTCAAAAATGTTCATAAATCAAAAACTAAATCATATAAAACTAAAACAATGGAGACCGAACCAGAAAGGCTTTACCTTCTGTAACTTCACCAACGTTAGAGAAAACTTGTGTCATGATCACAAGAAATGTTCTGTTTTCTTTGACAAGAACTTGTCTAAGTATCTATACAAGAACCAAATCGAGATGTATCTCATTTATATTACTGCAACAACAGTTTGATCTCAATTCTACAATTCCCAAATAAGTAGCTTCAAAAACAAAGAACAAACCCTACATTGCTTTCTCTACCAAAAAATAACAAGATCATGTCACCAAAGTAGAAACTCACGAGACCAATTCTATAGCTACTCATGATCACCATTAATTTCAGCTATGATTATTGAATTTTCAGAACTCTACAATTTTATCAAAAATAGAAATGTACATTGGTTATAAACTTATAATATATCATCATGAATTTTGATCAAATCAATAACTCAAGGGGGATACTATATCAGATGATAACAATCAGGTGAATTTTTTTCCCAAACATATTAGATCAGACTATTTTTCTATGCACTGAATCTCCAAATGTACGTTTACGGAACGAGACGGCAATGCCTAAGATCTAAGATTCACCGATTCAAAATGTCATGCCAAATTCACGGAGAAAGAGATCAAACCTGACCATCGACGACGGCAATTGCGAGCAAGGAGTCCCAGAGAGTTGGGAGGGAGCTTCCCTCACCGTGATCTCCCAGAGCCGTACAAGCTCTCTGGATCTTGTTAACAAGCGAAATCAAACTCTCCCTTTCTCAGAAACAAAATCAACCTTTGGCAAGCTCCGCTTGCTCAACGGAGGAATCAATTTTCCGGCGAGATTGGTCTCTGATGGGTCAGAACAAGTTTTGGGAAAAGAGAAAAAGTCGCAAAACAAGAAAAAAAACCCTGATTATTTTGACACAGTCACCACCTAATAAAACGCCGCCACATCATCTTAAGCACCCTTAAAAACCGATCCTCAAAACCTTTAACTAAGTATCGGTTCTTACCTTATTTATCATTTTTTTTTTTTTTTTTTTTAGTTTTGGGTTAAGGACCCCATTAAAACCTCCCGATGGAGATGGTCTAATAGTATGAAATTTATTTAGGCAATATTTAATTAATATTTAATTGAACATTTGCACAGGAGCTCTACCGAGTGCTTATCGTTATCGGGGATGTAGTAAATTATATCGATGCGGGAGGGACGACTGAACTGGCTCTAACTTTGGATATAAACTTTGCATATTGTTGCGGGTATTATATATATGTGGTTTCTTCATTCTTAGGCTGATGTATTATGTAAGAGCATTGATGGAAAAAATAATTTGGGAACTCCTTCTACTTTATCATATCTTGTGTAATCTTTCTTTGTTGGTACCCCATTATACCTATAAAAAGAATTAAAAATAAAGTCAACCCATAAATAATGTTTTACAAGCTAGAAAACTCGCTTATTTTGCTCTTAGTACTATTTTATTTCACCCTTCTCCAAACGAGATACCATTTGGAGTTTACAACATGAGTATTTGCGATAAGAAACACAAAGAGAAATAGGAGAGTAATTAAAAGACGATAGCGAGAGACTTGAACTCATGAGAACACAACATTACGACAATAAGACAGTATTTCTTTATCCAAAGGAAGCAGCCTTACGGAGGAACTGGTGGAGTGGAGTTGAAATGATAAAACCCTAACCAAATAGAGAAGTAGGTGAAATTATTAGATGGAGCTTAGAGCTATCTGGTATGAGTTAGAGTGTGTTTTACGATCAAGACTGAGAAGCTTACATCTCATCTGAAGTTGGATATACTTGATATGGAGAGAAGACTGGCGAGTGGCAAGAGTTAGCTCCATGAACCCTTCCATTCCGTTCCTTCCAAATCTCATATGCTGAAGCATGTTGCACTAACTTGGCAATGATATTAATTTTCTTATAGCGAGTGGTTGAATCAACCCATGCAACGTTATCAAGGACATTTGTGACGCCCGTCTCATTCTCTCTCGAGAACAGCGCATCATTAACAAACTTCTTACTCAAATAACACAAATAACAAACGTTTAATTTTGTTAACTAAACTTACGAATCTCAATTAACAATTAAATCCAAATAATAAATTAAATTGAATCAAACAAAATAAATAAATAAATAAATCTAATAGAAATAAATGTGATAAAATTCGTTGATCTCAAAACAGTACTATGCAACAAACTACTCAACGTGATCACTTGTAAAATATAAGAAAATAAAAAAGAGTGAGCAACATGGGAGTCACTCAGTGAGGTATGGTATGCAAGCCAACGCAAGTAAAACTCGGTTTACACCACAACCACACCAGTCTAGACCTAAACATGTAACACACACGGCACCTAAAATACCCACACAATACACATAATGACCTACTCGACATATCGACTTGCCGACCATACCTTCTGCACACACGACTTTGGTAGTCACACAGTCCTCTCACTGTGTATCCCGCCCAAGTCCCATAACACAAATCTATACATATATCACATCACTAACACATCAACATGCGAGACAAACAACAAGTGAAATCATCTAAATATCCTAATCCAGTTTAACATGCAAGACAAGACTCGATCAAAGAGATAATACACATTCATGCACTAAACTACCGATAGAAGGATAAAGGTGAAATAAGAAATGTGTGGATAGCCTTCACCTTAGCCACTAGAAGACGGAGACAACTCACGTTTTACTTTTTAGGAAACTTTATTTTCCGAGAACTTTCTATTTCAGGAAACTTTCATTTTATTAACTTCCATGTCCAAACTTTCCTTTCATGGAATTTTCTAAAATATAAAGTTTCCTAAAATTAGAAATTTCCAAAAATAGAAACTTTACATAAATAGGAACTTGTCATAAATATAAATCAGGACTTTTTACAATATATCTAGGGCTTTTCTGAAATTATGTTACAGCCGCCATCGGCTTAAAACTCAGATTCCGACTGGAATTTACATCAGAATGATCGGACAAAAGATCTAGCAAGCTGATATCCGGGGCTTTGCAATTATATGTATATCGGCTTCTAACTCTTTACGGTTCACCGGGAAATAACTCTTGAAGTTGAGCGACGACGGGATCCGATCTGCAGAGATCCTCCTTAGAAGAACGGTTATAACTTTCCGATAAAAGCTCCGATTTGGGATTCGCTTGCGGATGTGGCTAGATCTTGATGTTGTGTATCTCTCCATGAAATATAAGATGAAAAGAATTCTGTTTGATTTTTCGTTTTTCCTTTCTCCGATAACCGGTCTGATCTGTTTTCTATTTCTTTCTCTTCTTTTCTCTCTTTCTCTATTTTCTCCTCATGATCTCTCTTTTTCTGATCAAGTGGCCACGAAAATAAGAATCTAAAACCTTTTAAACTACCTTTAAATAGGTCTCCTTAAAAAAATAGGAAAAACATTTAATGGGGTTTTCCTCCGATTTTTATTCCACAAATCTAAAACCGCAGGAGCGAGCTGTTACAGGATTCGTGGGTGGAGATATTAAGGGATGAGAGCAAACGCCATCCAAACCTCATTTGCAAATGGACAAGAAAAAAATAGATGTGATCTTGATTCTTGGGCTATGCTACAAAGAGGGCATAGTGAAGGAACTTTGTAATAACTAGTACTACAACATACTATTGAAAATAAAAACCTATTTGGGGTCTCCAACTTCTCACTGTTGCAAATCTGTATTGATGTTCATGAACGAAATTACTACAACACGGTAGTGTGAGTTTTCTCCAAATTCATTTAGTTACCTATAGAGTTGGGTTCATTTTCTTGAAATTCATTTGATTATTTTTGGAGTTCACGGAAATCTTGACATCATATATATATATATATATTCTGAAGATAAAGAGCGGAGCTCGAGATGTTTGGCTAAGGCTATTACAGAATCTATTCCACAAATAACAAATAACGATTAATCCCTTTGGAGTTGTTTGGGGACAGTTTATAAAATAGTGTAATGTCAGTGACACACCCTTGACCGAGTAAACAAAAACATGGCGATCAGAGACCATTCAAAACCCTAAATCCAATTAATTAAGTCTTCCATATAACTTCAAATATATTTCTCTTAAGTTGCTTGAACGCTTTCTTGTTCTTTTCCTCTTTTGGCTTCGACTCTCTCTTATCTATTTACCCAATGGGTCTAATAGTTTTCGGTTTGAGCATATGAATGTGGATTACTATTTGAATGCCAAAACTTGATTTTTTTTTTTAACTTGTAAAAAACACTGTGGCAAAATCGTAGACAAGTAGTGTAGTTTATCGTATAAAACTACGTATGGTCTCCTGCAGTAGTACATCACTTATATACGATTTTATATTGTATCATGTTATTTGTAATTTTGTATAACCACGCGTGAATGTTCCTAGCTGTACATCACTTAGATAAGTGATGGATATGGATGATGTAAGACCACATGAGTTCACAAGGGGTTCATCAGAAATCTTTTATTCATTTAAAAATAAAAATTAAATAAAAAAATCAGAATTATGGTCTGAACCGCTCCTTAACTAAGAAGTTTAAGAATCTGTTCATAAGATGATGTGGCAACGTTTGATTAGATGACAACTGTGGAAGAAAGGAGGTGTTTTTTTTTTTCTTCGAAAAAAATCATTTCTCTTAAAAAATGTTTACTTTCTTTTTTCTCGGTGTGTCGCGAGGCGACCCAACTTCTCCGTCGCCGAAGGCATTGCAACGCCAGCACCACCACCAAAGGATAATTGAATCTGTTCTTAGAGGTATGAATCTAGTCTCTGTTTATAGATCTTGCCTTTAATTTGTTGTTCTTCTTGATAAAATCAAAATTAGGGTTTGTTGATTTTAGGGAAATTAAAGTTGTTTAATGTTAGCGAAATTAGAGTTTTGATTGTTTGATGAAATCAAGGTTGTTTCTTTACATGAAATCGAAATTAGGATTAGTCATTTATATATGGTTGCTAAGCGGTTTTTGTGTCATGAGATGAGATGTCATTTTCCGGCGGTTTAACTGATTGTCCCATATGGTGGAATTGCAGAGAAAGAGGAGCGATTTTCAATGGAACTCACCGAAGAAATTCTACAGAGCATGGAACCTGGGGCCGTTTTCAGACCATATCCTTGTTTCTGGTAATTTATCCGACCATATTCTTGTTTCTGTTAATCTGGAACTAAAGGTACCAGTCATGGCTCCAAGATGCTTCTCACATTCTCAAACCTCAACATCTGGTACCTATCTTTATCCATCACTGTTGCTCAATTGTTTTCTCATTATTGAAACAAATCTGACGTTTGGAAATGCTGATGCACTAATCTGACGTTTAGGTGATAACAAATGTTGTAGAATAACTCACTAGTTTAGGTGATAATAAATGCTGTAGAATATTTATAATCAATGTTTGGTGGTTTGAGATTGGACTTTTATTTCACTCGTTTGAATGTTTATTTGTGATCAATGCTTGGTTGTTTGAGATTAGGTCTTGTGTTTAATATCACATTGATTGCTAACACAACTTGTTAGTTTTAACTTAAATTATCAACTTGTTAGCTTTTAAATAAAGACACAACCATAAACTAAAACCTCTTGTTATATACAAACTAAAACCTCTTGTTAAAAAAGACAGAACCATAAACTAAAACCTCCTTCTCCTAATAACACAACTTCTCCTTTTAAGAAATATTACTCTTTCCTTCTCCGTTGCTCTTTCCATCTCCTTTTAAGAAACATTAACATCCAACATAAACTAGAATATGGAATCAACGGATCCATATACTCAAAATTCCAGCTTTGTAAACCTCTTAAATAGTATACCAATCCAAGCTAACCACAATCCTCAGTATGAGAATTTGTCACCTACTATGCAAGTTGGATCACCAGAAGATGTTGCGGAGCGTCAAGAAAGGAAAAAATGGACGCCCAAAGAAGATCTTGTCCTCATCAGCGCATGGTTGAACACCAGCAAAGATCCTATCGTTGGTAATGAGCAAAAATCTAGAGCGTTTTGGAAACGCATCCTAGCTTACTTTAACTGTAGCCCACAGCTCGTTGGTCTTCCTGGTAGACAGTTTGGTCACTGTAAGGAAAGGTGGGGGAGGATAAATGACCAAGTATGCAAGTTTGTGGGATGCTACGAAGCTGCAATGAAACAGCAATCAAGTAGGCAGAATGAGAATGATGTTATGAAAGCAGCTCATGAAATCTATTTAAATGATCACCAGATCAAGTTCACGCTTGACCATGCATGGAGAGAGCTGCGCCATGATCAGAAATGGTGTATAACTTTACAGGCTAAAGATGGTGGTAGAAAGTCAAAAAGAAAAAAGTTGGAAGATAGTACTGCAAAGTCGACAAGCTCTCAGCTAGAAAGCCATGGAGAGGATGAAATCATGGGTTGTCCTCCTGGTGTGAAGGCAGCTAAGGCTAAAGCTCAAAAGAGTGAGAGCAAAGCACTGTGGAAGAAAAAGGCAAGTCGGTGTCAGTCTCAGAGTATCAGAGCATGTGGGACATCAAGAAGCAAGACTTGGAAATGAAAGATAAGCTTGCAAAGACAAAACTTCTTGACAGTCTCCTTGGAAAGTCGGAACAACTTTCTGATATGGAAGTGGCTCTAAAAAACAAGCTTATTAGTGACATGTTGTCATAAGTAGTCTTTTGTTTGTGTGAACTATGATGTGTAATAATTGCTACTCGCTATGTCTTTGTATGATGCGTTTCTGTGATGTCTTTGTTTTTGTGATGTCTAATCGGTATGTATTTGTATGGTAATCGCTATGTATTGTCTTTGATAAATGTATTAACTTTCATGTTTTGTCTTTGATTACTCTAGGTTTGCGTTTCTGACCTTGTCTTTTTAATAATACAAATATGGAGTCTGACCTTGTCTTTTCAAGTTCAACAATTCAAACGGTGACTTATTTCCTGTAGTTGTGGTTGGAAATAATACAGACATGTGTTTATATAACTGTGGTTTGGTTTGTGAATACAAGTTATTATTGATTCCATCTTCATGTGGATGTTAAATGTATTAAGACAAAGTGTTTTGCTTTTGTACTTTTGTATAGTTGTGAAGAGTGTTTTGCTCTTATACTTTATTCTGTATATCTTTTGTAATTTTGTACCGACAAGTTTGATAAGGAATTTGTACCACTTCTTTCTTTTGAAATGTAAACCATTCAATAATGAGTTGAAACAATATTCACTCTTTATTCTATATATTTGTTCTGATACATGTTAACAAAGCAGCACCATATCTTCTTTTGAATCTCTTATTTTCAATCACCATCGCTTTTTTTTTTATCAACACCACCATCTTTATCTTCTTAATAATTATCACTTCTTCTTTTTTTTATCAACACCACCATCTCTTGTCTTCTTATTTTCAATCACCATAGCTTCCTTTTTTATTCAACAACACCATATATAATTTTTATCAACAACACCATATATTTGTTCTGATACTTCTAAACCCAGCACCACCATCTCTTCTCTTCATTTTCTACTACCATCTCTTCTTTTTTTTCCAAATAACAAAGTTTTTTGTACTTGTTACTAAAAAATTTCACAAAAATATGGCATCTTCTTCAAGTAATTATTTTGACGGAATAAGTGATGAAATATTTGATCAACCCTTCGATCAAAAATATGAGAATATGTTCGATTCGGTTGGTGATCGTCAATAAGCAACAAAGGCAAAGAAAAAACGAGCTTATATTGAAAGAGAACGTGAACAAGGACACAACCGTTTATGAAACGATTATTTCAATGAAAATGCAACATACCCTTCTCATATATTTTGACGCCGTTTTAGAATGAACAAACCCTTGTTCATGCGTATTGTTGATCAACTCTCCAATGAACTTCCATTTTTTCAACAAAGACAAAATGCTGCCGGAAGGTTGGGCCTCTCTGCCCTACAAAAAGTACAGCAGCAATTCGTATGATGGCATATGGTTGTGCGGCTGATGCGGTTGACGAATACCTCCGCCTTGGTGAAAGCACTGCGATTTCATGCTTGGAACATTTTGTTGAAGGAATCATATGTTTGTTCGGAGATGAGTACCTTAGAAGACCCACACCAGAAGATCTTCAACGACTACTCGATATTGGAGAGATACGAGGATTTCTCGGGATGATAGGAAGCATCGATTGTATGCATTGGGAGTGGAAGAATTGTCCCACCGCTTGGAAAGGCCAATATACACGTGGATCTGGAAAACCGACAATCGTTTTAGAGGCTGTAACTTCACAAGATCTTTGGATATGGCATGCATTTTTTGGACCTCCAGGTACGTTCAATGATATCAATGTTCTTGATCACTCACCAGTTTTTGATGATATTTTAAAAGGTCGAGCTCCAAAAGTGAATTACTTTGGCAACGGACATGAGTATCATTTGGTTTACTATCTCACATATGGAATTTATCCTAAATGGGCAACATTTATCCAATCTATTCCAATTCCAAAAGGTCCGAAAGCATCTTTATTTGCTCAACATCAAGAAGTTGTTCGTAAAGATGTCGAGCGTGCTTTTGGAGTTTTGCAAACTCGATTTGCCATTGTAAAAAATCCAGCTCTTATTTAGGATAAGATCAAAATAGGAAAGATTATGCGAGCATCGATAATACTTCACAATATGATAGTAGAAGACGAACGAGATGTGTACACTCAGTTTGATGTATCTGAATTCGCACAAGTAGAATCAAACATAACTTCACAAGTTGATTTCACGTTTTCTACATATATGCCTTCAAATCTCGAAAATATGATGGGTATTCGAAAAAAGTTCGTGATCAAACAATGCATCAACAATTGAAAGCTGATTTGGTTGAGCATATATGGCACAAATTTAGCACTCCTCAAGATTACAACTAATATTTTGTCCGGTTTAAATATCCATATTTTGTATGTTTAAAATTTTATGAAATACAAAATAAATTTTGCATTCATTTTTTTTTTTTCAAATTTATAAATTTTTGGTAAGTAAAAAAATTATTGCATTCATAAAATTTTAAATTATTATCTTTGAACTCCGTCTGGTTATAGTTAAACTCCATATGGTTATAGTTGAACTCCGTCTAGTTTAGTTGAACTCCGTCTGGTTATAGTTGAACTCCGTCTGGTTATAGTTGAACCCCGTCTGGTTCAATCGAAGTTCAATATTATGTTTAATTCATTCATTGAACCATCTGGAGTTCAATTGTAACCAAACGGAGTTCATTACCAAAATAAATTTGACATAATAAAAAAAAATTGAAACAAAATAAATTTTACATAAAAAAAAAAAATTTATGTTTAAAATTAAATTCAGTTTTTGCTTTTTATATCTATTAGTTTTATACTTTTATGTCATGTATGTTTAAAATTTTATGAATACAATAATTTTTTTACTTACCAAAAATTTATAAATTTGGAAAAAAAAACATATTTTTTTTTGAGCAACTCATGTGTGATTCTACCAATGGAGGAGCAAAATAATAAAAATACTTAACAAAATTCTTAACATTAATTTTAGTTATTTAGAATTAAATTAAATAGTAAGTATATCTTATAAACACTAACCAATGGAGATAGTCTAATGAGGTTACTATTGGAGCATGATATAATTAAAAAATTTTAGTGAAATTCTTAATTTTAGGATACACAAAATTTATAATAAAATATTTTTTATGAACCCTATTAGAGGTTCACTATTGGAGATGCTCTAACTTATCGTAAAATCATGTTGCTTGTATAAACACGATATTAGTTTGCATATTATCATATTTTTTAAAAAGATTATATATAATAAAATCTCTATAAATTAATAATATTAGAAATAATAAATTTTTATAATATTTTATTAATTTGTAAAAATTATTAATTATTAATATGATATTTGGATTAAAATAATAATTTAAAATTGAAAATTTTTATTAATTTATTGAAATATTAATAAATCGAATATAAATTTATAAAGATTTAACTATATATAACTTCAACATAAAAGAGATTTACGAATGACTTTGCGTGTCCATGCATCAATTGGATCATCCTTTTCGAGACGGATATGAAAACAATAAAAATACACAACCATACGATAATCGAGCCACATAAAGGCTAGCTACTGTTGACTAGTCACGATACAAATTCCTAATGAAATGTTATATGCTGTGGTATTGGGCTATTCCATGTGTTTCCATTGATATGCAGGTCATACTTTTCATATAGTTCGAAAGATGCTAAAGTATACGAAGACTATAGCTTTGATTATTTTTATTTGTTGAGTTTCTGTTTACGTGACACTAGTATAGACCAAATCAGTTTTAGTTTGTTGTTATTATGCTCACCCATTAAAAGAGAGGAAAAAAAAAGAAATTATACTCATTCAATAATTTTGAATAATGCAAAACTCAATGTTGTTATTACTATTCTAATACAATGGAAAATAACGAAAAATACGATGTTGGTCCACATAGACAACGCGATGCAATTGCAAACCCATTTGACTAAGTAAACGATAATTAGAAACGTCAAGCTGAGATCAAACGTAACACAATATAATCGTCAATAGCTATTAGCTCCAACTCTTCTCTCTCCTCTGCGCTATATAAAATGCTTGAAATGTAATCAAAAGGAATCATCATTCACTATTAAGATAGTGGGGTCTATAGTTTCTTCAATCATTTTCTTTTTTCTTTTTATCATACTCTCACTCTTTTTAGATGTAAGCGTTTTTGCAGCCCAAAAGGAACACCGCAAACTCGGTGAGTCTTCTACATATAATATAATCAGTTTTAATCACTTACAGCTGTGTTTATTTTATTAGTTCAATATAGTTATAGATAAATTATCATTAGAAGTACGTACTAAAGATTTGACGCTCTATATTATACGTCATATGCAGGTGGAGTAAACGAGACAATGACCATGAGGAGGAACTTAGAAGAAAGTAGAGGCCTTGGCTACAACAAAATTGCAGCTTCAAGGACCATGTCAAAGCAAGCTGGATCAAAAACAACCAAACATGAGCCTTTCCAAACCCATCCTGGGAACCACAGCCCCACCAATATTGCAACTCATGGGAGCAGATCAGGGCAAGATGGATAAAAAACAGTCAAAAATGAGCCCAAGGGCCCAAGGTTATAGGCCCTATCTTAGTCACGGGGGTAAAATACATCACTTATTTACAAAAATAGCACTGTGTTTTTCTTTCGCCAGATTTGACTCTTCTTCATTCCTTATGGTTTATCTATCAAAGAAGTACATACATATAATAATACTATGGCTTTAACTTTGCATGTTGGTTGCGGTTTTTATCTCTATGTGGTTTCTTTCTTCATTCTTAGGCTGGTGTTTAGCATTGATGAAATAATTAACTTGAGAAACTAGATCCTTAATTATACTTTATAAAATCTCGTGTAATCTTTCTTTGTTGATATAAAAAGAGTTCAAAATGCACTCGACCAATAGATCATGCTTAATTACAAGTTACAAAACTTGCTTAATTTTCTCACTTACTTTTTCTTTTGTTCGTGATCCCTCCTATCCCTCATCAATGTCACTTCTACACCATATTATTGTCTTCTTCCTCCACCTTACCCACCTTTTTCGTAATAACTATCTCAACAACATACTTTTGAAAAAAAAAATATTCTTGGGGTCTGAACATCTCACTGTCTCAAATCGGTCTTGATGGTCATGAACGAAACTAAAACAGGGTGCTGTGAGTTTTCTTGAAATACGTTTAGTTAGTCCTAGTTGCGTTCACGTTAATACGTTTATATAGAATAGAGAGGTGGAGCTAAGAAAGAGGTTGAGATATGGTAGGGAATAAGTCATAGAAGAAGAAAATAGTGATGGTTATTCTTGTTTCTCCTATTATGTAACTTGTGCCTGTTCCACCTGCGTGTGGTTTTAAATCAGCTCTGTACTTTAGTTCATTTTCATGTAATTACTCAGAAAATGTATTCAGAAAATGTATTCATGTAATTACTCAGAAAATAAATAAAGTAATCTTCAGAAAAAAAAAAGAAGAAAAAAGAAGAAGAAAATAGTGGAGAGATAAGAGACAGAGTAAGCTATCGACGACTTTTAGTTGACACAGTTTTGGTCGTCATCGTCGAAAGGTCTTTGCTCGCCATGTTTTAGTTAGTGGATTCAGTTTGCACTATTAAAAAACTAATATTAGTTTGAATTTTTTTCATAAATAACATAAAATCAATTTTTTATATCACAAATATTATATATTTTTATTTAGGATAAAAATGACATTTTTTAATCCTAAACCTTAAACCATAAATAATATATCCTACTTTTAAAAACTATATTCTATACCTTAAAATATTTAACCCAAATAAAAAAAAAATTATTACATTTTAAAAATATAATTTTTATCATAAATAAAAATATATGCTAAATTTGATCTAAAAATATGGTGATATTTTAAAAAATTTCACTATCAGTTTTCATCTAGTTTTAGTTTTTTTCTTGGTGTTAGCGGTTTTACTGCATTATTGAAGGTGGGGAATCTGTGACCTCATTTCCGCCTCCTTACATTTTTTTCCCACGATTGATGTAGTTTTACATGTTATTTTCATGCTTTTTAGTCAACAATAACATATTTATAACACAACATATGATTTCAAGGTTCAAATCCACTAAAAACTGGTTTCTTTCGAGATTTCGTTTTTTTTTAATGAACTAAAACCTTGGCGGCTCCTCACCAATAAGCGGTTAACCATCGATTAAGGGGCGTATAGACCGATTTTTAGAACATAGGAAAAATGTAAGTAATAAACATATAATATTTATTCACAGTTAAAAATCCATGTAGATCAGATAAACCTTTCATTAATTAAAGTATATATTCAATTTAATTTATTTTCAAGTATTTAAAACATATACTTGAACTATATCTTGTAATTTCATTATCACTTTTTATGTTTAGTGCACTGTTCAAATATATTTATATGAAAACAAATGATGTATATGGTCCGGATAACACCTACCTTAATGTATAAACTATTATACATTCGATACAAGAAAATTCGCGGAGATAATAATGCAACCACAGCAACCAATTGGAAACTCATGTATATGGAACAATAATATGAGAAATATAAGAAAAAAAAAGAAATGATAGATAAGTCAGACGACGACATCTTCACCATTATCATTTCGATACGTATAATGTACGATGCATATACATAGAATAGAGTTGAAAGAAATTGCTAACCAAAGACACAAACAAACTATATGCCGGTTTTTGAAAGTATCATCGATCATCTGTACAAAAAGATATTTGGCCACGGAACTTTCCGCGAAAATAATAAGAATGGTGTCTTTTTCTCTAGAGACAATGCCAGCCTTGAGAAGAAGCCAACAATATTGGGACTCTACCATGGAATTTTCAACGTTTATATGGTTCACCCCTTATATATGGGACAATTTTTATGAATAATACTAAATAAAAATTTTGTTTCATAAGTAGTATTTTTTTTTGATAAAAATAACATTTATTAAATATTATTTTTTATATAATAAAAAATTTTCTAATTTTATATTTTTAGGATTTAAAATTTAAGATTTATAATTTTAAAATCCTAAACTTTTAGCCCTAAATTTTAAATTATACATTTTACTTCAAACAAACTATATTTTAAAATTGTACATTATTTAATTTAAATAAAAAAATTTAAATTTTACTTTTAAAAAAAATACTATTCTTATCTAAAAAAGAAATATTATTTGTAAAACAAAAACTTTATTTAATATTATTTAAGAGAATTTCTCTAATATGGCCGTGTGTTCGAGTCTTGGTCTTTTTTGTCTCCTCTTAAAATTATTAACGTATTTATCATTTTGAACGTCTGTCTATTCTTTTCCAATAATCTTTCTTAGCCTCACTTTCTTTTTCTTTCGAAATTTATTTAATTTGTAAAAGCTAGAATCTGTTTTACTTCCTAGCTAATAAATTCCCGCTTTTGTACGTACATTTGTGTTTTGTTATATGAAATTATTTTTTGTTAGTTACAACTTTTAAAAAGCTATTTCGTACTATAGTTTTGTTAATTCTCATAGTCTATATTTAAAAATATTACTTTTACAATAATAAAAAAAGAAAAACGTATAAAAAGATCGTATTAATATATAATTTTGTAGCAAAACAATAGTCAATCGGGTTGATGTGTACGTCATTAGATATGATTAACGTGGAGAATAATATTAATTATTGAAAAATACGGCGTATACATTTTAAAACTCGTTTAAACCTCGTAGAAATCCCCGTTTCTAAAGATTAGTCTCTTTATTGAGATAAAATGAAACACGAACTAAAAACCTTTATTCGAAAAAGGGCACTAATTAATAGAATTATATTGATACGTGTCACGTGATAACTCGCAAGTCAAGTCTCAACGCCTTTTATTTTGATATTTAGAAAAAACAAGTATATAAATATAATTAAGCTGCTCGGCGTAAGGAATGGAATGAAACTCGGCCCACTTGACCGAGTATATTGGAACATCGTGTGCGACTGTGCGTAGACCACTAAAACCCAAAATTCACATCACAAGTGACAAATGAAGTCGTCCATAGCTTCAGCTCTCTCTTTGTTATCTCGACCACCTTGTTTTTGTTTTGTGTGTGTGGCTGAAGTATCTACCTTATGTTTTAACTCTCTCTTATATCCACACCTCTACTCTATATATGTATGCAATGAACGAGAGAGATGATTAGGTCTAATTCAACTATTATATTAAATTGAGACCCACCCAAAGCAAATAGGTCACGTTTGTGATTAGTGATTTGTAACAGAGAGAACTATTCAGATGGCATCTTCGACCGTCTTTTCCATGCTATTTTTTCTTCTCCTCATCGTGTGTTCACTTCACATTGACGAAGCTCTTGGTGCTCAAACTGTAATCCGCAAACTCAGTGAGATTTTTGTTTTCTTTTAACTATTGTTATCATCTTTGACGTATTGAATTACTAATTACTAATAAAAGCTATGTTGATAATCTTAAATGATTTGATCCAATTGCATGTTTCACATAGGTTTTCTTATTTTATATTTATTCTATTATTTGAGAAAATTATATATTTCCCCATCTACTTTTTTAAATAAAAAAACTTCATATTCACTTTAGTAGTCATTTATTTACCAGATTAATATATAATACTAAGAGTATCTATGTTATCTCGGTTCATTAATTAGTTCAATATATCGATAGATCAATTTAGTTATATATATAATTTAAATTACCAAATGCGTGACGCTATAAATTTGAAGTGTGAAATGTATATTCTGGGTGATGCAGAAGATACGATCAAAACGAGGAGGAATTTGGAAGGCCATTACTACAGAAGCTCTAAAACATATACTTCAAAGAGCATATGCAACTATAGCAGAAATCGTGACCACTTCTTTTCCATTTGACTCCTCCTCTTCTCCATTTGACTACTCCCCCTGTATAAAATGCGACACTATTTACTGTTATCATTGCACCTACACCAAAAAGTGCGAATCGTACAATGACGAACCCCAGAGTTGCTCCGTCACCGAGCAGTGTTGCGAAATAGATAAGACATAGATATTATATAGGATGCAATCATGCAAACTTAATACATAATTATTATGTTTCGCAAATAATGTCCTTTTTTTTGAAATTATAATTCTGTTTTATAAAATGTGTAAGTATCCTTATTATTTCAATTTATTAATTGTAAGGAAAAATATTTATTATGTTGGTCAACATATTTATTATAAATTATCAGTCTTCTTTCTTACCATTCTTCTTTGTTGGCTATTGATGTCAAAACTTACGTTAAAAAATGGAGGAAGCTGGAAAGCTTTTTTGGAAGTAAAACACTTCCATGAAGCAAATCGTGAAGAAATAAATTTCTTCTATGGTATTTCATAATTTTTGAATAGTTAGTATGATTCAAGTTATAAGGTTAGTCAATGTGTTTTTTTTTCCTTCCAATTTCCCCCTCATTTTGAAATTGTATATGTTGAATAATTTTTTGGCACTATATTTAGAAGTTTCTATTACAATTCACTTATTTCTCCTTCAAACTCTTTAATTTCTATTACAATTCACTTAATCTACTGTTTGAATCTCTAATCTAATTAACCAATAACTTATTATTTTTCTTGTGAGAGAGAAAAATACATTAACCAGTAATTATATTAAAGTTTTTTAAAAAATAAAAATAAAAATATTTATCAAATTATTTTTCCAGGACATAGTATCGAGATTAGGGGACGAACCCACTTGAAAAGATAGTAGAGTTGAACTTGCGGTACATCGTGGGTCAATGTTTTCTTAATCAATTTAACAAATATTTATATTTTACTTTCTAATATTTTATGGTCAGTTTTCTAGATATTTTATATTTTTTTAGATTTTGTTCGTGTCGTTTATATAATTTTTCATTTAACTTATATGTAATTTTAACTTTATTAAATTATAAAGTGTTATTCTTGTTATTAGATATGTACTTCCAACTCAAAACCAATTGGCATTAGAGAGACCCTTATCCTTTATATATTACTTGAGATCCTTGTCCAGTCTCCAATGTGAGATATTATGTTTAATAAGCCCCCTCGAGATGATGATCTTTCTAGAACATAGATCTCGATAGTTTCAGGCAAGGATCGATGGGCCTACTATTGGATCGGGCTGGATATGTGTGGATCGGGCTCTGATACCATATTAGATATGGGTTTCCAACTCAAAACCAATTGGCAATGAATGGAGAGACCCTTATCCTTTATATATTACTTAAGATCCTTATCCAGTTTCCGATGTGTGACATTATGTCCAATACTTGTTGGTTAGTAACCTATATTTTTATATTTTTATTTTTGTAAGTAACTTTTATGTTCAAATGTGTTCTACTATGTCCACATGATAGCAAGGTAGTCCAAAAATTTGATTATTTATGTAATTTAAATATATTTTTATTTAAATAAACAATATTTTTAATATAAATATTTTTAATATTCTCTTTTTCGTAAATATTCTAATCATAAAAACTCTTTATATTTTCAAATATTTCATATATTATTTTCATCAGGTATACACAATTATTAATTTTTATATATAATTTACTTATTTTTATTAAAATTTGGTTGTTTGCGGACCGATCCATTAATTTGCGGTCAACAAAAGCCTATGTCAGGTTTACTTGTATCTATCTTGTGGATCACAATCTATTTGACATTTCTATTGATGTGGAATATTGAACATACATAATTTTTTATTGATTGAGTAATATATGTCCGTTTATAAAAATTTGAATCACAATATATGCAGAACCAATCTAAATTTTTATTAATTATATTGATTATATAATTATTCAAAATAATGTGAGAATAAAATCAAACAAAGATGATAGAAAAATAAGAACTTATACTATTTAATAGCAATGGTAAATAAGGAAATAATTATAGGTAATTAATTTAATATTTATTTAAAAAAAAGAAAAATATAAAATTTAATAATTAGATATATTAATAATTATTTAATGTTTGGATGTAACAATAAAATAAAATATGTTTGGCTACATAATTTTTTAAATTTGTACTTCATTTTTAATAATATAAGATGGGGTCAGCTAATCCTGGTAAATATTATAAATTAAGTTTGTAGCTATGTTTATTAAGTGATTATGTTAGAAATTTGTGACTTAATAGTCGCAAATTCAAAAAACAACGATTATATAATATAGAGAGTGTAAAGTTGATTTAAAATTTCTGCGAAACCAGAAGGAACAAAAAGTCTACAAGTTTGGCTAAGAAGAAGCAGACCACGTCTGCTTTGACGAAGAAAACGGTTTGGTTAGAAACGGTGGAGTTGACCGGTTAGCAAAACAAAAACAAATCGGGTCAATTCAGCAATTTCGCTCTAATAGAAGACTTGTTTAACTGAAGTGTTATGTAACCGCGTTGCATACTAAGTTAACGCGGGCCATTTAGGTACTACCATATATTAATTAATTACTTATATTATAGTTAATTCATTTCAGCTTATCAAATGAAAAGATTTTTTTCAAAATTCTATAATCATTCTTAGAGATATATGGTGGGGATCAATGTATGTTGTAGCTAGTACAGAAACAAAGATTATATAGTTCTTGATTTCTACTAGAAATATGTGCATGAAGATCTTATGTAATGTATGGAAAATTCAGTTTATATATCTCATATTTTCTCCCTCTACTTCAATTCTATATCTCTATTCAGATTCTAAAACGTTTCTCTGTTTTTATCATTGAACAAGAACTAAGACAGAGAGAATGAAGACAGAGATAACAAGAGAGAATGAAGCAAACCTCCTATCTACTGAAGATTTCTTCAGTTGGAACAATATGAATTATGCTTTTATAGAAAAAATGTATATTTAATGTTATAACACTTTCATGTACATGTCAAATCTTAATTTGTAAAACAATGTGTTACAGAGCCGTGCCAAGGATTTGAGCGACCTAAGGCAAAAAAAACTCGATACATATATTTTTACGGTAAAAATATATTTTATAACTAAACTTTAACATATTTTTTATAACAAAATAGAGATAATGAACACTTTTCTTTTATGAAGAGAAAATTTGTACTATTTTTTTAAGTTACCAAACATTTTTTAAGCTATAAAATATAACATACTATTTTGTAGTATATTTTTAATTAATACTATTTTAATTTATCAAAGTATCAAAATCTAAGATAAACTTTGTAAACTGATAGAAATAATTAACCCTATTTTCCTAGTATATGAAATAAAATTTTAAACTCAACATAAATTACACTATAATACATATTTTTTATATATACCAAAATATTTTTTGAAAATTGAGGCCCTAAACATTTGCTTAATATTTGGGGGGTATGAGGCCAATGCCTTTTGGAAAACAATATGGGCACGCCTCTGTGTGTATACCTAGTATTGCTTTCTTCCAAAAAGCATAATAATCTTACCTTAAAATATATAATCTACATCTCAGTTGATCCTGTAAGCAAAAGATTGTATCATTAAACCAATTTGACCAGTTGACTGAGTATACTAAAACATGGTGTGCGGGGAGAGTCCACTAAACCCAAAAACCCACAAGTGACAAACAGTGTCATCCATAACTTTATGCCTTTATATCTATCTTTGGTGACATATGTTTCAACTCTTTTAATTCTACCTCTATATTCCATATAAATATAATTAAATATATAATACACGTGAGTCACGGTGATCAAGGAGATATAAGAGACGGTTGATTAGCTCAGATTCAGACCCATGCGCGCAATTGCAAACTAAATTAGGTCAGATTCAGTCATTGTGATAAGTAACAGAGATAATTATCTTGGTGCTCAAACTAAAATCCGCATACTCAGTGAGCTTTATTAAAAATCTTTTACTCATTGATATACATGTTTTAATTACTAGTAAAATATATATATGGCGATAATATTAGAAGATTTCATCCGATTACATGTTTTCACATAGTTTTTTTTTTTTAATAGTTCTACTATTGAGAAAATTATACTATTCTACATCTCTTAAAAATAAAGAATCATATTCATTTTAGTTGCCATTTATTAATAGAGAAAATTATCTTTGTTATATTTTAAATTCCGATCTGGTGAAGTATGCGATTTGAGTTACATACTATTTCGATTCGTGAATTAGCTCAATATTTAGATAATTAAATAAACAGTCACATATCATTGAAATTTCCTAAGGCTTGAGGCTACAAATTAAAGTGTGAAAGTTGATGCAGAAGAGACGATTATGATGAGGAGCAACTTGGAAGCCAATGGCCTAGAGGAAGCGTATCGAGACATTGCGGAGGGGGTAAAAGGTTTAAGAACATAGCGACCACTTATGGTCATGATGATCAGTTCAGTCCTCTTCCAGGCGGCGACTCGTCCTCCCTATGTATAAGGTGCGTCACCACCAAACGCTGTGTTGGGGTCGTAGGCGCACCACCCGAGTCGTACACGTGCACCATCATCTCCACAAACTGTGAAAACATTCCTGGCCCTTGATCAGGTTATAGCATCTATCTATATGTATGCATGTAACATGTTTGTACGAACGTCATAGTTGGTTTGCGTTTTCTATCTTTCTTCGTTTCATATGAATGTGGGTTGTAACATATATTATTGTTACTTAATCACTGTGATTTATGTATGCATGTTTGTACGAACGTCATAGTTGGATGTGATATACTATTTGCAGTTGGACATTTAATATATATATATTACCTTAATGAGTTGGAACAATATGTATAATGTTATAATACTTTTTCCATGGACCATACATGATACATGCATGGCCAATCTCTTTTTGGGTTAAAGGTTAATATATTGAACACAAAATTCAAACTGTACGAAGGAATAAAGTTTGGGCTTTAACGGCTTTTGAGCTTAGGAAATGACATTTAGGAAAGTAAAGAGGATATATACATTTGAAGACTTTGTGCAATTGATCATTCTGGTTGAGTTTTTTCCGAAGAAGCCGAACCAAAGTGTGAGTATTGATTATTTTCATGGCCAATCTCGATTGATAAAACGTTGTACGTACATTTGATATTATTGTTTTCTACTTTTCTTCCCAAGTAATGAGCAAGGGGTAAGTCGAGCACTCGAGCTTTATATAGGTTAGTTATTCGGATCTTGGAAACTGTAAGTACAAGACTTAAAACTAGCTACAAAATCAGAAAAATCAACACAATAATAGTTTAGTTGTGTCTCTCAAAAGATGACACCTTAGCTTTTTGGAGAATCCTGGAGTTGCCATGTCAATAAATGAAAAAATTGAATTGCCAATCAATTTATTTTAATTATACACATTACCTACACATCACTTTTTTTTTATTCTTGGATCTGATACGTTTCTCTCATCATCGATTGTGTTGATTGTAAAAATTATGTCTCGATTACTTTCAAATGGAGGAGAAAAACATAGAAACAGTGAAGAGCAATCGACATTACATAATCAGGTGTGTGATCTATTTTTGGTATGAAATCGATTTTTAATTTTTCTTTGGGTTTCGTTTATAGGACCTCTGATTTTAGCTATGAAACTCTCTCTTTATGTCTTCATTGAAACCTATCGATCCTTCAATTCGAAACTCTCTGTCTATGTGTCAATTGTGTTTCAATTTGTGGCTCAGTTGTGGTTCAATTTTGTCTATTTCTCAATGTCTATGATAGCAGTTTACTCGACTTTATAATTTTTGTTTCAATGATGTTTCATGTTCAATACTGAATCTTAGAGGATTTAAACTCTTCTGAATCTTCAATTTTCTACCTGCCTTATCCTTGGTACCACAATGAATTGGTTTTTCTATTTCGAAATCAGTTTTTTATCCTTGCATTGTTACTGGTATCTCTGCAGGACACAAAACTGGGAGTTCATGCACATTAAACTTTTTCTTGACGAACTGTTCAAAGCAGCAAATGTAAAGAATAAAACATCCGAAGAGCTATATCCATACTCATGCCATTGATCAGAGACCTTATTTTACCAGAGCTGTAAAAGGTGGTTGAAATTTAGGGAGACGTGAAGATTAAGCAAACCACGAATGTGGATGATCGAAAAAGAGCAAGAAGAACAAGAGATGATGATAAACATCTATGGTAAACTCATGTATACGTTTTCAGGTATATTTTTTTCGAAATGGGATATTATGGTCTTTGTTTAAAAAATTTCAAATTAACTATGTGTGGTCACAGTCACAAATTAAAGAAGATGAAAGCCTTACAATTGAAATGGAAGATGCAAACCATTAAGATGATCTTCTAATTGTCATTTTCCTGGTATGAATCTAATTCAGTTTTAGTAGAGTTGATTTAGTAGAAGAAGTGAATATACACATACAAAAAAGTGAATGGAATGGAGAAGTGAATCTAATTTAGGTTTTGATAGTGGAGTCCTGTCACAATATGGAGGAAAGTGAATGAGAGTCGATCTTTGTTCTCTATGCAACCTGGTTTTAATCAGATGAAGCAGCAAGAGTTTGAGGCTGAGAAAACTAATGCTTCTTCTTCTGAGTGGGATGCTAATGGATTAATTGGTTTGCCAGGTTTGGGTCTTGGAGGCAACCAAGAGTTTTGATGATACCTTTCAGGTTGGTGAAACATGTTCTGATCATTGCGACTTCATTGATGTTTTATTCTGTATGATGATTGTTCTTTTTTCTTTTCATTGATGGTTGCTTCAAATTGTTGTTTTATGTGTAATGTGTTGTGTATATTAAAAAAAAACATTTCTTGTAATTATATGTTTGCTTGAATTAGTTGAGCTTTTGTACATAGTAATGGGGAGGGAGATGAATTTGCAAGATATTCCGAGAAGATATATTTTCCAGAATATGATTATTTCCATGCGTTTCACAAGTGTCATTAACTTTGTATTTTTTTTTTTCAGATGGTCTTTACTCCCAATTGCAATGCACTCTGAATTGGAATTCGTCACTGTTGATAAGCTTTAGTCAAAGCTTCTTCAGTTGTTGTTTTTCTCTCATTTTTGATGTGTTGTTCATTTGGATTGTATCATTGCTTTTACTTTGCAGATATACATGTTCACGAGCCAGAAGGTGATATCTTAATCTTTATGACAGGACATTTCTGTTTATACTTTATTCATTGAGACTTTACTCTATCATGGTTTTAAATAGGATGATATTGAAAATTTAGTGTCAAAGCTAGAGGATGATCTTCTTATCATCATTTTGTGGTATGTTTCTTATTCAATCCGTAGTTCAGTTGCTTCTGTTGAAAAAGTAAATATAAAAAAATTATAGATTGAAATAGGCAGGATCATATCTCTCATATGAAAACTCAGTTAATATGATCTAAACTCTTTGATAATATGATCTAAACTCTCCGCTTGCTTTCTTATTTGTTTGTTTTATATCTGCCTTTTGTGTGAAGTTTATTCGAGTTGTCGTCAATGTGCAGGACTTGACTCTTGATCAGCTTCAGAAAGGTATTCTAAACTCTCTGTTTGTAGTAAACCTTCAAAATATGTATATGTCAATGATAAGTAGTCACGACACTGCCGCTAACACTCAGTTAGGAAGACAATAATATATATGGCATTGAACGGTCTTAAAGGGCACTGAACGGTCTTAAAGGGCATTGATTGTTTTTGGAATTGCTTTTTGGATCTTGTGAGGGTCTAGGAGAGTAGGGGATGCTCTAGAGTTTTTAGTTAGATTACTCTTTGGTTATATATGTTCGACAATTCAGTAAGAAAAAGAGTTTACTGGTTCCAATCTTAAAACTCAACTAGGAAGCTTGCTACCGTGTTTACACAATCGGACCATTGAAGTCGCCAAGTTCATTTCTTTGAGTTTGATTAATGTGTGAAGTTGATCAACTGTGGCATATTAGAATAGTAGAATCATGACATTAGTGTTTGAATTGTAATGTAGCCCTTAGCAAGATTTTCTCATGTAGCATCATGGAGCGCAACTGTTATATGGTACACCAATGATCTTCAACATTGCAAAAATTGATGTTAAGCTTGCTTCTCTGGCTAGCCCTTTATTAATCATTGTCACTAATTTATGCAAATTTTTCCACTTAATGACATGATCTATCAGAACCCGGTGATCATCTGGGTTGCATCAGAGGCCTTCTGGGCTTTGTGTCACGTAATATTGAAGCTTGAATGATTGATGATGAAGCTATTATTAACATAATCTTGTGCTTTGTGTTCATGATCTCTGTAAATAACATTTCATGCTGTCTATATAGAATGTTGTTTTTCCTTTCTTCACTGCACTATTTGTTTATGCATTACCATTTCTATGCTTATAAACGTGAAAAAGGAACAGCAGCTAGAATCACGATTAAGTATAAAACCAACCATCAAAATAGATACATCATAATACAATCAATTGAATAACGGTGTTAACTTTCAACTTTGCAGCACTGGAGAGAGATATAACAACATAAATTTTTGAACTTAACCGGATCCAACTCTTAACCCATCAGTGGGTTAAAGGCCAAAATTGATAACGATCCCTAGCTAACCAAACGCAGATTTTACATTTGCGGACTCAGATCTCTATTTTTAGGTATATTTGTTGCATGTTGATGTAAAAGATTATATAGAGAATTGATTTGGAAGATGGAACAATTAGTAGCGTAGATTAACAACACATCCGCAGTATAGCGCGGACTCAATTCTACTATATATAAAAGATAAGTCAGACGATGATATCTTGATCATTATCATTTCAATACGTATAATGTACGATGCATGTTACATAGAATAGAGTTAAAAGAAATTACTAACGGAAGACACAAACAAACTCTGTCGGTTTCTGAAAGTATCATCGATCATCAGTACAAAAAGAAATTGGCCAATAGAAATGGAATTTTCCGCGAAAATAATAAGAAAAGTGTCTTTTTCACACAAAAAAAAAAAAAGGGTGTCTTTTTCTCTAGTGACAATGCCAGCCTTGAGAAGAAGCCAAAAGTTATTGGGATTTTTCTATGGAATTTTCAACGTTTATATGGTTCACTGCCCCTTATATATATGGCCGTGTGTTCGAGTCTTGGTCTTTTGTCTCCTCTTAAAATTATTAACGTATCTATCACTTTGAACGTCTGCCTATTCTTTTCCAATAATCTTTCTTAGCGTCACTTTCTTTTTCTTTTGAAATTTATTTTGATTGTTATGAAATATCCGTTTCTGTACTTTTGGGATTGTTATGTGAAATTATTTTCTTTTGTTAGTTACAACTTTTAAAAATGCTATTTCTTACTATAGTTTTGTTAGTTCTTCATAGTTTATATTTAAAACTATTTAATTTTACAATAAAATTTAGAAAAACGTATAAAAGATCCTATTAATATGTAAACTTTTAGCAAACCAATATATTGATTTAAAAAAAAAAATTGTAGCAAAACCGATTGATTATATAATCAATCGGTTTAAAGTGTACGTCATTAGATATGTTTAACGTGGAGAATACTACTAAATGAAAAATACTGCGTATACATTTTAAAAATCGTTTAGACCTCGTAGAAATCTCTCTCTCTATAAGATTAGTTTCTTTATTGACATGAAAAGGAACACGAATTGACGATGGTTGTAGTATTAACAGAAACAAAAAAGAAAAAAAAGCACGAAATAAACCTTTATCAGAAAGTAAAAAAAAAAACCACGAATAGAATTATATTGATACGTGTTAACTCTCAAGTCAAGTGTCAACGCCTTTTATTTTGTTAATTAGAAGAAGAAGAAGAAGAAAACCCATGGAAAAGTAGTGTACAACAAATATATAAAGCTGCCCGGCGTAAGGAATGGAATGAAACCCGGCCCACTTGACCGAGTATTTGGAACATTGTGTGCGACTGTGCTTAGACCACTAAAACCCAAAATCCACAACACAAGTGGCAAGTTAAGTCATCCATAGCTTCAACTCTTTTTGTTCTCCTGTCTTATGTGTGGCCATATTTTCAACTTTCTCGTATCTCTATATATATATAAACGTGAGTCAGTGATTAAGATTTACTTGTGTAACCTTATCTTTCATTGTAAAATGAATATTTAAATTCTTATACAGAAAAAAAGTACTAAGACAGAGAGAACCAGAGGGAATGAAGCAAACCTAGCTCCTATTTACTGAAGATTTCATCAGTTGGAACAATATGAATAATGCTTTTATACAAAAAAAAACAAAAAATGTTATAACACTTTTTATTCATGTACATGCCCAATCTTGATTTGTAAAACTTTTTGAATACCTAGTATAGTTTTCATCCCAAGTAACAAGTGGATACTGAGTCCATATATATATGGGTAATTCTTTTAAATATTATTAAATTATGTTTTTTCTATAAATACCATTAATTTTAAAATTTTCTATGTATATCACAAATGACCACAAAATTATACTCTAAATCTAAACTAATAAATCTAAACTCAAAATTTTTAATTATAAATTTTATAAAATTATTTTTTGTGTTTGTAGTATTTTAAAAAATTAAAATTTTAATGATATTTTTGAAACTTTAAATTAATAGTGATATTTTTGACAATAAAACATAAAAATGTGTTATTTTAAGGAATTTTTTTATATTATAAATACTGTAGTTCAGATATTGGAAACCGAATCCAAGCACAAGACGTAGAAACTTGTATAATATTCCAAAGAGCATGAAAAGCGTAGAATCTCAGTTAATTCCTGTTAGCAAAAGATTGTATCTTTAAACAAATTTGACCAGTTGACTGAATATACTTAAAAAATGGTGTGCGGAGACCACTAAACCCCAAAACCCACAAGTGACAAACATCCATAGCTTTATCTCTCTTTCCTGTCTGTACCATATGTTTCAACTCTCTCTTATCTCTACCTCTATATTCCAAATTAAATTTTATATATAATACACGTGAGTCACGGTGATCAAGTAGAGATCAAAGAAAGTTGATTAGCTCAGATTCAGACCCATACGCGCAACTGCAAACTAAATTAGGTCAAATTCAGTGATTTGTGATAAAGTAACAGAGAGAATAATTAAGATGTCGTCGTCTATAGCTTCTTCCATGCTATTTCTTCTCCTCCTCCTCATGTTTTCGAATCATATGGATGAAGCTCTTGGTGCTCGAACTAAAACCCGCATACTCAGTGAGCTTTCTTGAAAAATCTTTTAGTTATGTTTTTATTATTATAGTAAAATATATGTTGATAATAGAAGATTTTTTATCCGGTTACATGTTTTCACATACTTTTCTTATTTATATATTTTTCTATTATTTGGAACAAAAAATCATATTTTTCTACATCTCTTTAAAATAAATAATCATATTCATTTTAGTTGCCTACCATTTACCAATGGAGAAAATTATCTTTGTTATTTTTAATTTCTGATCTGGTGACGTATGCTGCTTGAGTTACTTGCTGTTTCGGTTCGTTAATTAGTTCAATAAAATAAATAGGTACATATAATTGAAATTTCCAAAGGCTATAAATTAAAGTGTGAAAGTGATGCAGAGGAAACGATAATGATGAGGAGGAACTTGAAAAGGAATGGCCTCAAAAGCTCCAAAATAGATACTGCACCGAGCACATCGAGACATTGCGGAGGGGGTAGAAGATTTAAGAACATGGCGACAACTTATAGGGGTCGTAGGTGCACCACCCGAGTCGTACACGTGCACCAGCTCCACAAACTGTGAAACCATTCCTGGCCCTTGAATCCTTGATCAGGTTATATCAGGTTATACCTTTGAATGTATATATATATATATGTGTGTGTGCATGTTTATATACGAACGTCATAGCTGGTTTGCTTTTCCTATCTTTCTTCGTTTCATATGAATGTGGTATTATTTTTACTTTTCACTGTGATATAGTGATAATCATGTTTGTACGAACGTCATAGTTGGATGGTATATACTACCTGCAGTTGAACATTTAGTATCTTAACCTTAATGAGTTGGAACAATAGGTATATAATATAATACTTTTCCGTGGACCATCTTTTTGGGTTAAAAGCTAATATATTGAACACAAAATTCAAACTGTACGAAGGGAGTTTGCCTGGCCCAATCATTCGGATCTTGGAAGCACAAAACTTAAAACTTGTATATGCATGGCCCAATCATTCATGTGTACAAACAGATAATTTAAATAATAATTTTTTTTACTTACTCCTCTAAAAACATGTAAATATGAACGTGGGACGACTATTCTTACTTGCCGCGTAAATTGAATGGCAATGTTTGGACCATATCAATACAAGACCAAGACGTTAACGAAGAAATTGACTGAAATGAAATCAAATAAAAGAAACTAAAAAATTCTCTGATAATACCTTTGGTTACACACCCACACGTTAAAACTAATCGCATAACACTCAAGTTCTGTGATTTTTTGTGTAACTTATAGGGTAAAACTATATACGGGGCCGTGTCTACGAAGGAAAATTTTAAACATTCGTAAATTTTAAAATAATTAGGTGTTTAATGGATTTTAAGTTTTTTCAAAGTTTTTCTCCAACTAGTTTCAAGTCCTTATCATTATTTTTTTTAAATTTTTTTTATAGTTTATAATCAATTTTTGCGACCAATACATGTTTATTTTCTTGTATTTGTCATACTTTTTTATTTTCATTCACTCATTAACGAGTCTTACCTATAAATTTTACCAATAATTTATTTCAACTATTTTTTCCGACCATAATTTTAAAAAATCAATATAGTTTCTTTTATGATCCTTTTATAGTTTAAATTTTTTTAAAAAATTCTGTGAACAAAATTCATAATTTATTACCATAATTATATAGAAAATATATTAATTACTGTTATTTTAATTTTAAATTTACTATTACCAAAACATGTAAAGTATTATTATTTTTAGCTTAAGGCCCTAAAATATCAAGGAACGGCTTTGTATATACCACATCAACCAACTTCCATTAGCACAACATATGTTGTATTTGAATGTTTAACTATATATTTTCAATATAAAGAGCGAAGTATCGAGATGTCTAGCTAAGGCTATAAATCTATTCCACAAAGAATGTATCCATTGGGAGGGGTATGGGGACAGATGACAAAATAGTTTAATGTTTGACCGAGTTAACAAAACATGGCGGCAGGGGACAAAACAAACAGTGCCGGTTTTGAGCAAAAGTTAAAAAAGTAGGCCTTGATTCGAAGATATTTATTATTTAGTTCGCTTTGTCCAAATAATTGATTTTATTATTTATATTTGTTTTAGATTTAATTGAATATTAAAACATTTAAATATTTGCTAAAATTTTAAATATTTGTGAATATTTGATTTGTTTCATAATAATTATTAAAAAATTATAAAAATAAAATGAAATAAAGAAAAATTCAAAATTTATCACAAAATATCAATATTATATTTTAAACTATATTTTTTAATTTATTAAATTTTAATACTTATATAATTAATTTAATGAATAAAATTTTATAATTTCTATATAAATATAATCAATATGCATTATGTTTATATAGTTATCTATATATACACTACAAAAAATGGTAATTTTACATTACTTAAATCATATCATTTAACTAAATGATAATATTTTAAATCACTTATTTATAAATGATACAAATATATATGATTTAGAATCAATTATATTAAGTGATGTTATTATTAACTAGTTTTACATCAATTAAGTTAAATTGATTTAATTTCTATTAATTTGTATCATTTGATCTTAATTAATATAAAATATAAATTTACATCAATTATATAATTGATGTATTTATTAATTTTTGATAACATCATTTTTTAAAATAATACTAAATTTACATCAATAATAACTGATGTTAAATCTGATAACCTAGATACTTCCCCTTTATTACGTTTACATATGCTATTCTTCTTTTCTCATTTTACAGCCACCAACATCGCTAAGTCTGAAAACTCTCCCAAAGTGATTTTCGCTTTTCCTGAGTTCAACCACAATTCATCTTTAATTCTTTACTAAGGTTAGCTTTCAGCCTCTCTTTCTCTCTTAGTCTCTTTTTGTCCTTTAACCGTTATTTTTTATGATTGAGGAGTGTCTATGGATCTATTTTTTTCCTACAAATGAATCTCATCTCCTTGATCTTTAGTTTTTCTTTTGTTTTTTTTTCTCAATTTTAGTATAATAACCATGATAATTATTTCTCAATTTTGTTCGTGCTGGATCTTCGTGAGAGTCTTCTTAGTCAGATGCACATATATGGTTTCATTGAGGCTCTTGTTTCAGCTGTGATCTCTTGTGATGGGAGTGAGGTTTTGTGTGTGTTTTAACCGAACTAAACGAACTGAACCGAACTAACCGAACTCAATTGATGCTAAACCATTTAAACCGTCCAATTGGGCCAAGTAACAGTCCGGACTGGGTCACTGGGCATGCCCATTGGACATCTTACCCAATTAACAACCCTACCCATGAGAAAAGGAATTTACAACTCTGTCCTCATTTGACTGAGTTACTAGCTATAACACGTTGTGGGTAGGTAGAGCACTAAAATCCAAAACCCACAAGTGACAAACTAAAGTCGTCCATAGCTTCAACTCTATCTCTGTCTTATCTCTACCACCTTCTTCTGTGTGTGTTTTTTGGGTCAAGTCTCTGCCGTGTGGCTTAAGTCTATATATTCTATATAAATGCATAAACGTGAGCCGCCATATTGATAAATAGATAGTTGATTAGGTCAGCTTGAGTGGTTAGTGATAAATAGCAGAGGTATAATCATTAGTGTTAATTATATTTCAGATACAAACCAACTAGTTTAGCTTTTAAATCTGCATACTATTTTATATTTAGTAACTTAAATAGTAAATAACAGCTTGGAGAGAACATATTACTTAATCAATAAATGCTTGATGTATAACATAGAAGAGACAATGACAATGAGGAGGAACTTGCAAGGCAATGGGGAAGGAAACTCCTTAATCCATGCTGGAGGAAGCAAGTCCGAACACGCCGACAAGAAAACTGAAGATCAGCCGGCGGGAAAAAACCTGGATAAAGTCGGAACTCTGACTGACAGAAAATCAAGTTGTTCGAAATACAACCGATGTAAACGTGCAACAGCAGGTAGTAACACATGAATTCTTATCAGCTTCACCACCTCCTCCTCCCGCCCTTCAAGAAAATTACTAAGGCACATGGATTATGGATAACTCTTCTTGTTTCTTTATGTTTACGTCTGCGTTTGCACGTGCAGTGGGAAGAACCCTTAAAAAAATTTTAAATATAATATTTTAATTTATATAATATAATATAATTATTTATTTAAATTTAAAATAATTAAAAAAGTAAAAAATCAATCATATGTTGATATATGTCAAGACAGTCTCTCAAAAAAAATTTCAAAAAATTTCAAATTAGAATTTTTGTGAAAACCTCTTTATGTTTCTCTCTTTCTTTTTATTATTTTTTATTTTTATAATTATAAAAACCTTTGTGAAAATTTCTCCACTACATTAAATATACATGTTAAACTGTATGAAAAGACGGATCCAAAAAGAAAAATTATAGAAGTCATAAGATATATGTTTTTTATAATTATATATTTGTAGTATAAATTTTAAAATTTTAAAGAAGTCAAAATGTGAATTTGGCTAATTGTTTTGCTAAAGTCTAATAAAAATACACTAATAATTTTTAATTTCTCTTTTAATTGTGGTGTCACTTGAACCCATATTAACCTTAGTATAGGTCCGCCGCTGACTGCATGTATATATACCGTGGTTAATTTGTCATTTGTGTGTGGTCCTTCATTCAAATCCTCAATGTTTTTCATTGATACAATTACTATAAAAAAGAATTTAGTAAAATCAACCGCCTTCTTGTATCATTCCTCGAAAGATTCCATATATCCCAACCTTTCTAGTTAATTTTTCATCATATCTTCTGTACGTTATTCTTCTTGATTGACGCATATGCTACATCGAGCTTGATATAAAGTATTTAGCGAAGAACATAAGGAGTCTATGGTACTTAGTGGAAAAATAAATTGATTTGTTTATACTTTTCTGGGATGATGCCATAAGTGGTTTGTGTTGATAATTGTTTATTTAGTATTTACAAACGAGAAAAATATCCAAAAAAACATAAATTTTTTAAAAGTGAACCAAAAAAATATGAATTTTAAAATGTTATTTAAATCATAAAGTTTGGTTTGACTTTTAGATAAAATAGCTAAGTTTCATTGATTTGGCCATTTAGGATATACCGTTAACTTTCCGTTAATAAATCACGTTAGAGGGTTAACATTCAGTTAGTATTTTCTGTTAATTCAAAACTACGTCGTTTTGTTACAAAAAGAAACAGAAAAAAAAAATGCCAAATACTGCAGAATTTGAACTGCTGACCCCATAGACACTTGAGAAACACTCAACCACTAAGCCACAATGAAATATTAGTAATAAAATAACATTACTTATATATATATACATATGTGGATTCAAATATTCAAGTTTTTGGATTTAAAACATAAATTTTTAAAATATTCATCTTATTTGAATAAATAATATTTATTTTGGATTAAAATATACACATTAATATGATAACATTTTTTTTTGCTAATTTTTTTTTTTTTGGTGGAGATCTTATATATATACGTGCAACTAACTAAAATAAAATAAAAACTAAAAAAGTGGATTAATTAAAAAATATTAATTATATTTTGTCATATATATATATATATATCTACATTTTCCAAATATATATATATATATACAATTAATTAAAAATGACAAAACTAATAATGACTGTTGAGTCGTAATAATTTCTTTGCTTTTGTTATTAAAAAAAAATTTTGGTGGAGATTTTGTTAAAATTACAAAACAAAAAATATTGATTAATTAAAACAATGTTAACTATATATATAAATATTCATAATTAATTAAAATAACAAAAGTTAATATTTGGACAATATATATATAAGATCTCCACCAACAAAAAAATAAATTAGCAAAACCAAAAAAAATGTTATTATATAAATGTGTATATTTTTATCCAAAACAAATATTCTTTATTCAAATAAGATGAATATTTTGAAATTTTATGCTTTAAATCCAAAAATGTGAATATTTGAATCCACATATGTATATATATATATAAGCAATATTTTTCTGTTACTAATATTTTATTGTGGCTTAGTGGTTAAATGTTATTTAAATGTTTATGCGGTCATCAGTTTGAATCTTGCTGAACTCAATTTTGTTTTTCCTATTTTTTTCTAACAAAACGACGTAATTTTGATTTAATAAAAAATAATAATGGAATGTTAATCCCTTAAAGTGATTTATTAACGGAAAGTTAACGGTATGCTCTAAATGGCAAGTCAACGAAACTTATCTATTTTATCTAAAAGTCAAACCAAACTTTATGATTTAAATGACAATTTGAAAGTTCATGCTTTTTCGATATTTTCCTCATTTACAAACCAGAAAATACACATATTTTTCTGGATATATATGTTTATATCATGAGAGCTAAGTGAAGCTCTTTAAGATGCTTAACAAAAAGGATCATAGAATTGAGAGACTGCGCACGAATCGCAGAGCGGACCTGACCCCATAGCAATGAGATATTTGCATGGAATCCATAATTTTTAGGGATTCATTTTTAAAAATTTATATTATTGAATTAATTTTCTCAAAGATTTTAATTGTATTATAAAAATAATAATTATAAGAAATTTTAACTATGAAATTATTGCTAAAAATATTTGATAAATGTTAAACTTCTTTTAAAAGTGAAATGTTATTATGCGTTTTACAATATTTATCACTAAAAATACTACTCCCTATGTTCTAATTTAATAAATGTTTTAGCATGTTCTATTTTAATAGATGTTCTGGATAAAAAAAATTGTATTTGATTGATTGGATTAATTTAAAATAGAAAATAAAAAATAATTATGTAAGAAAAAATAGATTTCTTAATATGTGTGTTTTTTATCTAGAACATATATTATTACGGAACAAATAAAGTATATTTTAGTTTTTTTATGATTTTTCAAATTGTTATTCAAACTTGTAATTGCTAAAATATACATATAAAATTAATTGTAAAGATTTATCATAGTTTTTACAACATTAGTCACTAAAATACTATATTTTAACTATAATTTGTGATTTAAAAAATTGAAAATTTTCTAATCGGCGCTGACGAAACGTGATTACTCACTACAATTTATATTGGCCGGTTAAGCAATGCCATGTGATGATGTGATTAAGGACAGTTGTTTAAAACATAGATACCAGAGGTCCAGAACGCGTTGAGGAATATTCGGATACATTGTTTTAATTTTTTTAAGTTAGGAAGAGCGTAAGAAACAAAACTACGCAAAATGACGAAAAGTATTTAATTCAGAATGTAGCATAGGCGTCAATCAGAAAGAGAAATATATGAAAATGAGTAAATGGATATAGAAAATAAGAAGCAAATTTTATTTAATAATCCATTATGCGAGCTGACTTATAAGCCCGATCAATACAATTATTGCATAAGGTATTTCATAAATCCAAATAGGAATTAAGAGGTAAACATTTTACCTCCTAAATGTATCCAAAAGAATAGGCGATATTCATGCCGACCTGAACTATCGTTGCCAAATAAGATACGATAAAAAAGAAACATCCAAATCCAAACATCTTCACTATTCTTATAAATTCAGCTTCAACTATAAATTACTACGAAATTTCTTTGTTATTTTAAGTGAGTACGAAATGCTAGTTTGGGTGAACAATTTATAGTCGAACCATGCATGCATAAATGATATCAGACTGTTGAAATTCTCTCTTCTCGTGAATCGGAAAGTAACAAGGAACAGTCAAATTTAGAGATTAATTTTTTTATTTTAGAATTTGGAACGCTTTGTCATGAATGTGCGTAGAACCAATTTGGGCTTAAACTCAAATTGTATGTGAGCTTATTGTTGTGGCCCAATCATTTTTTTTGTGTGTATACAAGACGAAGACGTTAATGAAGATATTGATTGAAAATGAAATTGAGGAAACAAAACTTGTGCCGATGTGGAACCTTCCATGTTTCCAACTAGGGTTCTGAAACTTTTGGTCTCGCTTGACACCAATTAAAGCATGACCAATTCGGCAATTCCCAAGGACTCTGACCGTTCAAATGGCCTTTTAACATTCTTCAACGTTTGGGAAAAAAGAATATAACCTATTTTCGGAAAATGTTGCATAAAATTTTCTCATAGAGAAAATTGCAAAAAGAAAAAGAAGTAGAGAGAATTACTTTAGGAAATACCGATGGAATATATAGTTGGTGTACCTAAAGTATTAATTATAAATGCTGACAAACTATACGTTATCTCGCTTATAAAGACATAATAAATTATAGTCTATAGTCACAAATTCAGATAACAAAAATTATAATTTAGAGGGTCTAAAGTCGACTAAGAAGAAGCAGACACGTCTGAGTTTGATTAATTTCATAGCCAATCTTGATTGATAAAACGGTGTACGTACATTTACCATTGTTGTTTTCTTCCCAAGTAAGGAGCTAGAGGTAAGTCGAGCTTTATAAAACTTGTATATGGATGGCCCAATCATTCATGTGTACAAACAGATAATTTGAATAAATTTGTTTTTACTTTTACTCCTCTAAAAACATGTAATTATGAACGTGGGACACTATTCTTCCTTGCCGTGTAAATGTAAATGGCCATGTCTGGACCTTATATATCAATGCAAGACGAAGACGTTAACGAAGAAATTGATTGAAATGAAATCAAATAAAAAGAAAATATAAAAATTCTCTGATAATACCTTTGGTTGCACACCCACACGTTAACTTATCGCATAACATTCATGAGTTTCTGTGAATTTCTGTGAACTTATAGGGTAAAACTAGATACATCAACCAACAACTAGATCGATCTAACTTCGAACAATCATATAATTAGCACACTATCACTATTTCATCAAATAACACACTATTTTATCAAATGCAATGCAATACTATTCTGAAATATCATCCAATTAATTGCAAAACTACATTAAGAGTATTTTTGGCTAGACAAATACTTTTTGTTTAGGTTGCAAATATTAAGCCAAAACATCTAATAAAATAAAATTGGAAAAGTTTTATTAATAGTTTTTTTAGTTTCAAGGATTAAATATAAAAAAATGGATCTTTTCCAAAATTTATTTATTTTTAAATAGAAACTCCTACTATTTTAAAAACTTTTCACATAGATCCGTTTGAAAATAAAAAATTTAAAAGTTTTATTTTAGACAATATCCGTAGTTTCATACTAAAATTATTCAACCGCAAATACTATTTGTTTTGATTTCAACTTTCAAATCATTGTTCTCGGTTAATCGAAACCGAATTCGACAACAAAGTAGTAACAAACGATAGACAACATGAATCATAAATCAAGAAGAGACATAACATTGAACATCAAAGCAAGCACATACCACACGTATATATATATAACTTAGAATTTCAAATCCGAACCTCGAAACTTTTCCTGGATGATCATGTCAATCCTCTTCTCCATTTCAGGAGTTAGATAGTTCTTCGAGTCACCGATTTCCCCTTTACGGAAAAAAGCCTTGTGATCGACTCCTCTAACTGTTTTTCCGGACTTGTTGATCTCCAAATTTTTCAGGTTACCAAATGAGCAGAGGTCCAAGATCTCTTCCACAGATCCGCTCTCTTCTTCTTCCACCATAAAAGGACAATCCAAGAACTCAGCAAGCTTCTTGAGCTGCACACGAGGTTCTGTTTTCAACTCCTCGTACCTCAAGAAAAGCACATTCTCCGAGTCTTCCAAGCTTCCTCTCCAATAGCTCAAGAGATGTTCCCAGTATGGTCCGTAATCGTGATCTCCTCTGCAAAACGACTCGAAGATTGACTCCATCGCACTTGTTTCTTTTTCTATCTTAAGCATTGCGCACATGAAATACCAATACGACACAAAGACGTCTTTCACGTTCCTCCACACGTACACGATCTTACAAGGAGAGTTCTTGATAGTCTCTTGGAGCGTGTGGAATGGAGCGTGAGTCGAGAATAGCCTCGGGGATGGTAATGAGAACTTGGTCAGATCTGGTTTCGAGCTTTCCCAATACATCTTCTGCTCGAATGTTATTACAAGGCTATGAGGATTATCATGTAGAAGAGGATGATCATCACAAGAGTGTTTGGATCTCTCGAGAAGAGCGACTGTGAGAGCTTTGAGCCAAGTAGTGCCAGATTTTGGGAACGAAGCAATGATTATGTCTGTGTCTTGTGGCTTGAAACCTCTTTGGAAATTGAGGATTCCTTGCAGAGTGTTTTTGTTGTACCAAAATCCTTGGTACTTGAACAGCTCTCTGCCATGGAAATCTATGTTTGAAGGAAGTGAAGAGATCAAACTTATGGTTTCTTCTTCGTCGTCTCTCTGCATGTTCTTTGGGATCGCTCTCTCATCCATTTTTTTTTCTTGTTTTTTTTTTCAAATGTGTGTTGGCATGATTGCCATCACAAATGTTATTATTTATTTATATATATATATATATATATATTTCCTTTAAACCTTCTTGTATTTATTTTTGTTCGATCCTTTTAAAGGATATCATTTAAAAAAATACAAAGTGAGAAAGAATAATATGAGAAGCTAAAAGTATTATCAAGTATTAAATGAGTTTCAGAAAAAAAAAAAAAAAAGTATTAAATGAGTCAACAAAAACATGGCGAGCGGGGAGGCGGAGACCAAAAAAGAGTAACGACTGCCGACCTTGAGCAAAAGCTGAAAGTATTATCAAGGTTTATATGTAACTAACTATTCTCAAGTCAAGTGCAAACAAAGTACCCTGATTTTTAATTTTTATTTGAAGTTTACAGTACCCTAATTTTTAGGGATTGAAGATTAGGATTTGAGAACAACGTAAGCAGAAAATATGTTGTGAATCTTGAATTGTGTTGAAGATTCTGAAGTTTAAAGTAATTTAAAGGAGTGTATTGAAATGAGTATTTGGTGAGATTTAAGGGGATTTTTTAATTAAAAATACAAAGAGTCAAATCTCATGGTTTTAGGTGAGATTTCATAATATTTAGTAACAAAATTTTTATTTCACCAAAATTTCATCAAATCTTCTCAAAACTCATTAAAACTCAAATCTTTCAAAACATTCAGTTCAATACACCCCTTAAGTCTTAATTATTTTGTTTGAAGTCTTAAAAAATGTATATTTTTATTAGTATTATAAATTATAAAATAATTAAAAAAATATTTAATCAACTTGATTATCATGCAGCCGCAAACACTTGCTAGAAGCAGTTTTTGAAATATAGCTGTTCAAAGTGGTCTAGAGCGGTTTATAGCTATTTTCATGATTTTCTATAAAATTTTATTAGTACTATAGATTAAAAATAAAAATCAGTTTTTTAATCCAATTGCAACCATCCGCAAACGCAAACGTTAGCTGAAATTATTTTCTGAAATTTTAGCGATTACAAATAGTTCAGAGCGATATCAAGTGATTTTTTTAATAGTTATTAAACGATTGCAACTGTAACTGTCCGCAAAGGCAGTAATAATTTGTAGTCATAATTGTTATTAGATGCTTACAACCGCAACCAACTGAAAACGTAACGTATGCAGACAGTTACAGATGAACCATTCACGCCCTAAAACAAAACCCACAAGTCGCAAACTAAAGTCGTCCATAGCTTCAACTCTCTCTCTCTCTCTTAACTCGACTACCTTCTTCTCTGTGTTTTTTGGTTCAAGTCTCTGCCGTATGTTTTACTCTCTATTTTCTCTATTTATATATTCTATACAAATGCATAAACGTGAGTCATAGTGATAAGTGGAGACATATAAAGAGTAAATTAGGTAAGTTTCAGTGGTTAGTGATAATCAACAAATATAAAGAATCATGAAGATGAGGTGTTATACAGTTTCTTCCATGCTATTATTCCTCCTCCTCCTCGTGTTTTCACTTCATATGGATGAAGCTTTTGGTGCTCAAACTGAAATCCGTAAACTAAGTGAGCTTTTTTTGTTTCTCTCTTTCTTTTCATTTTTCTAATCTTTTACGAATCCGATATTCATGTATAAATTAATAATAAGATATCATTTTTTATTGACGATTGATATTTCTTTTGTAAAGAGAATAATCTGATTACAAATAGAGAAAATAAATTTTAAAGTTTTTAGCTAAGTAATCTTTTTATAAAATAAATATCTCTCGGGTGCATATTTCCAAAAAAAATAATACTTCTGTAAATCACATATCTGTTTAATTAGTAACATTAGAGATATAATAGATGGTGATAGAATATCAATAATTATTAAAAGAAGTTATTTTAGTTTCAAATTAAAGTAATTCGATTTCATATACAAAGATACTATTTTAGCTTTTATATCTGTATAGTATTTTATTTTAGTAATTTAATGTACTGCTACAACCAAAAACAAAATTTAATGTACCGTTTGGAGAGAAAAATATTACTAAATCAGTAAAGCTTGTTGTATATATATAATGAGTATTTTGCATATGACACAGAAGCGACGACAATACCAATGAGGAGGAACTTGAAAGGCACTGGTGGAGGAGGACCCTCCAAAATTAAAGCTACACCAAGCAGGTCCACATCTGCCGGGTCAAAAACTGCTGAACAGCAGCCGAGGCAACACCAACCGGTTCCACAAATAGTCGGCTACGTGACTGCTTCTGGACACTATACAGCTCCACCAAGCAGGTCCACATCTGCCAGGTCGAAACCTAAACAGCAGCCGACGCAAAACCAGCCGGTTCCAGAAATAACAGGCGGCTACGTTTTTCCTGACGGATACGTTCCAGCTCCACCAAGCAGGTCGAAAGCTAAACAGTACCATGGTTAATTTGTCATTTGTGTGGTCCTTAGTTCAAATATGCAATGTTTTTCATTGATAAAATTAATAAAACTAAATAGGAAACTCATAGCCTTGTTTCCTCATAACATTCCTCGAAATAATTCATCACAACACTTCTAATTTTTCATCATATCCTCTGTAATTTTTCTTGAATTATATATATATATATATATATATATAGCTTGATATAAACGATGAGAATAAACGCCAAACAAAAAAGAGTAAAAGAAAAATTCTTGTCGTAAAAGGATAAGAAAAAAGTGTAACTTAAAAAAGTAGAATTGATTGGATTAATCATAATGTTTAGGGTTTGAGGATCCATACGTTTTTGCGTTATCCAGCTTTGAGGAAGATAGATTTGAAAATATTTTATTCATATTTCATAGAGAAGATCGATGGCCTTGTGGGATGAAGCCATAAGTACAGTTTGTTTTGGTATTTTGTTTTCGTATTTACAAACGAGAAAGCACATGGTTTTCTGAATATAATTGGGTTTAAAAAATATATCTTTAAGATGCTTAAAAATGGAAATATGAAATCAATAGACTGCGCATGAAACGTGATTACTCACTACAATTAACAGTGTGGTCGGTTAAGCAATGACATGTGATTAAGGACAGTTGTTTAAAAATTTGATCAAAAAATTTGAAATGTAAGCCCTATGTGCAAACAGAGAAACCAGAATACATTGGTTAATAATCGGATGCATAATTTTAATTTTTAAAGATCGGAAGAGCGTAAGAAACATACTTCACAAAATGTACATAATTCAGAATGTAGCATCAGGGAGCAATCACAAAGAGAAATATATGAAAATTAGTAAATAAATATAAGAAATAGGGAAGAAGCAAGATTTATTTGATAATTAATTATGAGATCTGACTTATAAGCCTGATCAAATTACACTTATTGCATATGATGATAATTCATAAATCCAAATCCAAATACGGATTAAAAGGTAAACGTTGTTTTTTTTTTTTCCTCAAAATAATTAAGATTAATTCAGACCCATTATCAAAGGAATACCCTTGGTAGGCCGCAAGAATTAAACAAAAACAGAAGGCACATGGCCCATTAAAGTTTAAGGGATTCCAATTCTAATGTGAATCGGAAAGTCAACACTCCAGTCAAAAATTTGCCTGAGCAGCAGAGACGTATCGTTTTTCCGATAGAATGTCTCGTCGGAGCCACGAAGGTGCACCTCTCGCGAGATATGATTGAGATCTACCATCCACAACAACACTGTGTGCTATACGCAGAGCTGGAAGGTTACAATTCACTGATGTGAGCACAATTTTCCATTTCTCAGATCTATGAAGAAGAAGATGACATTCGGCTATTATCACTTCACAGTCCTGGTTGCATATCGATGAGCTCCATGCCTCAAAAGCTTGAATGGAAGAAATCTCAAAGAGGACTGAGCAATACCCTAGAGTCGCCATGTTTTCCAAAGCCCACATGAGACTAAATAGGTCAGCCTGAATCTTGGAGGAGACATTTGAGTAAGATCCGCGGCTATGAAGAACCGGGTTCCCCTCGTTGTCTCTCAGTATCCAGGACGCTCCCCCGATTTGTTTCCTCTCATCCCAAGAACTCCCGATGTTACATTTCATAAAAGAGAGAGGTGGCGGTTGCCACTTAAGGTTTCTCTCAACAGAGGTAGGTAACAAAGACTGTGTTGTCTCTTCTTTAGTGTTAGCAACAAACCATTCATCAGCTTCCTCATACGCTTTTTCAATCAATGTTTCTTTAGGCAGTCTAGATTTTTCAAAGACAAAGGAGTTGCGAGCTTTCCAAATCTGCCATATTATCCAAGGAAAAGCACGTCTTGTTTCAATGTCAACCTGTCGACTTTCACAACATGCCAATAAATGATGCAGGTTTAGGAAGATTGAAGAACGAGAAAAGCCAGCCCTAGGGATTGGTAGTTTAGCTGCTTCCCATACTTGATGTGCTACAGGGCACAGGAACAGGGCATGACATACCGTTTCTCTATTCACATTACATGCCGCACACATAGGTTCAGAATTCATCCCCCTAGATATGAGTCTATCTGTTACTGCGATAGCCCCCTTGGAGACTCGCCACAGAAAATGCCTTATCTTAGGTGATGTCTTTAGTTTCCAGATGCGAGACCATTGGCGTTTTTCAACTTCCGAAGTAGTGACGTTTGGGTAATCCTCTGCTTCAGTTAGTGTTTCTTGAAGTTTATATCCAGATTTAGTTGAATAAGTACCTGATGGTGAGTAATTCCAGTGAAGCTTGTCATCGCGACTAGGTATAGGTTGTATCTGACAGATGAGATTAACATCTCTATCCTCAAAGTAATGTCTGAGAAGAGGGACATTCCAGGTTGCAGAATTTGGGTACCAAAGATCAGCCACTTTCAAATCATCTTCTCTATCTGGGGCAAGGTGTAGAGCTGGACGTGGGGATTTGTCCAGAATCCAGTTGTCTTCCCACACCTTAATAGATGAACCATTCCCCACTTTGTTGATTAGGCCTTTTTGCAGTAATTCTCTGCCCCAGAAAATACTCCTCCATGCATATGATGGTCGGCCGCCTGTCCCACTCTTAAAGAAAGAAGTTTGCTTGAAATAACGATCTTTAAGGATACGTGAAAGCAATGAAGTCGGTTGGTCCCATATTCTCCATGCTTGTTTGGCCAGCAGGGACTGATTAAACCCTTCAATGTCCCGAAAACCAAGACCTCCCAATTCTTTTTTCCGACAAAGAGTCTTCCAAGCTACCCATGGTATCTTCTTACGATCTTTTTCATTATTCCACCAAAACTCTATCATAGAACTTGTTATTCTTTTGCAGGTATCCTTTGGTAGTTTGAAGCAACTCATCGCATAAACAGGTAAGGACATGGCCACCGATAGTCGTCCTTAATCATGATGCATCCCCATCCCAACATCTTCACGATAGTCGATACTTGTAATATCAGCTTCAACTTGTATAAAATATTACGATAATGCTTTCTTAGATTAATTGAATATGAAATGCTTGTTTGAGTGATCAATTTATAGTATCAGACTTTTGAAATTATTTCTCTTCTCGTGACTCGTGAAACGGGAAGTAAATAATGGACTTCATTTTTATTTTTTTCGAATTTGGAACGTTTTGTCATGCATGAATGTGCGTAGAACCAATTTGGGCTTAAACTCAAATTGTATGTGAGCTTATTGTTGTGGCCCAATCATTTTTTTTGTTTACAAGACGAAGACGTTAATGAAGATATTGATTGAAAATGATATTGAGGAAACAACACTTATCGATGTGGTCGTGGAAGTGGAACCTTCCATGACTTCAACTAGAGTTCTGAAACTTTTGGTCTCGCATGACTCCCAAGTCTCCAACTAAATTATGACCAAATTCCTAACGACTCAGACCGTTCAAATGGCTTTTTAACACTCTTTAACGTTTGGGAAAAAGATTTAATCTATTTTTAGAAAATTTTACAAACATTATTTTTTCCTAGATCTCCTATAGATTTTTCTTTTGATAAAGCTCACTGAAAAAATAGCAAAAAGAAAAAAATTAGAGAGAACTACTTTAAGAATTTCTGATCGAATATGTAGTTGGTGCGCCTAAAGTATAAATTATAATTGACGAAAACGGATACGTTATCAAGCTTATAATGACATAATAAATTATAGTCTAATAGTCTATACTCACAAATTCAAATAACAAAAAATATAATATAGTCTTAAGTTATTTTAAATCTTCTCAAAAAAAACAAAAAGTCTACAAGTTTGACTAAGAAAAAGCAGACACGTCTGCTTTGACGAAAAAACCATTTTGGTTGGAAATGGTGGAGTTGACCGGTATGCAAGTAAAATAAAATCGGGTCAATTCTGCAATTTCGCTCTAGGAGGAGACTTGTTAACTAAGGTGTTAACCCGTTACATACTAAGTTAACGCAGGCCATTAGGTAATAGGTACTAGTGTACTAGCATATACTATTAATTAGTTATACCATTTCAGCTTATCAAATATAAAGAAATATTCAAAATTCTCTGATAATACTTTTGGATACACACCCACACACGTTCACACTTTTCCAAGAAAAAAACCTCGTTCATACGTTTTCTGATACTATTTTCAAATTTTGTTACCAATTTGGTAATCCACTATCATATTTAAATTTAAATACTACTGATTGCACAAGCGGTTGGTTTTGACAAAATAATACATCTTCAAAACATAAAAGTAGTATTATTTGAGAAACCGAAACACTATATACATACTTTCCTCATTCTATAGATCTTGGCTTTTTTGAGTTTTCCTTTATATCATGAATCCCATCATAACATTAGCAACAAGGGAAAAATAATTATTTATTCTAAACTTGGTGACTTTTTTTGTTTAATCTTCTAACTTCATGCCTTTTTCATGTTTTAAATATTGTTTCGAAGTTGTTGACACCTCGTAACTTCCGAAACGTAGTTACTAGTTACCTTTTCTAAAGAAAATAAAATGTGAATCCATTTTACTAGTTTTATGTAAAAATCACACCAAACACCACAACTTACTATCTATTTTGTTCCTCGTTTACATCACATTTGATTAGAAATTTAAAGAACAGAGAATATGATGAAAATTTGAAGGGTTGTGGTGGAATATATTGAGGTATGTTACAGGTAACAAGAATATTGAATTCCCTAAATTGTTTTATTAATTATACCAATGAAAAACATTGATTATTTTGTTTTTGGTAAAACTTGTTAAGAAACATTGAGGATGTGATGCCCTTTAACAAAAACAAAAAAACATTGAGGATTTGAATGAATAATGGTTTGGCCGTTTATTGTTATTTTTTCTTTATGATAGGAATCCAATCATAGAAAAATGATGCAAGTAATTGATTTTTTAATTTCTATAACTCTGTGAAATTTTTTATGATAGATGTTTTGATCACAGGTGTTCGTTGATTCAGCCAGTGCATCATTGGGTAGAGTATAAGATATATCATTTTGTATCCAAATGATTCTATTGCTAGGCATAAGAAAGTGGCAGAACCAGAAATTTAATTTATTGAGATAAAAAATATATAATAAAAAATAACTTATAAATTGATAAAAAAAAATTATAATGATATCTACATTCACTCATAAAAGGTAAGTTTTTTATTATAGTTTTATTTATTCTAAATGATTAGTCAATTACTTATTCTAGATTTTCGAAAATACCGACATTGAGAAAAGAAACTATAAACGTTTACCTTTTATCTTTTAATTGATAGATAAAAGTAGTATTATTTGATAAACCGAAACGCTATCTACATACTATTTCCTCATTCTATAGATCTTGGCTTTTTTTTGAGTTTTTTTCTTATGATAGGAATCCCATCATAGCATTAGTATCAATAAGACAAAAATAATTGATTATTTATTTCTATAATTTGGTGACTTTTTTGTTTCATCTCCTAACTTCATTTTTTTGCTGTTTAAATAATGTTCAGAAGTTGTTAAACATCTTAACTTTCTAAGAGTGTAGTAACTAGTAAACCCTTTTCAAAGAAAATCAAATGTGAATCCATGTTATTTGTTTTACATTAAAAAAATCTCCAAAAGGGCCCGTAAGGTCTAATTATGTTGACATCAAACCCTCAAAAGGGCCCATAACCCATTTAAAGACTGAAAAGACCGATCACTCCTTCAGACCAAGTCAAAGATAAGGTCAACCCCAGCACCCAAAACTTCGTTCACGGCACAACAAGACCTTAAGCAAGAGTCTTTATAAGGAAGATTTTGAAAATCATGTGCAATGACCAAACAATCCTTCTCTGTTATGATCAATCTATTCAACTATAGAGGGTATTTCCGTATTTTACTATAGAACAGATCAACTACTCTGCTTTGCAGGCGACGACGACGTCAACAACCCAAAATACCAAAAACCCCCAAAAGTCCCAAAGGAAACTCAAAACCCATAGAAAAGGAAATAACTAATTTTAAAAGATTCGTCAATTACTTCTTCTAGATTTTCTGAAAAAAAAAAACCGAAATTGAAACAAAGAAACTGAAAAAAAGACGTTATCTTTTCATTGATTCCTCAATTCTCTGCAAATGCATTAATTTTCCATGGCTGCTCCATGGCCACCGTTTCTTCTTCCTCATCTAACCCTAATTTTCCTCTCTTTAATCCTCCTCCTCTTCCCTAATCATTCCTTTTCTCAATCCGATTCTCCTCGAAACATCGAAACATTTTTCCCAAATGACTCTCCTCCGGTTCCATCTCCGGTTACTCCGACGCCGCAAAACCCATCATCTTCCTCTTCCTCGGACAGAGCTAATATCATAAGAGCTGTTCTTATAACTGCAGCAAGCACTTTACTTGTAGCTGCCGTGTTCTTCTTCTTCGTTCAAAAATGGCGGCGAAGACGACAACGTAGAGACAGAGTCGGAGTCGAAAACACCCTTCCGCCACCGCTTCCTCCGTTAGCAGAAGCTACGTTAGCTCGTGAAGGGTTTACTCGATTCGGCGGAAACGTCAAAGGTTTGATCCTTGACGAAAATGGTCTTGACGTGTTGTATTGGAGAAAGTCACAGAGTCAGAGACGCAATAAAAGCGGAAGCTTTAGAAAAGAGATCGTCCACGGAGACGACGAAGAGAAGAATGTGATTTATTCAAAGAATAAAAAGAAATCGGGACCGGTGACTGAGATTCCTCTTCTCAGAGGACGATCATCGACTTCTCACAGTGAAATTCACAACGATAATTACATTAATGCCACCACCAACAACACTACTAGTCGTCTTCATGTCAAAAGCGAATCTTTCGAATTCGCCAAATCAGATCCGTCTCCACCGTCAATTCCGGTGAATAAGGTTGCACCATCCCCTCCTCCTCCTCCTCCTAAGCTTAAGAATGGTCCTTCATCGCCTCCGCCTCCGCCGTTGAAAAAGACGGGTCCTTCACCGCCGCCACCTCCGCCGTTGAAAAAGTCGGCGGCTTTGGGATCATCATCGTCAAAACCACCACCAGCTCCAAGAGGATCATCTGCTGGAGAAGGTTCAAGTGGAGGAAATGGTCAGGTGAAGCTTAAGCCTTTACATTGGGATAAAGTCAATCCTGATTCTGATCATTCCATGGTTTGGGATAAAATCGATCGTGGCTCATTCAGGTAAATACATACATCAATCGATCTTTAAGTGTTTTAATCGATAAAAATTGAAACTTTGATTTCATTCTTCCACAGTTTCGATGGTGATCTAATGGAGGCACTCTTCGGATACGTGGCGGTTGGAAAGAAATCTCCAGATCACGGCGGAGATAAAGGACCGAGCTCAAACTCACCGGCACAGATTTTCATACTTGACCAGAGAAAATCTCAAAACACAGCAATTGTGCTGAAATCTCTAGGAATGTCTCGTGACGAGCTTGTGGAATCGTTAATGGAAGGTCATGATTTTCATCCAGACACACTCGAGAGACTCTCGAGAATAGCTCCAACGAAAGAAGAACAATCAGCGATTCTCCAATTCGACGGAGACACGAGATTACTCGCAGACGCTGAATCGTTTCTGTTTCATCTTCTAAAAGCTGTGCCTTGTGCGTTCACTCGTCTTAACGCGTTACTCTTTAGAGCTAATTACTATCCAGAGATCTCAAATCATAAGACGTCTCTTCAGACGCTGGATTTAGCTTGTACAGAGCTAAGATCACGTGGCTTGTTCGTGAAGCTTCTTGAAGCGATATTGAAATCTGGAAACAGAATGAATGCAGGAACAGCTAGAGGAGATGCTCAAGCTTTTAACCTCACTGCGCTTCTGAAGCTCTCTGATGTGAAGAGTGTTGATGGGAAGACGACATTGCTTAACTTTGTAGTGGAGGAAGTGGTTAGATCTGAAGGTAAGCGATGTGTGATTAACAGAAGAAGCGGAAGCTTTAACCGAAGCAGTAGTAGTTCGATCTCCGAGGTTATATCGAAGGAGGAGCAAGAGAAAGAGTATCTAAGACTTGGTTTACCTGTGGTTGGAGGTTTAAGCGCTGAGTTTGGTAATGTTAAGAAAGCTGCAAGTATAGACTACGATACAGTTTCAGCAACATCATTGGCTCTTACGTCTAGAGCTAAAGAAGCTAGGCGTGTGTTAGCGCAGAGCGAAGGAGATGATAACAAAGAAGGAGAAAGGTTTGTGAAGAAGATGAATGAGTTTCTTGATTCGGTTGAGGAAGAAGTGAAGTCAGCAAGAGAACAAGAGAAGAAAGTTATGGAGCTTGTGAAGAGGACAACGGAGTATTACCAAGCAGGAGCTGTAAAAGGAAAGAATCCACTTCATTTGTTTGTTATTGTTAGGGATTTTCTTGGTATGGTTGATAAAGTTTGTGTAGAGATCGCAAGGAATTTGCAGAGGAGGACGACGACGACAATGGGAAGTGATCCGCAGCAGAGGAATGCTGCGGTTAAGTTTCCGGTTTTGCCTCCGAATTTCATGTCGGATAGATCAAGAACTGATTCTGGTGGATCAGATTCTGATATGTGAGTTTGCAAATGGTCATATTGTTAGAGGAGAGAGCCTTAGATTTGTTTGGTTGTAAATAATAGAATTTGTTTGGCTTATTGATTATATTTTTTTTGCCTGAAAAACACTCTTTTGAAATGTGATAATAATAATATTAGTTTTGCTGCATAAGAACTGAATTTGCAGTTTGACATTATATATTATGAACCAGTGTTCTTTGAATATTTTTTGTTATGAATAGTTACATTTTTACCAGAAACAATTTCAGACGTTGTACAAATTTCTCAGAACACAGACAAAGGTCAAGATTTATGGTCGTCTCTGAAAATCCTGAATGTTTAGGTCTAAGAGTTGATTACGACAGACGACGAAGTCAAGAGTTTGAATACTTGACAACTAATTTGAAGGTGTTTGTTTGAATTGACACATACGGAAGAAAACAAGTAAATTCTTATAATATTAACTTCTTTCGTTATCAATCTCAAGTTCTCAAATCTCAACAACCATTTACAAAACAAAGAAAGCAAAAGTAAATTATAATTTCGTGATAGTAACTGTGTAGTATAAGCTGAACATTAAAAAGATTGATTCAATTAATATCTATTGATTCTTACTCAGATAACAACATAATCATTGGAGTCTATTATACATATACACAGGAAACTGTAAATTATAACTATCCATTACTCTTTTATTACTTCTTCCACAACTAAATAGTAAATACTGAGCAACTAGAGACTTGTGTATACAACAAAAAGATCATTGACTTCTTTTACCTCAAGACTGATGGAACAACATTTGGTGATGATCTTTGCCAGAAGATCAGACTATAATCGAATGGATCATATAACTATTATAACATCTTGTCTACAGAGCCTTTTGGTATGGTCCGCATTGGAAGAGAACCCTGAATGGGTTTTGCTTTCGGTTTAAGAGAGTCCCTTCGAATTTTGGCATCAATCACTCCTACCTGCTAAACAAGGAAAGTAATGAGACCATAATATATCTTCAGGAGATTAAAAAAGTCAAAAACTTTATAAACCTTTGGGTTCTTCTGCAAGCGTGTCTTCTCTACAGGTTTTGTAACAGACTTTGAAAGCTGAACAACGTGAAGAAAAGTATTAGCGCTGAGTACACAGAGATTGTTAAAGTAAAACCTTCACGTTTAGTTTGTTTATGAAAGAGATATTACATCCTTTTGTTGTTGTTTCTCAGTGGTCTCGTAGCTTTTGAGTCCATAAGATGGAGAACGATAAGCGCTAGTACTAGTTCTTTTCTCCAAGCTACTTGCTTTTGTAGGCCTGCTTTTTTTAGGACAAGAACCAAACTTTAGGACTCAAAACATGAGATGATGAGTTTCAGTAAACCAAGCAAGAAACCATAAGTATATATACATACCTGCCATTTTCCTTCTGACGAGTAGCTACTGATGGAACACTAGTTGCCTTTGTAGGATTCTGGTGTTTAAGTAGGCTAATCAGTGATTGAACAATCTTTTTACATTCAGTGTAATACAAAACATTACTTAATTACTAATATACCTGCTTTAAAGCTGTGTTTTGCCCGTCTACAGAAGACGTGAAGTCGAAACTCTTTTGAAACGATTTAAATGCACGTTTGACAATGTCTTTATCTCCCATTCGCTCCATAATCAATGATTTTCTAGTGCTTGTCAATGCAGTAGGATCGGAAGCAGATGGGTTTTGATTCATAGAGATATGCAATGACTTTGGACCGGTTTGTTTGTTTCTCAGTAAACCCGAGCCATTTACCTTCTTTACTGAAGACTGGGATGTAGATAATGAAGTGGTCTGTGAAGCTGGCTTGTACACTCTTGGAGTTGAGAACCCTGGAGATGCTTTTGAGATTGGTGCTGCTGCTGGTTTCTTTGTCGTCTTCATCATGTTTTTGATCTCTTTGCTCGGTGGAGTTTTCTTGCTTGTTACAATCTTGTTAGTTGTTGGTTTTTTGGTTACCTGATTAGGCTGTAGACAAGAAAGTAAAAGAGCATTTTTAGAAGACAGTAATGAAGACACAATCACAACACAAGAACTAAGCTCTTGAGAAGTTAGTTACCTTGGGAGAGTTTCTTGTAGGATTATTTATCCTCACATTTCCATCATTCTTCTTGATAAGACTATGCTTTTTCTCTTTCTTCACTTCCTTCATTGGTGCTTCATTTGTATCCTCAGTATCATCTTTCAATGGAATCTCAACTTGTGAAACCTCTTCTGGTTTCTCCTCCACAAAAACAATCTCTTCTGATTTCTCCAATTTTGGACTATCAACACTATCCTTGACTTCTTCTTTCACTTGATCAGAGTTTTGACATTCCTTGACTATTACAGTTTCTTCATTAACCTCCTCAATACAGAGTTCATTTACTTCAGCAGCAATATCATCATCACAAGTGAATTTTCCATTAGATCCATCATCAACCTCAGACTCTTCCACCAACCCACCATTTTTACCTTCCACACTCTCCTGATCTGTAACAATCGATCTAAAAGACTCATTCTTGTCCATTAGTTTCTCCTGATCCATAATCTCAGCTTTCCTCTCAGCGATCTTCTTGTAATGAGCTTCAAAATAAGCCTTCTTCTGAGCTACTGATCCTGGAGTTGCACATTTTCCAACTTCCTCCAAGTATTTGTTTGGTGAGAAAGCTGAGAATTTCTCCCATGAAAGTGAATCATTCTCAAATCTACCGAATGAAACCGACACTTCAAGGCTCGGATTCGATAATGTTTCCGCCTTTACTGGATTATCCTCCATCAAGCCATAAAATCTCTAAACCATATGGAAAAAATCAAGAACCCACACAAATCATCAGAAATAGTCAAAGAACTTGTAAGATCTCACAAAAACAGATGAGTGAATACCTTATCATCAATATTGGCAACACCAACTTGCATATCACCCATTAATGCTCAAGCAGAAGAACCCTACTTCACACAAAATCCAAGATCATTTAGTAATCAATCTAAAGTAAAGAAGGATCTAGTTGCTACTTTCACTTTCTACTTTATGTAACTCTCTTAGTGAGCAAACTCAGATTCTTGTGGACAGTGTGCACTTAAAAATGAACAAACTTTCAAATAATTGAAGTAAAAAAAAAAGACCCAAATCTTCATCAATGATTGAAAGTACCAAATTTTACTTTGAAGGAGAGAGAATCTAAGAGGATCCAAAATATTACCACAAAAGTGAAGATAACCCACAAACCAAAATTGCTTGTAATGATGATCCACCTTTTTCGACTTTTGATTTCTGCTCCGAGTGGACACACACACACACACACACACCAAAATGTTTAAACAGTTCTCTAAAGTTTCAAAGTTGAAGACTTTGAAAAAAAGAGGAAGACTTGTCAAGAATAAACTAATTAAATAATTGTGGTCACTCAGCTGAAAAAAATCTTAAATGCAGATTTAACAAGAGGGAAGATGAAAAAGCAAAAGGAAGAAGAAGAAGAAGAGATTAGATCCAACTCAGATCGGCAATGAAGACAAGAGTCGGTGGGACCAGTAATATGCAAGTGATAACTTCAAAGCGATCAAGAGAACATATTACACTGTTTCTACTTGCGTTCTAAGTACTATAATTAAGAGTTTGTTTATTAGTAAAATATTTGAATAAGAGTGAATCAATTGTAAATTAATTAAATAGACTAAATTGGTCTAATAAATGTTTGCCTCCTCTTTTCAAGACACCTGTAGATGTGGGGGACCCCATTGATTCTCCTCATCGGTGAACTTTAAACGAAAAGTTATGAACTCCGTTATTGAAATCTGACCCACATATAAAAACGTCTTTGGGCTTTAACAGTTAAGCCCATTATAAGTTTCAGAAAACGACGCTGTTTTTATATTATTTTGAAACGGTTACATTTATGATCCCTTGACCAAGGTTTAAATAACCATTGCAAGAAGAAGACTTGAAGAGGTGCTGACCAACTATAATTGCTTTCTCCAGTACCAAAACTTTAGATTCCCAAGAGCTATAGCCATTCAATGTCCTTAATAATTAACACTCTTCTTCTCTATTTTTCTAACCAGACAACTTTAATGATTTGAATGAAAAATGTATCTATCTCTCAACGTTACGGTTACGAAAGATTGATAGAGATTGTTGTGATTTATGTGTAGTAAAAAACCACAATAGGCACTTCAAGATGAGTTTTATTAAGAACAAAACAAATAATACAAAAATGACAAAAGAATTCTCCAAAATAGTGTTTATCATCATAAAATGGCTTAATCATCAACAGCCTCTAAATCGATTTGTACACCACAAAATCAAAGAATCACTCACCTGAACAATAGTAAAACTCTGTAATGCAAAACAGAGAGATGAAAAAAAAAGAAAAAAAAGAATATAAAACTCTTCTCACAAAAAGCTAGAATCATCAGTCAACTCAGACAAAGAAGCAAACCCAAGCAATGACTGATCTTTAGCTCTTTCAATCTTATGCTTATACAAATCATAAGGCTCCCAAAGATGATCCAACGGACAAGGTCTCTTCTCATCAAGCCTAACCCATGGCTTCCCTTTACCACTCCAATGTAACAAACTCACAGGACCAGGATGCAAAGACCTACAACTTCCTCGTATATTGTCTCCTCCTAAACCATGCTGGTTCCATCTATGATCAATAGCTTCAACATCTCCAGCAAACACAAGCAGAAACGGCGGCAAAGATCCAAGATCGTAGATTCTTCGTTTCTTCTGTAATTGCATCCATTGCTCTAACTTTTCTCTGTAGTTCCCTTCTCTCCATCTAACCATATCCATCACCATCACTCCCGTGTTGAAATAGCAAGGTGTTCGACCCGAGATTAAACCGGGTAAAGCCGGGTCTGACCAAAACCCGGAAGTGAAATACTGTGTGAAGTTCGCGTGACAATACTCCGGAGCTCCGATTACACGTGACCCGGTTAACACGGTTTTCCAAAGCTTTGTGATGTCGTCGACTACTATAACATCCGAGTCAAGATAGATGACTCGGTCAACGCTCTGATCGAGTATATCTCCGAGGTAATTTCGAGCGTAGTTCAACGGATTCTCTAAAGCTTGTCTAATCGACGACGAGATGAGATTGATCACTGTGTCTTCTCTAAAAATGTAAACTTTAAAGTTTAGAGATGGGAAAGTAGACCGGACGAGTTGACTCAGTACACGTGGACTCGCTGAGTCAAACTCAGCAGCGATGAAATGAAAGAAAACGTTTTCAGGACACGACGCGTGGCGGAGAACTGAATGAACGGCTGCGATTGATCCACGGAGATACTCTGAGTCTAAAGTCATAGCTATGTGTACGAGCGAAGGATCGTTGGAAGAAGACGACACGAAGTTTTCTTTGTTTACTGATGACGACGCACACTCCTTGCCGTTTCTGTATTCCGGAGCTTCCATGAACGGACCAAGTTTATTTCCTCCGCCGCCACCGACGGTCGTGATCCTCGCCGGAATCAACCGTATTCCAACGGCGAACGGTGAAAGAACAATCAAAGTAACGACCGTCAAGACGGCGTTTAGAGAAAAACGCGACGGCATTATTGAAAACGCGTTTGAATCAAAGAAAAGATTTGAGCTTTTGTGTTATCATCTGCTAATGAGTAAGCATTGTTGCAAGATTGAGTAAGTTTCTGAAAAAAGATTGACTAAAAAAGATTTCAAGAATGTTCCTTTTATTTTATTTTTTTTGGATAATCGTCTCTCCACAGAGATGGAGAGATAAGGAAAGAGGAAGACGAAGAAGAAGAAAGATTGGTTATAAAAGAGATGTTTCCATTTGCTTTAACTTTGGATCCTTCATGATTTGTTTTCCTTCTTTGAGAGATTACGAATCACGCGCTATGAAAGCGCGTTAGACGGCAATAAAGGAAAGTTTTTGAAGAGCAAATCCCTAAAACTTAATTAACAAAAAGGTTTAATCGAAGATTTTAGGTGAAGAAGAGAGAGCAAGCTTTGTTCGTCTGCGGTAAGGTGTACCGTAAGGGTTAAATGAAAGGTTGGTTTTGGAACTTGTCTTGACCCATTAAGGAGATGCCAGCTGTGAAAGGTCGAGGGAAACAGCTGGATGATTCGCTTTTTGGAAATGGGGTCCATAGTAGTGATAATAGACGGCTGAGATTAAAGGATACGAAGTTTGAGAACTCAACTTGTCACGTGCTCTGCACACCTATTTGCTTGTAATCTGTCTTATGGGTTTGGAAAACCAGAAAATGTTTGCCAATAAATAGTTTGGGCCAGTGAAAAACAATAATTTTTCCTTTTCTTTTGTCGGTTATTAATTTTTTATTAACAAAAATATTAGATTTTCGAACTGGCAAGCAATATATATAAGATGAGTACCCCAGGAATGTTTTATGGAAAGAAATAAAATAATAATCCTTTTGCTTTATAAATTTCTAAAAATATCAGATTTTGTACAGCCAAGCAAGGTATAAATTCCTAAGAGAAATATTTGTTTCCCAAAACATGCTAATAATTCCTTTTCGATTACAAAACGGTAAATAAGAAGCATTAGCTTTTGTACAACCAAACAAGGAAACTATATATTCTTTCACATGTCGTAATCATTTAACAATGATTTATAAAGTTAATGCATTTTAGAAAAACAGTACAAAACTTTGCTAAAATATCGTACATCCGTTCAAATGTTACTATCGTATATTATATAGATAGACTTGTTTCATGCGTTTCACCGACGAATATATAGACTCGTGGCTATCATTCCTAATTTGTTTTCCTTGAAATTTCATTAGGATATATTACGTTTTAGTTGTCGGCAAATTTCATTATGATATTAAAAATTTAAATTTTTGTTGTTGTCTTGTTTGTATATTATTGGGCTGTTGGTAGCGACTACCGAGCCAATTAATTCGAATATTCCCGTTGGGTAGTGCAGCTCATGGTCAGACGTAACATAACAATAATATGAAAACATTTTTAAAATAATAACCAATATATAAATCACTTTCTATGTGATGCAATGTGTGTTATTATGGACTTTTCCTCGAGGATGAGACGAGAACACGATGAAGATTTCCGTTGAACATGATACTTTCTTTATTGAATTAGGAGAATATTCTTAAAATAGTCAGACAATGAAACGCTATATAAACCTGCCAAAACTAATTATTTTTTCAGAGTAAAAAGTATGGCATGAACATTCGAATTTTCGGATCGAATTGGATCGGATTTTGGATTTTCGGATAGGAAAAATATGAATCCGTTCGGATTATAACATGATTTTGGTTCAGATCGGATCGAATCTAATCAGATTCGGATAAGATTTCAATTTTTTATAAAATCCGATTTAAAACCAAATATAATATCGGTTATTTCGGATTTGTATCCAAAATCCGAAAAATCCAAGAAACCCAAAAAAATCTGAAAAATCCGAAAGAAATCCGGCCAAAACCCAAAATAAATCCAAAAAATCCGAAAGAAATTCGGCTAAAACCCGAACAAATCCAAAAAAATCGAAAAATCTGAACATATCGAGAAGAATATGAATAGAAAAGAGAAAGATTAATCAAAAAGAAAAAAGAAAAACTAAAATATTGAGAAAAAAATATGAATACATATAACTGTATATATAAACTATATATATTTTATAGTTAATATTAGTTATTTCGGATTTATTTCGGGTATCCGATCGAATCCGGATTCGGTTCTATTTCGGATATCCCAGGCCTAGTATAAAGATAAGCAATGTTTGGTTAAGGAAAAGAAGAAGGAATCAACGTTCTTATAAGTGATTAGTTGTTAGAAGAAATCTAAAATTAAAATGGAGAATAAAATGAGTGAATGCGTCATAGAGTTTACTTGTTCAATAGGATTTGGTGTTGATGAGAAAGGGACTTGTAGTATAAGCTAAGATTATTGAAGTTAGGTGGTGGGGACATAACTCTATTCATGTGGTTTTATTGGTACCGACGGAGAAGTTGTTTTTTTTTTGGCTTTTTTGAATTTTTTAAAATGTGTCATTTGTAGTTGTAGATAACGAATTAAACACGGGTTCTTGATGAATTTTTGATACTCACATGTCGACGACATTCTTTAATTCAGACAAAGAAGCTGATGATCTTTTTCTTAACTGCTCTCTTTGTTATTTTCTCTATCTTTTCTCATATAGAGTAGTGATGTGGGAAGCTTCTTGCTTGGTCAAAATAACAATGTTAAAGTGTGGGAAAAATAAAAAGTTGGCAAACTAAAGCAATGGCTTTACACTTGAATTGAAAATTTTTAAAAAAAGAAAACGAGAAATATTTTGGTAGCAAGACCAAAGATTTGTGTAGCCTTGCCCTTTGAATTTATTGAATCATCAGCATCTCTTGTGGAAGTAAGATTTATGGAAGTGTTACTTTGAGTTCTTTTCTGTCTGCTCCAAAAGACTGCAAATTTGCAATTGGAGAAAATGCTTAAATCTCTAGATTCATATGCAGAGAAGTATAAACTTAATCTTAATGAAAAAGAGATGTACCTCAACTCCGCAGTCTTTCACGTACATGTTTGTGAATAGCTCGGATGCATCTGGTACGGGACTCTCCTGAAACAAGTTTAACAAGAAGGATAATTAGTAAAATGCTTTCGATACGAATAACAAAAGCAAGGCTATAACTTGTAAGATTATTACCTTGGCCTGAGCTACGGCGTCATCTACTTCTTTCCTTATTTCTTTCTCCATATCCTATAAAGTCAAGAGCATATTGTTATTTGCATAGGCATATGATGATTGTATTTGTATGTATCATTGTTTAAGCTATTTGTCTAGAGAAACAAAGTACCTTAAGCTCTTTTTCTGTAGCTATGTCATGAGATAAGAGCAACTTTCGAACTCTTTCGATTGGATCACGCACCTGAAGGTAACACGGATGGAAACTTTACATGTTAAAAAGTTTCAAAGTTTCTAACGTTTTGGGAAGTATTCTTATTACTAAACAAAGAACTAACCTGTCTCACGCCAGAGACTTCATCACGTGTACGGTAGGTGCTTCCTGGATCAGACATAGAGTGACCGTGGTATCTGTAGGTGTCCATCTCAAGGATCTGCTCAAAGTAATGCCAAAAGCTGTGTGATTAGATTCATAATATCCCAAACACTTGTCCAGATGCGTTGGTGACAAGAATGCAATAACGGAAAATTGGTTGGAAGCAGATTATTAGTGACTTCTACTACTTTCGATTAGAAATCGTAAGAGTTTTTCAATCATAACATGTTACGTTCTCGCGAAATCAGCAACCAAAAACGTTTCTTATGACCTAAACAAAAGTATTACATGCTAAACAGAGACAAGTACAAACAAAGTTACCAAGTACTACACATGCAAACACTGAATGATTCTATGACTTCTTAATTTACGTAACATGCTCAGAGAGTAATATTTGATTAGGTTCAATTTTGAAGAAACTATAGAAGCAATTAAGACTGCAAAACAAAGGAAAGAAGACTTCATAAAAGATGTAATAGTAATACATGTTGACAGATAAAGCATTGTGCAAACTTACAAAAGGTCCATTCTTGAGCGCATGCTCCTTGGCAAACTTGCATGCCTGTTTCACAGCTAGCGCATCCATACCATCCACCTTATACAGAACACAGAAGATGATCACTAGTTAGCTTTAAGGTCACACTCTCTCCAATCAGAAAAACAAAAGATACAATTCAATTGGTTAAAACCATTAAAAACACTGAAACAACTACAGGCAAACAACAGATCTTTGAAGACAATGCAGTTGGTAATTCTCATAGAGTTTACGGTAAAGGTTTTTCTTCATTCAATTTGAGTCTTAAGCCTATCCTCACTACCTAACTGTCTCATATTTGACCAGCGCTCGAAGCAACACTCAAGATCATGCCATTAAACAAATCAGTCTCACCTTCAAGCCAGGAACATAATCTCCACGCTTGAAATACGCTGGAGACTTAGCCGACCTCCACGTAGCCGTTCCCATTCCATCTAAACATCAAAACCATCCAAATCAACACAAACTCACTCAAGCAAGACCCAGAAAAAAAAACACAAGTAAGAGAACCAAAAACTCACAATGGTTATTCTCGCAAACAAGAATCGCAGGCAAGTCCCACAAAGCAGCAATATTCAAAGCCTCAAACAACTGTCCCTGATTCGCAGCACCATCACCATACAAGGCAAAAGTCACAGCTTCATCCTTATTATACTTCTGAGCAAAAGCTATACCACATCCCAATGGAATCTGAGCACCAACAATCCCATGTCCACCATAAAAAGAAGCATCTTTCTTATAGAAATGCATAGATCCTCCTTTACCATGAGAACAACCAGTTTTTCTTCCCATAAGCTCAGAGAACGCATCAACAAGCTTACCACCACGACCTATGAAAGTACAGTGATCTCTATACGATGTGATAATCGCATCTTTCTTCGTAATCGCCGCTTCCATCCCCACCGCTAAAGCCTCTTGACCATCGTATAAATGGCAAAATCCACGGATCAGCTTCGCCTTGTAGAGTGAATCTGCAGCGATCTCCATCCTCCTCATCCGAGCCATGTCACGGAAAAACGAAAGGATCTCCTCCGAGGAAGTCTCGACGGAGCGTGACGGCGCATCACATAGATGCGGCGTGAAAGGGACGGCGGTTTCGATTGTGATCGGTGATGTGTCAGTGGAAACATGGCGGCGAATTGCGTAGGGTAACGCGGTGGTCACCGGCTTAAGGAAAGTGGTGGATCGTGAAGAAAATCGTGATAGCGCCATCTCCGGAGCTCTCCGATTTTGCAAATGTGCAGTCAAAAAAATCGAATCTTTTTGTTAAAAGTGAAAGTGTGGGAATGTTATAAAGAGGCGAAGCGTCTTCTCATGAAAATGTCAAAAACCCTTTTATGGTAATTGATTAATTTCTATTAAACATACCCAAAAAAAAATGATAAATTTATATTAAATGATACAACAAAATACAAAATTTTACAAAAACAGAGTTAAAAAGAGTAGCTTTACACATGTAACAAAGATCATCGTCCCTTTGAGACAACAAAAAGCCAAATACTCTGTTGCTTTATCCGCTGAAGTCAACAATGGAGAATTGACATTTTCTTTTGTTGTCTATGTTAAGTTGGTACTTTGTGAATCCTTCTTCCAGATTTTTGTTACAGGATGGTCACAAGTCTTTGGTATCTTTGTAACCTTCTTTGTCTAATTAAACAACAATTGGAAACTGAATCTTGACTATGGCTCAAAGTTTTGCTTCTCTTCTTAACACGAACCAATAAATCTTCTGTTTCTATTACATAGGAGACCTGCAGGAGATTTCAGAAACATGCTCTCAGGAAACTCGAAAGCTGTAAGCGTATAAAGAAGAAGAAGAAGACCAAAGTGTTATTTACCTTTGAAGAATTGCAAGCTATCTTACACTCTAACCCATTTTTAAACTTAACTCCATCTGTGCTGTACTCACCACCAATTTTACGTTTGTTCCTGTCGAAAAAACATAAAAATAAGTTGCCTATTTAGCTTTATAGAAATCATGTTTCTAGAGTTAATACCTCTTTAAATAGATTCTGCGATTCTCTCTTGCATTAGGTTTTATGGAGAGCAAGTCATTGTGGAGATAAGCTGCGAAGTTAGGGTCGATGGATACAGATGTAACATCAGGCTTATCAAGACCGTTACACATAAGCTGAATAGAGAGTTTGGCTGGTGTTGGTGATTTCTGCATACAAGTCCAAAAAGCTTGATCAGCAATGCACTAACAATATAAGTTTACTTTATATATGGTGGAGCAAAAAAGCTTACACATTCAATACGGTAGATATTCTCATCGGGGAGGAGGACACGAGCGTTATCGTAATAAACAACATCAGAAATCTTTTCAGGCTTTCTTGATTTCTCATATGCATAAAGCTGAAGAAGTTTGTTGTCCATCTCATCAGCTGCTACTACTTGGAGCTGAAGAATTTGACCACATTTAGGTTAGTAAAAAAGATACAGATGGAGAAAACACCAAAGAGTACCAAAAACTTACATGCTTGATGAATTTATGGATCAGTTTGTCTAATGTAAAGAGAATATAAGACTGAGTCCCGATTATCGCTCGGCAGTCATCTTCAAATTTTGCGTTATCAGATGTACCATCAAGTAAGTTGTAGAGAGCAGTCATGAATCTGTTTTACATTTAATGGAATTTATAAGAATAAAACACATATGAATGCCAAAACCAAAAAAGCAAACTTCACCTGGCGTAGGAATCAGTAGGATTTTTGGTATTTGTTGTGGTCTTCCATTTTCCTTCCGGTGATGATGAGTTAACTTTTGCTGATAGTATTCTCTCATACAACATCTGTCACGAGTAAATGTGTAAAGTTAGCAACTGAAAACACTCTAAACTGTATGTATGATGATTCATTTGTTTCTTACCCGGTGAAGCCTGAAAAGAACGTAAAACGAATCATTCCCATAGAAGACTTGAGAGTTCTTCATAGACTCTTTTTCCAAAGCTGAAGGAACATACTTTGCTAAAGGTTTTACATGCAGCAAGAATCTTGCTGAAAAGGGTAAGGCAGACATATCTTCTTCAGCATCATGTGCATCAGCCATACCTTCATCTTCGCCTTCGCTTTCTCCCTTGTTATTAGGATCTTTATCAGCAGCCTCTTGATCTTCACCACCACCACCTCCAGACTCCGTTCCAGAAACATCACCGTTCTCATATGCATTTCTGCTGTCCTCTGATGATCTTGCGGCTAGTTCATCATTCTCTGCCCTTGTTGTCTCCATACAACATGGTTCATCTTCTCCAGCATTATCGTTCACTTTGCTGGTGGCTTCCAAACCACTTTCTGCATAAACTGCAAAATTATCTTCCTCAAACTCTCCAGTAGGAGAAAGTTCACCTTCTTCTCTTTCAACTTTTGATGCCCCTGCCAGCTCTGGATTACTTGTTATCTCTACCGAGATCCCATTTGTCAATATTTTCTTGTTACCAACCTATGGGACAAATACTCTATCAGTACCATCTCTTGGTAAACACAGGACTAAGGGTGTTAACTTAAGACACTTTACCTCTAGTTTTGGCCCATTTACATCTTTCATCTTCAACTCCAACTCTGTTCCACTTGTCACACCACTAGGCTTCAGACTATTATTGCAAAGCCCTGGCCAAGTAAAAAAGGAAACTATTCATCCCTTGAACAAAAAGAAAATGAAAAATTCAAATACTGAAGCAAGGTTTCAGGATGTTACCTGATGTGTGTAGTATGTTGCTTCCTCCATTACTTTGGCCTAATAATCCATCCACAGAAACAACATCTTGTTTTCTTTCAGGCTTTTCATCAGGCATAGCTTCATTCTTCAGCATTTTCTCATTCTGAGAAGTCTCACAGGCATCTGAGGTCCTACCACGTTCGTTAATTTTTCGAGATGTCTTTGCGCGTTTAGACTCAGCAATAGTAGCGCAATTGTGAGGACTTCCCTCACTCTCTTCACCACTTGCACTGCCACTTTTTACATTCGTGGACTTGAAAACGTCTTCTTGGTCTTCAACGCCTTGAGGCCGAGACGGAACACCAAATATTTGTTCCACGAAGGTTGACCAAATCTTCATTACCTTATCTAACTGTTCAGAAGAGCACATTTCTGCACACGAATACTTGATCAGCTGGTAAAGATCTTCATGAAGGTCAGAATCTGGATACTCATACTCCAAACTAGGGGAAATAGATAGTTTATTTCCAGCTCCAAGAGCAAGAAGTGAATCCTCCTCTCGCTTCTTTTCAGTAATCTCTTTTATCTCTGCCAACAATGCTGCAGAAAACAAAAATACAGTACACAAGAAAATTTGGTAAACCCTTCATAGCCTGACATAATATGTGTAATAAAGTTATGGACAAAAACCTTTCGTGCTAAGATTCTTTGAATCTTGCTGTTTGAAGTAGAAACTTCGATGATCAAGCGACTTGTAGTAGTTCTTGGCATATATGTCAGCCCAAACTTTGTCGAAATCAAATCGACACTTTGCCCACTCTTCTTGCTTCTGTTTCAAACGGGTTAGGATAACAGGTAAAGCAAGAGACACATTCTTCTTTAACACATCAAGCACATCGAGCCCGTGATCACCATATAACCGTTCTATACATCTTAAGTTCAGAGCTACAAAGACAGTAACAAAGGAATGTATCAGAAAAATGAAAAAATTAACATTGATGCTTCTTTTTTTGTTACACCTCTTATATGTATATATACCTGTGAGGTGATCTTCGATACGGATGGGACTATTGGCTTTCAGTTCATTACTGTTAAGCTTTGCTAATAATTCTTCCACATGCTTTGTTGTTGAATTCACTGACTCTAATAGCATGTCTAGCTCAAACCTAAAGCAAAAAGATAGATGTATTATGTATATTCATGAAAATCAAGATAATGGCTCAAAAGTAACCATTATATATGAACCAACCTGTCGTCCTCGCATTTGAAGAGGCTCTCTTCATACTGGTTCTTGCGCATGTGGCTAAATGAATAATCTTCGCTTCCTGATGTGACAGAGACCCAGTGATCGTTGAGGACGAGGTTACCAAGCTCTGTCTTCTGGCTTGCAACAGAAATTGGGTACTGCAGAAAGCAAAATATCTTACATAAAAACTAATGAGACAAAAGATGAACCGAAGAAAAGTAGATCTAGGCAGACACATACATTCTTTGGAAGTAACCGATAACTAGGAGTGCATTGTTCACAGTTTGAGAGATCTAGTTCATTGATAGGCTTTGCCCATTTCTGACTTGCTGCTGCTGCTTTTTCAAGTCTCTCCTTATCATGATCTCTGTCTGTCAACCCTTCTTCTTTCTTATGTTCTTGGTCTTTATCATGTTCCAGTGACGGTTGAGGATATTTGCCTTCACTCCACAAGGATTCTGCAGTCATAGTTTAGAATTGATTCGTTTTCTTTTCAGAACTAGAAAAAGAAATATCTGGAGACATAGTTAGACTTACTCTTAGTTAGAATACTTGAAAGCAATCCTTCTGCAAAAAGAATGAAAAACGTCAAGAATCTGTCTTTTTATGAGAATCATAGTTTTGCGTCCTTACCATTCTTTTGACATTGCACCAAAAACTCCATAAAGGAATCCATGAGGTCAGGATATACTCCAATTAAATCTCCTACCTGATGCAAACACAAATATGTTCATATATAATTTCTAAAAACGAACGCCAGAGTGAAAAATTTAAGCATTTCTATTTTACCAAAGACTGAAGCTCTGGTTGGCTGATTATTTCTTTTGAAAAGAGATTAAGACAACGTAGAAACTCCTGGTACTCTGAGGTATTAAGCTTTTCCTTTACTCTATCCACAATAGCTAGCTCTTGAATACAACCTGTAATCACATAAGACAAATTTAACCACTTACTTATCATCTTTCAAATAGGTTATCATAACAAAAACAAGAACTCACTTTTCATGGCACCTTTTTCATCATAAGTAGAAACCACTCCAGAAAATTTATCTCCTTCTCTGACTTGATTAGAAAATTGAGCCGAATCATCTCTAATTTGTAGTTTTTGCTTCTTGTTAAGAAACTGTTCTTTTTGGCTATCAGGTTCGAAATCTCTGGCATCCCTATGCTCATGTTCTTTGTTTTTACCTCTCATATGTTCTTTACTGTCTTTCATCAAAGGTCTCTCCCGGTCCACTTCAGTATGTTCGGTACCAAAGTCATGGTCAGGATGTGGAGTAATGATCCGGTCCTTCTACAACAACCCCCAAAACAAATGATATTTCAATAATAGAGTAAACATAAAGATCATTAATAGCATTCTCTAAGGATAAAATAAGAACCTTATCAGGCAGAGAACTTCCTTTGTCACGAACCGAAGTTTTGACAGAATGAATAGAGGCCGTTGCGGAAGTATCAGGTAGGAAGTGAGTAAACTCTCCAAGCAAATCCGTATGATCCCGAAATAAGATAGCAACCTGAGATAATAAGACATATAAAACTAAGTACGTCGTAGCAAGAAAAGTATCTATCAATGAACCTACCTCTTGGTAGACCTCAGTGATGGACTTGCTATCTTTTCTATACATGTTTAAAATGTCTAAAAATGATTTGTATACACGATCATCGCCTTGAAACCTTGTCTGCAAAATGAATGAATCATTTCTTTAGTTGGAGAAAAACAGTATTTTTCCTTGTACAGTGTTGTAGCATATAAATAAATATATGTTACCTTAATCTTGTTAACAAAACTAATAGCTTCCTCAAACTCAACGCGTTTCTTTAATGGAGGTTGTCCATCTTCGGGTTGAAGTGTGATTTCAAAACCTTTTGGCAAGAAAGTATTGAAACCCAAGATTAACTCTTGGTGTCCTTTGAAGAGTTCTTTTACCTTTGTTATGACACCAGCCGTATCAACTCTACAATGAAGAAAAAAGATTTCAGAAATCATTTCTCAAAAAACATAGAGTAAGTATTATTATCTGGACAAAGACCAAAACCAAAATATATACCTCTGAGATTTAAAATTCTTCATGACCTCAAGAAATTCATCATATTTTTCTCGTTTATCCAGAAATTTATCCTTGACAGCTTTAAGATAAGCAAGAGCGTCGTTCGTAGTTAGCTTCTGTGCATTTCCTCCTCCAACCATGGTTTGATGTTGAACAAAGCTTCATTACCATAAAAAACAAAAAAGATCATTAAACATCTCCAAATACGTTACAAAAGTTTCTGCAAAATATGACTAAATCCTTGAACAACAAATTAATTACCCATAACCTCATTATTAGCTTATTACCAAAAGTCTTAACAAAAGGTAAATTAATTTAAGGATTCAAGTAAAATTGGTCATCATCACTTAACAAAGCCGAAAACAAATTCCTTAATCATCCATCATCAACAAATCACATCTTCAGAATCAATCACATATACAGATAAACAAAATCGAAGTAGAACTCATCGCAACAAGAAGAACCAGCAGATCTAGCAACTACAAACACAATTTTTGTTTTTTATTTTTAATAAAGCAAAAGGAGTTGGAAAAATTCGATCCTAGCTTAACCCTCAGATTATTTGACATTAACTTGAGGATTAAAATTATAAATGCCCAAAAAAATGAAATTCAAATGAAAGAAGAAAGGATAAAACGAAAGAAGATCATCGTATGTGTAAAAGTTACCGAATTTTAGAGAAGACGAAGACGAAGTGTAGAAGTAGAAGCTTCCTCCTTAAAATCCCACGGAGACAAAAGCTATTCAACAATTTTCAGACAGAAAGACACTCTGAGCAAAACGAGTTTTTATGAAAGATTGAGATTTCTTCTCTAAGGAGTTTTACGTCTTCTTATGTTATTTACAATTTTTTCTCCTTTTTTTTTTCTTTTTTTTTGGCTAAATTATTTCGTTTTGTTTTTCTGTTGAGGACAAAATAAAAAAACATTTCCTTTTTTTTTAACGACACATTTCCTTCTTTTTTTTATGTTATAGTATTTTTCGTTTATTACTTCCTTCTTCTTTTTTTGGTATATCATTTTTGGAGAATTATAATTTCTCTTGTCCTTTAATATTTTGATTTTAAGTTTCCTTTCTACTCCTTTGTTAATTGTTACCCACACAATGACACATCCATAAATATTTTTTAACTTAAAAGTTTTAGATGATAATTTCTGGGTTTTTTTTGGTTAAAAGATATAATATTTCTTGTTTTTTCTTTAGATGATACTATTCTGTTTCCATCTTTTAATTTGTTTACCAAAAATAATAATAAATAATATTTAAGTTTATTCCATCTTTTAATTTGTTTTACCAAATAATATAAAAGTATATGAAAATTAAACAAAACTATTTAGTTAAGGGTGAATATAAAAACAACCATAACAAAAAGAAAGTAAATATAATTGATCCACTACTAATTCTTTAACAAAAAAAACTCTATTAATTCCTCTGAGTGATTTATATGTGAAGCGGTTGAAATAACATAGCAATCTCTTGGTCACGAACTCCTATTAGCTGGCTTAAAGCGATTCAACTCCTCAAGCAAATCAGGATGATCACGAAACAGTATATCAAGCTGATCAGATTATACACACACACACACAAAAAAAATTAAAGATTAGAAATCTTAGCAACAACAACATAGAAGAAACTTAGAAATCCTAAAAGAAAGAAAAAAAGTAAGACTATGAAGCTTGCCTGATGAATGACATCAATGGTAGACTTTCTTCCATCTCTGTACATTAATACATTGTCTGTAAATGATTTGTAGACATGATTATCATCACCCTGAAACCTTGCCTACAAATAAATTAAAACATTTTAATTAAGAGACACAAGTAATAAATAAGAGAATAGACCAAAAGCAAGTTTTTGCACATAACTAAAAAACATGGTGTATATATTTACCTTAACCTTGTTAACAAAACTCCTTGCATCTTCCATTCCAACAGGTTTCTTCTCCATTTCGTGATCGAGGGTCATTTTATAACCAGAGGGCAAGAAATTACCAAAACCCAAAATTAAATCTTGATGACCTTTGAACACTTGTTATAACACTAGTCACTAGATATGTCGATTCTACATAAATCGTATTATTAAGTTCATAAAAAACCATGGAGTTTTATACTAATTGTTAAACTATGTCAATTAATATTCCTCAGATACATTGTATTTCCCTAGATACATTCTCATTGTAGTTCCCTAGATGAATTTTCTAGATACATTCTATTGTACTAAATAAATTATGTTCTTCTAATGTAATGTAATGAGTTAAAACAAAAAAACTATACCTCTCAGTTAAGATCTCAAGAAATTCGAAATATTTTTCACTTTCGTTCTGAAATGTATTCTTTACAGCTAGAATTAATGCACGCGCTTCTTCTATAAATACCGTATGTGCATTTTCTCTTCCAACCATGGCTTGATTCAATCATACAGAGAAAAAAATGTAAAATAACATTCAGCGTCGAAATAAATATATATCATTGAAACTTTTAAACAGCATCTCAAAAGACAATACGATATTGATTATACCCAACAATGAATTTGAATCCTTGAAAAAATCATAAGCCATAATGAGTTTATTCTCAAAATCCCATTTATTTGTTTTTTAAGGACCACATGGAACAGAAACTATACACATGTGAGTCAGTCAATGCAAACCAATCAAACACTGAATTAGATATGTCTTAATCTCATTCTCACCTAAAGAAATAGAAGAACTCAATTCACCATTTAACAAGCACCAGATTTAGCAACTATAAAAACAATCAAATACAAGACTGAAACAGAGAGTCCCAAACCAACCATTCTTTCTTCTTCTAGAAGAATCACTCGAATTTGGTGATGTTGATGTCTTTTAAATAAGACTTGGTCTGTTGTGCAGTCGCATAAAGCAGAACCTTGGGAGAGATGGTTAACTTAGCCCCTTCTAGAAGGAAGACATTGAAACCGAGAAGCAAATCACGGTAATTTTTCAGGAGTTCTTCCACGTCTTGTAATAATACATTAACACTAGCGATATAGACTCTACAAAGAGACAAGTAACATCAAAACTATTCACACATATGTGTTTGTGACATGATATTTTATTTTATTGGATTTACTATATACGTATATATTTATTAATTATAATATTATTTTAACTAAATCTTTAACAAATTTTTTTTTTAATATTTATATGAATTAAATAAATATACTATGTATATGTATATTTCATAGTCATGTTGAAATCTATATGTCTATATTGAATATCTAAATTTGATCTTATTTAGGTTTTATGACAATAATACTTTTCAAAATGTTATTTATTTGTTTGATTTCAACTAAATAATGTTTTTTTTTTAATTACAGAAATAAATGCCACTATGTAGCAAAAGTATATTTATGTTAACTAAAGTTTGACTGATACTTGCTTAAAGAGGGTTTCAATTTATTGTCTATTACTAAATATACATAAAATCTGTAAATTGTTTATTTAATTTGTAATTTGTGTGAAATATTATTTACAAATTGTACTGACATATTTTAATTTCATTAAATATTATTATAAATTTTATATCTCTTTGCTACAAAGAGGTTAAAGGCATTTAACCCCCAAAAATAAAGATATTAATTGCAAATGCTATTTTGATCAAACTTTTCTATATATAAAGAACACCCATGCATCTCAAAACCATCATTCATCCGCTGGTGCTACAAAGGTGAAGCTTACTCGTAGTATTAGAATACTTCAGGTTCGTTAATTGCTTTATAAACTTTGCTCCATATATTCTACTTCGGTCTTTTTCTCAATGTAAAGAAGATTTTTATGTAAACAATGCTTCTCCACACAGAACAACCAACCAAATAGTAGTTTTAAAATTAATATATGGTTAGAAAAACAGAAGTTGATTATATTTTCATGTTTGTTCTTGTTCTCGATTGGCTTGGTTTAACGCCTGAACTTTTTATTTCTAGTAATTTTGGATTAATATCATTGATGCAATTTTTTTCTGTTTCAAAGATTTTCAGTGAATTTTAAAAGATAGTGGTTAAGTGTTCTAGATGATAAAAACTTAAACCATTAAATGCAGAAAAATTAATTTAAACATGCTTTATTTAAATGAAGTTTTTCGACCATTTTCGAACCATGGTGAAAGGAGAAACAAGAAAATGGAAGGCAATGGTGAAAGGAGAAGGAAGTAAGCCGAAACCAACTATAAATGATGCATATGAATATCTATGGACTGCACATAAGAATTTTGGTAGTGATGAATATGCTAATTTTATTGCGATCATGAAAATTTCAAAGCGGGAAGGTATGCATATATATATATGAAAAGAAATGTTTGCTTTTCTCTTTAAATTGTTTTTATTGGATCAATGTCTTATAATTTCTAGTAACTTGATTAAATTTGTTTTATAATTATGTTGTAGAATTGACAAAAAAGGATGTCTAAGTGAAGTGGAGAGATTGTTTAAAGGAAACAATTTGTTTTATAATTAAATTTCATGTTTCAATGTACTTTTGCCACAGTATTTGGAGCTTGATGATTGGACATCCGTCGAGGTGAAGAAGAGTTAGGATTTCTTCTAGTGATTCATTTTATTTTGTTATTTAGGAATCATGTTTTAGATTAGCCATTGTATTTCATAAATAAGGTTTTTTCTTTTTTCTTTGTTTAAGAATCATGTTTCGAATTTAGCCATATTTTATAAATAAGGCTTTTTTCTTTTCTTCATTTAGAAATTATATTTTAAATTAGCCATTTTGTTTTATAAATAAGGCTCTAACATCTTTTATATTTCAAGCTTATTTATATTAGTCTCCCCTCAACTCTTTATTCATATAATTCAACAAATGGAAAGGTGAAACAATTTCGTGTATTAGATGCTTTAACAAATTTATCATATTGCTATGTATTGAGTGTTATCGTGATAATTAATTTTACCATAGCACATTTCCAATAATATTTAAATGAATGATAAAAAAATATAGTTCAAAAGTACTAATTTTATTTCCATTTAGTTAGAACCATGTTACAATAGAATCTAATTTTTTAAAGAATTTTAAAAACTCCATATCCTAATAACCTCGGTTAATTTATTTTTGTATGCCAATTACAATGTTGGGGAAGAAGTTCTTTTGATAATTTATTTTTGATAAATTGTTGTATGTTTGTACTTCATTCACGTTAATAAAATCTATAATAAACTAGCCGGGCTCACCCACTAGTATGATATATGTGAGAAAAATAAACTGAACTAAAACCTCTTAAAAGTTAAAACTATACACTCCATTCTCGTTAATAAACTATACATTATCTTCTAGTTTATACTTGTAGTAGTAGAAATGAAGTTGCAACAGGATCACTCTATGTGAAAAGTCTGGAAAAGTCGTTTATCAAATCTTCATGTAATAGAGAATATAATAACCCAAGTCAAACAAAGCCAAATGCAGAAGTGCTAATAAGTACAACAAAAAATAGCTCATCAAGAAGGAACATATACCTCCTTGTACGCCTTCTTTTCCGACATCTTTCCCTCTTTAAACCTTTGCATTATCTTCCAAAATGGCCATACGACTTGAGTGTCAAGGCTCCAAAACCTTGTCTGCAGATCAATCAACAAATTCGTAATTTAAAATTTATATTTTAGCAAAAGAAGAATCATCAAAAAAGGTTATTTGTCATTTTAGCATTTTCTATACCTTAAGCTTGTTCATAAAATTATCTGAATCAGCACAATTCTTTTTGGTATAATAAAACATGGTCTGTGGTGCAGTCGTAAAAGGCATGGTTCTCTTAACCTCGGGAGAGATGGTTAACTTAACCCCTTCTGGAAGGAAGATACTGAAACCAAGAAGCAATCACCATGATTTTTCAGGAATTCCTCCACCCTTGTAATGACACTAGCAATATCGACTCTCAAAGAGACAAATAACATCAAAATCAATTCACACATGTGTTTGTGACATGATATTTTATTTTATTGGATTTACTATATACATATATATCTATTAATTATAATATTGTTTTACATAAATCTTTAACAGAAAATACTGTTTTAAAATCTGTATGAATTAAATATATATATATATATATATATATATATATATTGGTTATGATAAAATCTATGTCTATAATTAATCTCTAAATTTGGTCTTATTTAGATTTTATGACATCAATACTTTTCAAAATGTTTTCTATTTGTTTGATTTCACTAAATAATGTTTATTAATTGCAGGAATAAATGCCACTATGTAACAAAAGTATATTTATGTTAACTAAAGTTTTGACTGATGCTTGCTTAAAGGGGGTTTCAATTTATTGTTTATTATTAAATATACATAAAAATCTGTAAAATTTTTATTTATTTTGTAATTGTGTGAAATATTATTTACAAATTGTACTGACATATTTTAATTTCATTAAATATTATTATACATTTTATATCTCATTGCTACAAAGATGTTAAAGGCATTTAACCAAAAAAATATAAAGATATTAAATGCAAATGCTGTTTTGATCAAACTTTTCTGTATATAAAGAACACCCATGCATCTCAAAACAATCAATCACCAGCTGCTAGTCCTACAAAGGTGAAGCTTACTCGTAGTATTATAATACCTCAGGTTCGTTAATTGCTTTCTGAACTTCGCTCCATAAATTCTGTATCGGTCTTTTTTTCAATGTAAATTTTTTTTTATGTAAACAATGCTTCTCTACATTGGACAACCAACCAAATAGTAGCTTAAAATAGATATTTGGTTACAAAAACAAAAATGCTTCTCTCGATCGGTTTTGTTCACCGCATGAACTTTTTATTTCTAGTAATTTTGGATTAATATCATTGATGCATTTTTTTTTTTGTTTCAAAGCTTTTTAGTGAGTTTTAAAAGACAGTAGTTAAGTGTTCTAGGTGATAAAAGCCTAAATAATTAAATGCAAAGAAATTATTGTAAACATGTTTTTTTTTAAATGAAGTTTTTCAACCAACTTCGAACCATGGGGAAAGGAGAAAAAAGAAAACGGGAGGCAATGGTGAAAGGAGAAGGAAGTAAACCGAAAGCAACTCTAGATGATGCACATGAATATCTTGGGACAGTGAAGAAGAAAGTTGGTAGTGATAAATATGATAACTTTATTGTGATCCTGGATAATTTCAAAGCCGGAAAGTATGCATATATATGAACATAAGTGTTTTCTTTTTTATTTAGTTTATTTTTATTGGAGCAATGCCTTGCAATTTCTAATAACTTGATTAATTTTGTTGTAGAACTGACAAAAAAGGATGTATAAGTGAGGTGGAGAGATTGTTTAAAGGAAACAAAGACTTAATTTTGGGTTTCAATGTATTTTTGCCACAGTCTTTGGAGCTCTTTAATAAGACTTCCGTCGATGTGCAGAGGCGTTAGGATTTCTTCTAGTGATTCATTTTTTTTTTTGTCATTTAGGAATTATATTTTGGATTAGCCATTGTATTTTATAAATAAGGTTTTTTCTCGTTTCTTCTTTTAGGAATTATGCTTCCAATTTAGCCATTGTATTATATAAAAAAGGCTTTTTCTCTTATTTTTTTTCATTTAGGAACCATATTTTAAATTTAGGAAAAAACATTTATAAATAAGGCAGCTTTAACATCTTTGTTATTTCAATCTTATTTATATTAATCTCTTCTCAACTCTTTATTCATATAATTTAACAAATTTAAAGGTGCAACAATTTCAAGTATTAGAGGATTTAACGAATTTATCATATTGCTATATAAGGAGTGTTATCGTGTTAATGAATTTTACCATAGCACTTTGCAATAACATTTAAATGAATGATAAAAAAAATATAATTCAAAAGTATTCATTTTTATTTCCCTTTATTTAGAAACAATTACAATAGAATCTAAATATTTTAAGAGTTTTAAAAACTCCATCTCCTAATAATATCTGTTAATTTATTTTTGTATGCCATTTGTCTAATTTTTGTGATGTAGGAATGTCTATCTTAATTCAACCATTTAATATTTAACCAGCTGAATATTAGAATATATAATAGTTTTTCTTATGATAAATTGTTGTAACTTGTATGTTTGGACTTCATTCTGGTTAATAAAAGCTATAATAAACTAGGGCGGTTCACCCACTAGTATAATATATATGTGAGAAAAATCAAACCGAACTAAAACCTCTTAAACGTTAAAACTATACACTCCATTCTCGTTAATAAACTATACATTATCATCTAGTTTATACTTGTAGTAGTAGAGATGAAGTTGTAACAGGATCACTCTTTCTGAAAAGTCTGGAAAAGTCGTTGATCAAATCTTCATGATAATAGAGAATATTAGTGACCTGCAAGATAAAAAATAATAACCCAAATCAAACCAAGCCAAAATTGCAGAAGTGCTAAGTACAACATAAAATAGCTCATCAAGAACGAACATATACCTCCTTGTACGCCTTCTTTTCCGACATCTTTCCCTCTTTAAACCTTTGCATTATCTTCCGAAATGACCTTACGACGTGAGTGTCAAGGCTCCAAAACCTTGTCTTTAGATCAATCAACAAATTCGTAATTTTAAATTTCACATGTTAGCAAAAGAAGAATCATAAAAAAAAGGGTTATTTGTCATTTTAGCATTTTGTTTTTGTTACCTTAAGCTTGTTCATAAAATTCTCTGCATCAGCATGATTCTTTTTGGTGTAATAAGACTTGGTATGTTGTGTAGATGCATAAGGCATGGTTCTTTTAACCTCGGGAGAGATGGTTAACTTAGCCCCTTCTGGAAGGAAGACACTGAAACCTAGAAGCAAATCACGGTGATTTTTCATGAGTTCCTTCACCCTTGTAATGACACTAGGGATATCGATTCTACAAAGAGACAAGTAAGTTACATCAAAATCAATTCACACGTATGTGTTTGTGACATGAAATAACGAGCAAACCAAAATATAACAGTGAGAAAAAAAAATTCCATACCTATGATTTCCAAGATCCTTCAAGACCTTGACAAATTCATCATATTTTCCAGGTTCATCAAGAAATGCGTTCTGCACAGATTTGACGTATAAACTCGCCTCATCCTCATTTGGCTTCGTCGGTACTTTTCTTCCAACCATGGTTTGATGAAATTGACCTAAACCCTTTTAGAATCCAAAGCAAAGCAAGAGAACGTATTAAAACATATCAGATCATCATTGAATCTCTCTAGTCTTTCAAAACTATTAACACTTTTTTTATCTAAACTGACTTCAGAATCATTCAGAGTGTATAAACATAACTTATAGCATCTCACAAGATATTAAGATATGGATAATCCCCAACACTGATTTTGAATCCTTGAAATATCCATAAGCCATAGTGATAAGATAGTTCTCAAAAAATCGAAATTCAATTCTTTTGAGGACAACATGGAACAGAAGCAAACAATTCAAACCGAGCAAAGCAATTAAACACTGAACTAGATATGTCTTAATCATATTCTCAATCAAATTAAAAAACTCAATTCACCAAATTCAAGTTAATTAATCTTCATCTCTCGAATTTGATGATTTAGGTCAAACAGTTCATCACAGATACAACAATATATATTAAAAGACTCAAATTCGAAACCAAACAAGAAACTACAAAAGCAATTAAATACAATCCTGAAGGAAATTACCGAGTAATGAATCAGAAAACACAAAAATATACATGTCCAAACGAAATTCGCAGAAAACGAAAGGAAAACGAAAGGAAAACAAAAGGAGAAGAAGATTTTGGTGTAGTTACCGAATTTCGAAGACGAAGAAGAAGGATTTGAGAAGAATATTTTCTCTTATACTACACGATCACGAAGGAGGAGACTGGAAGAAAAGTTTCTAGGGTTTTGTTTCTGATACTGCGTTTTAGATTAAATAATCAATTACATTAAAAAAATACGGTTAAAAAGGGCCAAATAAAACCATTTTTGAGTAAGATTCGAAAACAATAACTTAACAATGAGAAAATAATAAAAGGAAAAAAAAGGCAGACAACAAATTAAAGGGAAAAAAAAACGTTTTTGTGAAAAAATAATAAAGCACTAAGGAAAAAAGGCAAAAAATAAAATGTACATTAAAAATGTTTTGTCCCACTCTCTTTTTCAAGGGAACCTTCTTTTCTTTCTAATGCAAAATTTTAACACCGCAAAAGTGAGTTTTAAACTTTTAGTAGAGACGAGAGATCTAATGAAAAATAGGAACACTTGTCTTAGCATTTTTTAGAAAAGAAAAAATAAGAGAAAGAAAAAGTGATGACGATCGTGTGTTTAAGAGATTATGTTAGCTATGGTTACATGTAGGGATGTTACCGTGGACTTTTTTACCCGGCTCAATACAAACTCGTTTTGAGTCCACCTATATTGAGTCTGTTTAAAAAAATTCACAGAATTTTGATATCTGAACGCGCTTGCCCAACACAAAAAAAAACTTAGGTTTTGGTATAGCCGCGGCCGCAGGTATCCGAATTGATTTTTTTGTATTTTTAATTTAATTTGTTTTTGAAAACTAGAAAATTAGAAACTAAATCTATTAAAAAAATCCTATTAAATTCAAGTTTTTCTTTTACAATTCATGATAATTAATAGACATGAATTTTACAATTCATGTTTAATTCTACAACTTAAAACTGATTATCTACATTTCAAAACAGAAGCTTGTAGACAAGTGGTTAATAGGCATTATCCAGTTTGGTTTCAAGATCATGATCTTATATAGTTAAGCAAAAGAAAAAGCATATCAATCAGATGAACATTACAAAAATTACATAATGATGTCTGCATATATTTGTTATATCGGTTTAACCATTGGAGTTAGGGATGTTGTGGTGGGTAAAAAAACCCAGCCTAACACTCGAAACCATTTTGAGCCCACTCGATTTAGGTAGGGATGTTGTGGTGGATAAAAAAAATCCAGCCTAACACTCGAAACCATTTTGAGCCCACTCAATTTAGGTAGAGATGTTGTGGTGGGTAAAAAAATCCAGCCTAACATCCAAAACCATTTTGAGCCCACTCGGTTTAGGTCTGTTTTTAAAAATCCAAAAAATCTGAAATCCAGAATCACAATTTTATTGTTTTAACATAAAAACGTTATTCTGCAATTTGTGTTTTTGGCGAAAAATATCATTTTACGATTTATGCGCCATAATTGTAATTTTTTCTCGAATTTTTTTTTGAAATTGTGATTTTACGGTTTTGGTGGAAAATCATCAGTTCTGAAATTTTATTATTTTGGCACAAAAACATTATTCCGAAATTTTGTGTGTTTTGGTGAAAATTGTCATTTCACGATTTTTCCGCCATAATTATAATTTTTTCGAAAAAATAGTTGAAAAAAATGTGATTTTACTGCTTTGGCGAAAAATGACATTTCAAGATTTTCAGCCATAATTGTAATTGTAATTGCAATTTTTATTTTTAACGGGTACCCATTACTCTATAGTGTAAACCCGAATGAAACCCGGGATAAATAAAGCATGCCCGTTTTAAGCCTGTTTTTTAAAAAACACAAATGGACAGGCCTTTGGACTTGATATTATATCTGGATTTCGGGTACCTGTCGAAGAAAAATCCATAACTAACATCCCTAGTTTCATACTTACATGTATGGATCCTATCTATATAAATTAATTATAATCTATTTTTAGTGGTAACTCTTACATAATTTTTAATGGTCATTTCACATGTTAATCTATTTTAGATATAGTTATTCGATAAATACGTATATGTGAAATAAAATATTAAAATGTTCAAATATTAGATTAATGAGTTAGTTCTCTTTCTGATATAATTTTCTTTATATGTATGTAACTTTAATATGATTATTAGTTAGCAGCTTCAGTAAGTCCTATACAAAATCATATTTGGAGGTTTTATCAAACATACAACAATTTATCAAGAATCAATTACCATAAAGAAAAACTATTATATAGATTCTAATATTCAACTGGTTAAATATTAAGCGGTTGAACTAACATAGACATTCCAACATCACAAAAAATCAGGTAAATGGTATTAAGACATAAATAAATTAAAAGAGGTTATTAGGAGATGGAGTTTTTAAAATTCTTAAATTTTAGATTATATTGTAACTGGTTCTAAATAAATGGAAATAAAAACTAATACTTTTTGAATTATATTTTTATCAACATGTTATGACAAAATTCATTATCACGATAACACTCAGTATATAGCAACATGATAAATTCGTTAAATCCTCTAATACGCGAAATTGTTGCACTTTTTTAAATTTGTTGAATTGTATGAATAAAAATTGAGAAGAGATTAATATAAATAAGTTTGAAATAACAAAATGTTAGAGTCTTATTTACAAAACAATATGCCTAAATTCAAACATGATTTCAAATAAAGAAAAGAGAAATATTCTTATTTATAAAATACAATGGCTAAATTCAAAATATAATTCCTAAATGAAGAAATTCTAAAAAAAAGCTTCTTTATAAATACAATGGCTAAATCCAAAACATGCTTCCTAAATGAAAAAATAAAATGAATCAAGGAAAGAAAATGAATCACTGAAGAATTCATTAGGCTTCATTTGTACCTTGACTCAAAGAATTCCTTAGGCTTCATTTGTATCTCGACTTCCGTCCATTCATTAATGTGGAAAGACTTTGGTAAAAATACATTGAAACCCGGAATTAAGCTTTTGTTTTTTTAAAATAATTTTTCCACTTCACTTATACATCTTTTTTGGTCAATTTTACAACAAAATTATAAATCAAAATTAATCAAGTTACTAAAAATTATAAGGTATTACTCCAATAAAAATGAACTAAAAAGAAAAAAAAACATTTTTCATATATATGCATACTTTCGGCTTTGAAATTATTTATGATCTCAATAAAATTATCATATTTATCAGTATCAACTTTATTCTTCACAGTTCTAAGATATTCATATGCATCATCTAGAGTTGGTTTTAGTTTACTTCCTTCTCCTTTCACCATTGCCTCATGTTTTCTTTTGTCTCCTTTCTTCATGGTTCAAAGTTGGTAGAAAAACTTCATTAAAAAAAACATGTTTAAATTATTTTTTTGTATTTAATTATTTAAGTTTGTATCATTTAGAAAACTTAACTACTGTTTTTGAAAACTCACTAAACATTTTTGAAACATAAAACAAATTTTGCATCAATAATATTAATCCAAAATTACTAGAAATAAAAAGTTCATATGTTGAACCAAGCCGATCGAGAATAAGAACATGAAAATTATAATTAACTTCTGTTTTTCTAACCATATATTAATTTTAAAGCTACTATTTAGTTGGTTGTTCAATGTGGATAAGCGTTGTTTACATTTAAAAAAAAAAAAAAAATTTGTGGAGCAGAGTTTATAAAGCAGTTACCGAACCAGAAGTATTATAATACTACGAGTAAGCTTCACCTTTGTAGCACTAGTAGCTGGTGAATGATGGTTTTGAGATGCATGGGTGTTCTTTATATATAGAAAAGTTTGATCAAAACAGCATTTGCATTTAATATCTTTATTTTTGGGTTAAATGCCTTTAACATCTTTATAGTAATGAGATATAAAATGTATAATAATATTTAATGAAATTAAAATATGTCAGGACAATTTGTAAATAATATTTCACACTAGTTACAAAATAAATAAACAATATACATTTTATGTATATTTAGTAATAAACAATAAATTGAAACGCTTTTTAAGCAAGCATCAGTCAAAATTTATTTACCATAAATATAATTTTGTTATTTAGTGGCATTTATTCCTGCAATTAAAAAAATCATTATTTAGTTGAAATCAAAAAAATAAATAAAATTTTGAAAAGTATTAGTGTCATAAAATCTAAATAAGACCAAATTTAGATTATTCAGTATAGACATACAGATTTCAACTTGATCGAGAAAATATATATAGTATATTTATTTAAAATTCATATAAATATTTAAAACAGTATTTTATGTTAAAGATTTAGTTAAAACAATACTATAATTAATAAATATACGTATACGCATATAGTAAATCTAATAAAATAAAATACCTAACAAATCAAGAAGAAGTTTATAGTTATGATATCATATGATGCTTACTTTTGACCCAAAACAAAAAAAAGTTTATGCGTACACATTACATGATATCCATGGTGCCGTTTTTCGTTTTATGATTTAACTTTTTCAACTCTGACCTGACAATGGACGTACTAAATCCGCTGTCGTTTGGTATTTTATGGACTTTGCCCAATTCAATCTTTTTGCCCACTGCGCACTGACACATTTTATGTACCCCAGGCCCATATTAGCACTTTATATGAACCCCCCTTGACATTAATTCATTAACATAATGCTGATTTTCCTTATCGATCATTTTACCCAATATTTTGGGAGAATCGAACCCTTAGTAATGTGTCATTAAGCAGGCCAATGACCTCGGAAGTCCTCATCAAATCATTCATATAAAGCTTAATGTAACTATTTCATATATTTCTTAAACTTGTTGAAATATGAACTTTCGTTTTTTGATAATCTTAATTTCATATCTAACCCCAAACATTTGGAATCATTATGCAAACCCAATCATTTATTTTCTTTTAATTAAATATAAAACCTTAATAGTTATTTTTACGAAATTTTTAATGGTTATTTCACATGTTAATCTATTTTAGATATGATTAACCGAAAAATATCTATGTCAACTAAAATATTTAAAAGTTCATATATATATATATATATATTTATATTTTTGTAAATTAACATTCTTTTCTAATAATTTTGTTTATATGTAGGTACATCCTACATCCCAAAAAAATAGGTAAATGGCAAGAAAACAAAAAAATATATAATTTTTAGATTCGGCCATAATTGGTTCTAAATAAATGGTAATAAAAATTTAATACTTTTGAGTTGTGTGTTTTTATTATTCATTTAAATGGGACTGGAACGTGCTAAGATAAAATTAAGAATCGCGATAACACTTAGTACTATATAGACAATATGATAAATTTGTTGAATCCTCTAATACATGAAATTGTTGAAATTTTAGATTTGTTGAATTATATGAGTAAATATTTGAAAGCATATTAATATAAATAAGCTTGAAATAACAAAGCTCTTAGAGCCTTATTTTTAAGATAAAATGGCTAAATTCAAAACATTATTCATAAATGAAAAAAATAACAAATCATAAAAGAGCTTTATCTTATATAATAAAGTAAAGTTATCATTCTGTGGAGGTCTGAGACGCTGCCACATGTCCACTTACATCTTTTTTTATATTTTTGTTTCTTCTTGATTTTTTATTTTTTATATTCAAATTCATAATTTATTTTAATCTAATTTCATACATAAATAAAAATCTAACTAATAAAAAAATATTAATTTTATATACTTTAAAAAAACCATGTATTTACACAATCTTATTTTTTATAATATAAAAAAATCCAAAATTTTAAAATAACCAATCCATTTAACAATTAATCTTCCATTTGTTATGTTAATTCATTTGGAAGATTTCTTATATTCAAATTGTAACTAATTTAAAATAAATAATTCAAAAAATTCAAACATCACTTTTATTACTATATTTATCTCAGTTTTCAATAAACAAAAATCATGTATTTACACCATCCCATTTTTAATAATATAAAAATTCAAAATTTGTAAATAACTAATCCATTTAAAAATTAATTTTTCATTTCTTATGTTAATTCATTTGAAAACAATCAGTTAAAGATCTATTTTTCTGTCCGAGACTTTGCATGTTTGTTGAGTAAACGAAATATTTTCTAACATATGAAAAACTAATTCTTAAGTTTCTAATATCAGAAAAATCTAAAAAATTGTTTTTGTTTTTTTATTATATATGTTAATAATTCTTATCATTAAGTTAGGTAGTATCGATCGTGTAGACGTTACTTTCTTAATATTGTATCCAAATATAATTAAAAAAATTTGTATATGAGAAAAATACATCATTACTTAAAATTTAAATATCTAATTTAAACAATTCTAACATCACTTTTATCATTACATTTATCTCAGTATTAAAATTGCAATGATGAATACTCTGCATTTGTTATGGTCATTTTAATGGATACAAAAGATTCAACAGTAACAAATAAAAAAACTAATCAAATGCAGAAAATAAAATACAATCAAGACTAATAATGATGGACAATTAACAAAAAATTCAAACCAATTAAATAAGAACTGAAATTAGCAAAAGAAACTGAAATCAACAAAAAAAACACTAATATATAAAGATACAAACCACACAAACAATCACCACTATTAAACGATCTCATCACCACTCGGTAGCATTAATCATTTTCAACTCAAAATCACAAGACTTCTACGTGGAGAAAACACCATCAACTATACAATTCCTTTTTCAAACTACCAAATCCTACAAACAAATAACATATATTTCATTGTAAATACCTATTCATATTATCTTTGATTGGAGATTATTTGTTTTCTCTTATTTTTTGTTGTTTATACAATAAAAACATAGAAGAAGGAGAATATGTTGACCAAGGTGGGACTAAAGGATTTTTTGGAAGATGATATAGTTTCTTATCTAAAAAAAGGTCCAATTCTTTGTCATTGTTTTCTTTTAATATATATAGTTGCATATTAAAAACTATATACATATATATATATATATATATATATTATTTGATACTAGCTACCCAATTAAAAATCATCATTAAATTGATTCAAATATATGTTATATTATTCGAAAATATGTAATGATAGATCTATTATCATTAACATCATTGTTGATGTTAGTATAGTAGTAGTTTCCCAATTAAAACCACCATTGAAAAATTAGATTAATTCAAACATACTCGATTTGTGCATTAAGTAAACACATATTAAGTTAAATCCAATTTTAAAAAAAACACATATTATTGTGAGCACTACATTTTTTGTGATGAGTGAAGGTAAATTACTACCTGATGATTATTTTATATTTAGTTTAATTATATTAAAATAAAATAAATTATTAGTTTTCAGATATAGATAAAATTTCTGAATAAATACAAACATTTATTTTAAATGAAAAATAAATTTGAACAAAAAATATTTCAAAACAAATTTATTTATAGCAAGATTACATATTTAAAAATATTAAATTAAACCCATGCAAACGTATGGGATATTTTCTAGTTTATAAGATAAATGGCTAAATCTAAAACATGATTCTTAAGTAACAAAATAAATCTAAAGCAAACTCGGCTTAGGGAATGAAGAAATTTCTGAACCATCACCTACCCTCTCATGTCCCAAAATCAGTAATCTCCAAAGATTTTGGTAAAAAGACATTAAATCCCGAATCAAGTCTGGGTGTCCTCTAAAAAGGTCTCCTACTTCGCTTATGCAAATTTTTTGGTTAATTCTACAAAAAATTATATATCATAATTAATCAGATTGTTAGAAGTTATAAATTGGTTTCTCATATATAGATATATGTGAAAAGAAAACATATATAAAGTTTTTGCAGAATATGAAAAATATATATATATATACATACCTTCGAGAATTTAAAATTATTCATGATCACAATAAAATCGTCATATTTATCACGTTCAATTTTATTTTTCACAGTCCTAATATATGCATATGCATCATCTATAGTTGCATACGGTTTACTTCTTTTTTCTTTCATCATGGTTTAAAGTTAGTCGAAAAGCTTCATTTTAAAGAAAAAAAACAGCCCGTTTAAATAGTTATTTTGCGTTTAATTGTTTAATACTATCATTTCGAACACTTAAGCACTGTGTTTTAAAAGTCACGTAAAATATATGAAAAAAAAATAGAACTTTGCATCAAGGGTAATAATCCAGAATTATTAGAAACAAAAAGTGCATGCATTGAACCATGCAGAGCACGAGAGCAAGACAACTATAACAATGTATGAAAAGAAAAAAGAAAAAAACAATTTAACCATACACTATTTACAAAGCTAATCCCTGGTTAGTTGTCCAATGTGGAGAAACAATGTTTACATAAAAAATCTTAATTAAAGAAAGATCGAAGTCTAATTGTGGAGCATAGTTTATAAAACAGTTAACGAACCGGAAATATTACAACGAGTAAGATTCACCTATGTAGCACTAGAAGCTAATGAATGGGTTTGAGATGCATGGGTGTCTTTATATATAGAAAATTTTGATCAAATCAATCCATTTACATTTAACATCTTAACTTTTAAAACCCTTTATCAAAGGGAAAAGAAACATCTTTATCTTTTTTGGAGTTAAAGGCATTTAACATCTTTGTAGCAATGAGATAGAAAATCATATACATATTATGATATAAATTTTATATCTCATTGCTACAAAGATGTTAAATGCATTTAATATCTCATTGCTACAAAGATGTTAAATGCATTTAATATCTCATTGCTAGAGTATATACTTAGGGTATCTTCTCTCTACCTAAACAAACTAAAAAAAAAATAAAGAAAATTTAAAATATTTATCAAATACATATTTATTAAATAAAAATGACAAATTAATTTACAGATTTTATGTATATCTAGTAGTAATAAGAAAAAAAAAAGAATTGAAACCCTCAATAAGCATGCATCTGTCAAAACTTTAGTTAGCATAAGTATAAATTATTACATAGTGGCAATCATTTCTCTAATTGGTTTAAAAAAAGACTATTTAGTTGAAATCAAATAAATAGATAACATAGTGAAAAGTATTAATGTCATAAAATCTAAAAGTAAGACCAAAGTTTTGAGTTCGATATAGTCATATAGATAACATTGTGAAAAGTATTAGTTTATATATTATTTTAAACAACTTTGTCAACTCGGAGCAGACAATGACATACGAGATCCGGTGTCGTTTAGCTTTTTATGGACTTGGCTCAATTGGATTTTATTGCACATTACGAACCCACGCAAATAGTACTGAAATATTTTAAGTATTCAAGCCCATATTCGAGTTTTACATGAACCACTTGACTAATTCATTCACATTGTGCTAGTTTTTCTTATCGGCGTCGTTTTATGATAATCTTAGTTTCATATATAACCCCAAACATTTGGAATCATTATGCAAACCCAATCATCTCTCTTCCTTTTTCTTTTATGAAGCTTGAGTTGGTGTGCTTAGCTATTGTCTGCAATAAAGACCTTACATAATTTTCTTAATTGGGCCCAATCTTCTAACTATGATTAGTAATGATTATGATCAATTAATGAAGCAATGATTAATACGTTAGATGTTTTATTGGTGGGTTAAAATATTTAAAGAAACTTTTTTAAAAGATAAATAATTTAAGGAAATTACAGGAACTGAAAGGCAAAGTTCAAAAATGTAATACTGATATTTTATAGTACACAAATCCTACGTATGTATGATTGCCAGCATTTCGAATATCTAATCTTCAACCAAACCATATTTGAGGTTTAATATAATATGAATGTATCCTATGTAAATGTATATATTTATTAAGAAATATACGAAAATTCATTCAATCCGTTTGGCATACAAAATATATTCTTAAAGAGTAGAGTAAAATGTCATGTCAAAAATAGGCTAGAGAAATTTGACTAACGAAATGAAGTTGTGCGTGTACGTAAATGATGTGTTCTTTTTTTTTCAGTACAAAACGTATATGCTGAGTTCAAACTTCACATATGTTAAATTAATGAATTTTAATATAGTTATATAAATAGAGTTATGTGTATATAAGAATCCAAAAATTAGCCATGATTGAGGAGCAGCTTCCATGTGGAAAATGCTTATGATTGGTTCTTGTGCTAATGTTTATAAATGATAATAACAAAATTCCAAGCAAGGGTTTGGACCCATCCTTTGTAATTTGCTAAACCACACGATCGTTACCAATTTCTACCAATCCAATGTTATCTATATAACCAACAAGTTTACTAATAACATGCATCACCTTTATTGGTAATTAACCAAAAGTTTGTATAGATCAGCTTTTGTTTGATATACATTAGGCACTTTTTTTTTTACTTTATAGTTTTTACTCATTGATATCAGTCACTAGTTTTATAAAGAGCAATTTTAAAAAACAGCACTAGATCAAAAAATTTGTTCCATAAATAACACTTTTTTTTTAGGACAAAAATCACATTGTTATTAAAGATTTATTTCTTTATATAGCACAAAATCCTTTAACCTCATACTTTTAAAGTTTAGGATTTAGAGTTTAGAGTTTAAACTCTAAACCATACCTTCCAGTCCAAACAAACTATACCCTAAATTTTGTATAATACTTAACCCAAACAAAAAATTTAAAATTTTGTCTTTTATAAAAATGTTATTTTTGTCCAAAATGAAAATAGAGTGCTATTTGTGGAACAAAAACATTATTTGATGCTATTTGAAAAAAAATTTCTTTTATAAATCAGATAATAATTAAAATATTGAATTTTACGTTAATACTCTAATTTAACTTGTCAGTTTTCCTCTAACAAATTTGTTTTTAGCAGTTGTTCTCAGTTTCTCATGCACCCATTTGCTATTTATGTACATCAGAGGAAAAAATTAGAATGATACATTCTACTTTGAGAAATTCTCTCAAATAACACTAGTTAAAGTTTTTATTTCATAAATAACACTCCATTTTCATTTAGGACAAAAATATCATTTTTATAAAAGATAATTTTAAAAATTTTTGTTTATATTAAGTATTGTACAATTTAGGGTATAGTTTGTTTAGGATGGAATGTATGGTTTAAGGTTTTTAAACCTTAAACTCTAAATCTTAAACCCTAAAAATATGAGGATACGAGATTTTGTGCTATATAAAAGAAAAATAATTGTTAGTAAAATGCTATTTTTGTCAAAGATGAAAATGAAGTGATATTTATGGAACAAAAAGTTTATTTGGTGTTATTTTTGGAAATTACCCTTCTAATTTTCATTAGCTATGATTAGAATATTGGAAAATATGGTTTGTTGCACCAAAATAAGTATAGATAAAACAAATTAATGTCTACATAACTAGATTTAAGCTGTAGACAAACAAATACTAGTTGAATTGTTGCACAAAATAATGATTGAGCATGTGATGATCTGATGGTACTAATAATTCTGAGAATATAAATGATGAATACATATAAGGAACATGTCATTTTAAAACAAGTTTAGTATTTGATCAGTCTCCGTAGCTATTATTGAATTAGCCACCAAAACAAAGTAATTGAATGTGTCGCCTACCAATCTACCATGAACTTATATATATTTTCTCTACACACTAAGAAATGGATTAGGGCAACATAATAATTACTTCATGATATATAAAAATTTAATTAGTGTATAATATATCAAATAACAAAAAAAGATGATTGGGGGGGATTGATCAAGCTATATAGATTTGGTCTTGGGGTCATAATGGGACACACATGGACGATTCCTTGTACATGAACCTAACTCTATAAACATTACCCACAACACAATTCCATCGGTAGATGCGTCTCTCATCTCATCCAAAAAAAGATAAATTCAATTAATTTTATTTATATAAACAAGAAGAAAAGAAGAACATGTGCAACTGTTCCCTCGCAAGGAAAAACATAGATGCAAAAATGTGAGAAATAACTATAAAATGTGGGAGTTTGTTGTCACTATTTGAAGTATGTCCATGTGAAAGCTCTTCTCTTATCTTTCCACAACTTGTATTTGTATTTGTAGTTTAGCTTTGCCACTTAGTCAAACAACATTACTAACATCAACATCCACCATTTGGTCCTCGATCCAAAATAAATTCCCTTTTTGCCCCTCTGCCCATCTTATTTTGCACGATAGAAGATTATACATATATGGTGATTTAATTGGTGTTTTGAAAGTGTATGAAATGTTGTTATATTTCTACAAATACCATGGTTTCTTCATTGCGTGTATGATGTGTTCCTACCAAGTAAGTAGTCTCGTAATGCTCATAAACTGTAAGGAAACGTACTCATGAGCCCTTGTTTGAGCTATATGGGACGGGAAATTTTACATTTTTTCTCTAAGAGTAAAATTTAAAGGTTGGTCTCAAACTTAAAATATTAAGAGTCCATACATCAACTTCATAATTAACAAAAAAAATTGTATGACATAACCTAGATACATCCTATATATATATATATATATTCCAAAGTCATATGGGTGGGGCTACTAGTTCATTGACCCTATACGCAAATGCATTTCTTGGAAAATCTTGATCTATTGGCATGGCCAATATGTAAAACTATGTATATCTCACCACTAGTTTCTTCTACATGATCGTGACAAAAAAAGTTATATGATTTGATGATAAAAGTAATTGGATAATATATATACATGTTAGAATTAAAATCTATAGTGTATGTAAGTAACGTGGCTTTAAATCTAGTAAATATAGTTCAGTTTTACTAAGTCATATATTAAGGTTTGATTTGTTTCTAAGTAAATAAGGTAGAATGGTCGACATCTTATAAGAATCCAAGAAGAAGAAGAAGCAAAAAAAAAAGACATTCTAGCATTGATGGAGGCAATTGATTTGAGTTTAATTACATGTCGTAATAGGAACAAAAGTTTTAATATAATCACTGCCACCTTAATTAGCTGGGCCTTCATTGTTGAACTATTTAAGATGATATGACGTTTAATATTACAACAGTGAACTTCTTATCCCGAGAACCGGCATGGCACTTTCCAATTGTGGTATCGTACCGGTTCGGTTAAACTCGAAAAGAACAAGACGAATGCGGGAAAAGGCCAGAAAGAATGAAACCATAAAAGAATGGTCGGACGAACAAAAGTCACATGGAGTATCCCAACGTGTTAAAACGTCCCCGTCTTGATGGAAACTATAATATTCGTGAAAGTGATCACTCATTTCTTCCTCCATAATCTTGGTTTAATCCTCTATTTTTAATGAATATCTATATATATATTAGATATGGGCTTCCAATTCAAAATTTAATTGATTATAAATGGAGAGGTTTTTATCCTTTATATATTATTTAAAATTTTTGTCCAATCTCTGATTATGTCTAATACGCCCTCTCGAAATGATGATATTTATAAAACATAGATCTCGGTAATTTCGGGCAAGGATCGGCGGACCTACTATTAGGTTAGATCGATTAAGAATCGGGTTGGACATGTGTAAATCGGATTCTGATATCATATTAGATATGAGGTTCCAATTTAAAACCAATTGGCTATGAATAAAGAAACTTTTATCCTTTATATATTACTTAAGATCATTTTTTAATCTTTGATATTGGACATTATGTCCAATAATATATAGTATAGATTTGAAGTTTAGAACTAAATGAGTCGTGAATTATTAAAAAAAAAAAATATAGAATATCAACTTTTAAAACTGTTACTTTTAAAAGTATCATATTTCAAGCTATTGGATAATTATATATCTTGAATTAATTAATTATGAACTTTTATTATTGGGACTTTAAAAACGTGAATGAACAGTCGAACACTTTTAAAATGCTTCCGGAGGTACAAAATATTAAATTTTACATGTTCCTTTTTTGTTATCTTTTAAAAGTAAAAGTTATGTAAAAACATAATTTTTGCATGTTCAAACTTGATAAATCAGTAACATCGTCGGAGTTAATCAAGTCACGTGCTCGTCTGCCCAATTTGCCTGCTCTCTCCATTTCACCTTCACGTGCTTCCTCATTATTTCCCTTAATGTCTCTCTCCCTCTTTCTCCTCATATTTACTTCTATGACACTCTTTTTGTTTTGTTTTTAACCATGATTTTTCTAGAGATTTTGATTATTCAAGATAAATCATATAATCACGTAATTAGATAATCTATTCATCAATTCACAAATATAAATGTGGTAGTTGCCATTTCTCACATCATATAAACTTAAGTCAAATCATTTTGGCCCCCAAAATTAATTAAGAAACATAAAATAAGATTTGATCTGATATGCATCATTGATACTCTTTTTTTTTTTTTTGAACAAGTCAAATGTCAAACAGATTATAAAGCATCATCACCATAACACAACATATTATTATTTTTTAAAAATGGTTGTCTTAATCGCTTTATTAATTAAGAAATAAATTACTGTAATTTTGGAATTGTTCTGAGGTTCGCCAGTTAGGATATTCCAATGGCTGTCAGTTTTAATTTTGTTTTTGAAAATTTCTTGTCGTATTGGCGTATTCTAACATATTATTCGATAATGGTGAGGTGATAATACAATGCTATTGCTGAATGAAAGTCATTGAATATTTGTCTGCCAACATTTCATTTGAATTTTAAATATTAGATACTAAAACTTTGTTCTGTGAGATTTAACACGACATCAAAAAGGACAGAATCTTTCTGACCTACACTATATCTGTATGAAAACACACTAATGACCATTTCTTCAAATCCAATTTAGATTTTATAAATACCATTGTAACTATTATCGAACCCGCTATATTTTTTACGACAGAGAAACTCATTTAAACAAATTTAGCCCTTTTTGGTTAAATTTTAATTTTTTAAGCAAAAAACTATAAAAAAAAAACACATTTTAGTTCAGTAAATTAGAGAAATATGCAAAAACCCTATATTCTATATTGGAAATGTTTTTGGCCCGAAATATAAAACATTTATTTGGTAAAAAATATAAAGAAAAGGAAATGAAGAGAATGTTTAAAACTTTAAATAAACTAGCTAGAACTCTTTAACAAACAAACAAACAAAAAAACTAGCTTAGAGTTATCTACATCTATAATTGGATAAAATATTGCAATATTCTCTTTTAGACATTTTAAAATTTATTTTTCCCGAAAAAATTATAAAAATTATTTTTCAAAGATACTAGTAGCATGCGAATATTGCATAGTTCTATAAAAGACATTTTATTTCCTAACATAAAAAAAAAAGACTATGAAAATTAATAATATTTAATATTTAAATATTTTTACACCACTCCCTCTCTTTGTTGTTAGCATTTAAAAACCCATTACCCAACTGTCTACGCATAATCGGAGTCTCTCCCTCTCTTCTCTGCCGCCATATTCAACCACTGTTTTCACATTTAATGTGAACACGATTTCTTCTCCATAAATCTCTAATCGGAACCCTTAAAAAACATTTCAAAAATGTCGGTTCACGGACGATTTCCGGCGAGTCCACCGGTTTCATCATCTTCCTCATCGCCGTCGCAGTCGCAGTCACAGTCACCGTCAACTCCTCCTGATCTAAAACAAAGAGTCATCGCTTGCCTCAACAAGCTCGCTGATCGTGACACTCTAGCTCTCGCTTCAGCCGAGCTTGAATCAATCGCTAGAAACCTCACTCACGATTCCTTCTCTTCGTTTCTCAACTGTATCCACAACACTGACTCTTCCGTTAAATCTCCGGTGAGGAAACAGTGCGTTGCTCTCTTATCGAGTCTCTCTCGTTACCACGGCGATTCACTCACTCCTCACCTTGCTAAGATGGTTTCCACCGTCATTCGCCGTCTCCGAGATCCGGATTCCTCCGTTCGCTCTGCTTGCGCCGTTGCTACTGCGGATATCTCCGCTCATATCACGAGGCAACCGTTCGCTTCCGTCGCTAAGCCGTTGATTGAGACGTTGATTCAGGAAGGTGACTCAAACGCGCAGATCGGAGCGGCGTTGTGTTTGGCGGCGTCAGTGGAAGCGGCGACGGATCCGGAATCGGAGCAATTGAGGAAATCGTTGCCTAAGATTGGGAAATTGCTTAAGAGCGATGGTTTTAAAGCTAAAGCGGCGTTGTTGAGTGCTGTAGGTTGTATAATTAACGCCGGTGGTGCTGGAACTAAACCGGTTTTGGATTGGTTAGTTCCGGTTTTGATTGAATTTCTGAGTAGTGAGGATTGGGCGTCGAGGAAATCTGCGGCGGAGGCGTTGGGTAAAGTTGCGACGGCGGAGGAATTGGCATCACAATATAAAAAAGCTTCCACGGCGGCTCTTGAGAGTAGAAGATTTGATAAGGTAACAAAAAAAGAGACTTCTTTGTTTTTTTTGTTCTAAAATCCGATTTTGACGCTTAGTGGATTCACAATGCAGGTGAAAAGTGTTAGAGAAACTATGAATCGAGCATTGAATCTGTGGAAGGAAGTTTCATACGATGATGAAACTTCTTTATCTCCATCTAGATCTTCAACAGGTTTGTAGCAGAGTTTACTACTTATGCAATTTCAGCTAAAGATTTGCTTCAGTTTGATTCAAATTTGTTTTTTTCAGATGATGGTAACATTGGATGCTTTAGCTCAGTCACGAGAAATTCCACCATTGATGTTGGTTTGAAATCAGCTAGACCAAAGAAAGTAACGCCTATAATGAAGAGGTCCCCATCTATGCCTGTGAATAGAATTAGACAAAAAGAAAATCTTCCAAAAAGAAACCAAGGGAATGTGACCATGTTAGCAGCTTCTAGTGTGGATAACAAGGGACCACAATTTACACCGGTAAAGCAATCTATGGAAGACCGGAGTAGCAGTAAAAGTGAGGAGACGACGACGAACTCAGGGGGACCAGAACCAGATGTAATCAAACATACTATCTCTGAGAGAAGCAGAGAAGATAATAATAAAGTATCTGGCTTTGGTGGTTTAAGGTCTGGCTCAAGAGTTGCTCCTTGTTGTGACGATGATGATTCTTTTGATTCTGTTGCTAAGAATGGTAAAGATGATGTTGATGAGAGTAAGAAAGACAGTGAGGAACTGTCTTTGATTCGCGAACAGCTTGCTCTGATTGAGAATCAACAGTCTAGTCTCTTAGACTTGCTTCAGGTATATAATTGGTCTTAAACAATTCTAGTGTCCCTTATAGATTGCTCAATCCTCACTGAAATAGCTTTTCATTTTGGATGTAGAAATTCATGGGAACTTCACAGAGTGGTATCCAATCTCTGGAGTCTCGTGTCAGCGGTTTAGAGATGGCGTTGGATGAAATATCATGCGATCTTGCGGTTTCGAATGGGAGAGTTCCTAAGAATAGTAGTAGTAGCTGTGGAGGAGAGAGTTGTTCTAAACTGCCTGGTACAGAGTTTTTAAGTCCTAAGTTCTGGAGAAAGACTGAGGAGAGACCACGGATGAGAAACACAGCCAGTGAAATGGCTCCGCACGAATCAACAGATGCGAACAACGGTCAAAGGGGAGGTTCAGTTTTTCAAAAGAGATCACCAAGAGACCAGTTCCAAGACTCTATGCATACAACACTACAGAAACCAACAACCAGGTAAAAGAGCAATCTTTTAGTTACTTTTTTCTTGGTGATTTTGCTTTATAATAAAAGTACGGTTTTTAACTTTTAAAAGGGTTTGTTTTGAATATTCAGATTATCAACTTGAAGCAAAAAGAGAGAGTAGTGTGGACATGAGTGATTCAATTTTATTGGGAAAGAAAGTGATGTGAGGATTTGAAGCACAAATAGAAGCTGACCAGACTGGCTCAAACGCTGAAAATGAAAAAAAAAAAGCCAAAAACCTCAAAATTCGATGCTTTGCTTCAAACCACCTTGTTTGAATTTCCTACTGTCACACACATGTCTAAGTAAGCTTTCTCTATTTTTTTTTTTAAAAAGCCTAATAATTTAATCAGCGAGTGAATCTTTAGAGCTTCAAAAGATTAAATGCAGCATGTGAATAGATCTGATATTTATGTAATGTGTCATTAGAGTAATGTGAAAACCACCATGAACAGAGAGAGATGTAAAGATTTGTGTTACTCTGAGATGATTGCTGCCTATATTTGAATTAGGACAATAGAGATGATTTCACACTTGTCTCTATATGTGAGCGTCAGAAATTATTGAATGCCACTTCTATTCATATGACAATATGATACAAAATAAACGATTTTCATAGTAATAAATGGAAGATAAGATAAGGTAGGTAAAAAAAGGTCTGACTACCACAAAGGTCCTGCGATACCTTCAAGGGACGAATCTGATTTCCAATAACAGAGTTTTACTATATAGTATGTACCATAAAATAACGAATATGTGTAATATACAAAGTATAAGAACATTAAAGAGAGTCAACCAGATGGTGATGGCCAATCTGGTGGCCGCAAATGTTGAATTATCACCAATTCATCACGTCCACCATTAATACCAAACCTTTGGGTATTAATTCTACTCGGGCCAGAAACTAAAACAAGTATATTAGTCTCCTCTTCTCTCTTCCAACATCTAAACTCGAATTCGTGATCTCAAAGCACATTTCCTCTAGTACATTAGTCAAATAAAAGTCAGCTAGTTTGTATGCAAAGTCTATTAGTAAAGAAAAGAGAATTTTACTGTAAATAAAAATGTGTGGCTAGCGCGGGTATTCAGACAAATTATTTCCGTTAAAAATCTATATCATTTTAGTGGAGACTTAGAAGGTGAGATGATGTTGAAATCCTAAGTATAGATAGATTCTAACTCGCTTTGACTCTCTTCAAGATTGCATGTTGCTAAGGGGGAGATCTCCACTGTCTTTAAACATTTTGAGTTAGCGTCCATCATTAAACCACACAGAATATTTCCTTTTCTTTTGTGGGGAAATTTAGCTAAAAGTTTTTTTTTTAATCCTATTTTATTAGTAGGAAAAGGAGAATTATACAATGCTCAATCATATGGAGTGTGAAGAAGACAAACAAGTTAAACACATAACACTTGGGAATTTATCTGCCACATATATCTCTAATGGTCTTCATCTCTTTGCTTACACAAGTCTTGATGGTTCTCTATGAAAAATCTTCATCCATCAAATAGACAAATACTGATTCATAAAACATTTGATCAACAATCTCTCTTTATCTGAAGCAACCTTTAGCAAAGTTTCTCCTTTAGCTTTTTTTTTTTTTTTTTCTTTTTTGGAATTGGAATTTGAAAAACTAGATGGAAATACTTCGTCATTTCAATAGAAATATTAAAACCTTTACAATATTAAGTCCCTTTTGTTGTATTTTATTTTTAGTAAAAACCCTTGTTAAGATTATAATTAAAGTCAAGGGGTTCATATAAAATTCAAATATGGGCTTGGGGTACATAAAAATGTGTCAGTCTGATTTGCGTGGGTTCGTAGTGGGCAAAAAAATCGAATTGGGCCAAGTCCATAAAATCCTAAACGACACTGGATTTAGTATGTAGCTGTCTGGTCTGAGATGAAAACGGCACCATGGATATAAATGTCTTGTATCACCATATTAAGTTAAGGATATACTTTTTAGGGAATGGAGATAGGGATGATGAGGTTAGAATATTTTTGATATAGAAGAGAATTGACTTTTAATAAAAATGTGTGTTGTAGCACAAAAACTTAATTTTGTGTTATTTATGAAAATTATCTAATATTATATGTATTAAAATAGTTGATTTAGTTATAGTATTTTAAATAATATTGTATAAGACTAGTGAATATTATTTTGTACTTTTATAAATATATTCTAATGTAATATGTCTTTATAAAAAAAAACTATTTAATAATATAATACTTCGGTAAGATTCTTATGATATTGGTGTTGGTTAGGAAAATAAAAATATTGTTAAAACTATTACGAAAATAGTATAATTTGAACACCAAAATATTGACGATAAAAAAAAAACACACCAAAATATTGTATGGTTTAACCTTGGAGATGCTTAAGGGAGTTGTATGACTCATTATAGATGATTAGGTTAATATCTGCGCATATGTGTGAATATTATTATAAATTATTTTACTTAATTGGTTTTCAAAATAATTTTTACTTAATTATTTAAAATTATTTTTAGATTTTTAATAATTTTTCTAAAAGTATATGTATAATAGAATTTCAGAATTTTTTTAAAAATTAAGACAAATAATTCATAATAAAACTCGATCATAACAATTATGATCAGTTTTCATATTTGACATTTTATGGAAAATCTACATTCATGTAATTCTTAAACCTCTTAATTGCATGTTTGAAAGTGTGAATGGAGATTGAATATGACTTCTGTTAATTATAAGTTGTGTTCATTACTTCAACTTATTGCAAATAAAACCAGAATGATCGAATAAATAATTTCATAAACCGAAATCAAAAGTGAAAAGACATAGAAAACTATAACTAGATATTAATTTTGGTTATTTTGATGTGTCATAATAGAAAAATTCCTTTTTATATTTTCTTATTTGATTTTACTTTTATTTGTATGTTATACTTAATAAAAACGATAGTTAGAATTAAACATGTAAAAGAAGATAATAAAAATGAAAAATAAGTTAAAATATTATATTATATAGGTTTAATTTGAATTTATGGTTTTTAATAATTTAATTTGAATTGTTAAATGTTATACAGATTTTTAAGTAACTAAATACAAATTAACTGATTTATTATATTAAAAAAAATGATGTGTCAAATCTGGCAGACATTTTCAAATGTTGATGTATCATGGAGAGACTCTCTTCAATCATTATATATAAGATAACATGTGTATTTGATAGATGAAAAAGGTTCAAAGTTTTGGATGCAAACATATATATAAGAAATGATAAAGAACCAAAATAAAGCTGGGAAAACAACAGAATGAAGAATGTTGCTGGTTTTATTGTATTCATTAAGAAAAGAGCCAAACATGAGTAACAAATTAATATGAAGGGGAATACAAAGGAACATGTATAATTGTATTGGAAAGCACATTCCTTTTTTTTTGTTTTTTTTTTGTTATTCATCCATCATTAATCGTTAGTTACAAGTAAAAAATAGGAAAAGAAACATAAAATGGAAGAACAAAGGAACATGACTCCAGCGATTTCAAGCAATGTGCAAGACAACTACCCACTATCCTAAACCCTCTCTACCTAATCGCCACGTTCCTGGTTTCCACATTTGGATAATCTCTTTTTATGATATGATTCACTACAGAATTGATCAATGTATATATGTATACGATTCTTTCATATAAAAAGAAACCAATTCCAATTGTACGAGCCGTGTTTACTTTGCAATCTAATTGGCTTAAACCAAAAATATATCTACTAGCTAGTTGGGTACAACATATAATTCATCACACTCATTTTTTTTGTTTATTTTTTATAATTTAATTTGTTACATGAAAATATATAATTATATATATATATATCTATATATATATATATATTATAACTAAAAAATCCATAACAAATACAATAATTTGACGTATCAAACTCAATAATAGATTTAAAAATGAAATTAAATACTGGAAGTCGGTTATAAAGGACAAACTACAAAAGAAAAATATCTAAAAATCCAAAAGATACAAAAATACTACTTATTTACTACTATACCCTTAGCAAATATAATATGTTCTTCTTGAAACTCACGGATGGAAATGAATGAACCAAATTTTGAGGTCGGTAACGCAATATGGATGAAGAGAAATCGCCTTCAGCGTCACACACATACCTACACTTTTTTTTTTGTAATATATAGGACGACCTTTTTAGAAGCTAACCTAATATAAATTTTCTGTATTGTAATTTATAAATTAACTAATCATTAAAAAAGAAGAAGGGAAACACCGATTTTAAAATATTGAAATGAGTTCGTCGTCGAACATACTCTGTGTTAGTGGCAAAACGTGTTCTTCCACCATATTTTGTCTAACCAGTTGAACTATGCAAGTATATGTGCAATATGCATGATAAGGAAATTTTTAATTCTGTATCAAAATATATAGTTAGGTTCAAAACATTTATGTCACCGTTCAACGTTTTTATTATATTAAGTTTTGCACAGCGAAATTAAACTCGTCAACCATACTTATTCCACACCGACCACTTGTTTTGCTACACAATTGCAGCCTTGATTAGTTAATTCAATCATGCTTAGTTACCAACAGGTTTGGTCCGACGACGAATCTTGAATTTACAAAAACAATTATTATTTGCCGTAAAACTAAAAGACCACGCAAGGTAACACACCTGTCACAGAATCATAGGTTCCTTTTTAAAAATCCAAAACATTACATAAAAGAAATAAAATAATGAGAAAATGGTCCACCTCATCGTAGCATCTTTGGACACAAGTCGCACAACTAGTGGTATCTTTCTCGCCTTTAACAAAAATCATTAAGCCATAGAAAACGACTTAATTAAACTCCTTAATTATAATTACTTTAAGTTAACCAAATTAAAAAGTGAGGAAGCCATTAGTACACTAATCCGGTGGCTTTGCAAGCTGATTAATGAGAATTGAGAAAGACGCCTAACGTGACTCAATACGAAACGCGTCTCTTGTTTCTTCCTTTCTTTATCACAACGAATATTTCCATCTTTATTTTTTTCCTTTACAGATCAAATTATTTCAAAACAAGAATCAAAATCAAATCAAATTATAAATATTCGTTTTCTTAATTTCTTTAAAACACAAGAGGAGAAGAAACTGGAGAAGGTACTTTTTGTGAGTTTGTCGGCCGGCGCAAAAAAAAACCAGATCTCTTATCCTCGACCCCGAGTAAAACCTATCTCCAGATCAGTTTATTAAACACCTTGCTCTGTTCTAACCAGAAGAACAAAAAAACAAAAGTTTCAGTTTTTTTTTTTTCGAAGAAGAAGAAGATGACAGAGTATGAGAAGAAGAGAAAAGTACGAAACAAACAGCAACTAAAATCACAGTTCTTATCTCAAAAGTATCTAATTGTATGCTTTTGTTGTTTCTTTGTCTTGCTCTTCTTCTTATCTTCCGACCGAATCTCTACACTCTCTGTTCGTTCTGATTCTCTGAAACCGTCTCTTCGTGTTCCTGCTCTCTCCGTTTTATCATCAATGGACTCGATTCAGCGTTCGTTTCACGGAAGATTCCCTCCGTTGAGAGTTGAAGACAGAGTTCAATTCCCCGACCATCTGCTGCTGATTCTTTCGACTAGAATCGGGAAAGGTGAAAAAAACCTAATTTGCGTTTATCATGGAGTAAAGGAAAAGACTTTGGTGTTGCCCTCGATTTCTAGTGACGAACTCGATGAGTTTAGATCGATTGTTCGATGCCCTAACGCTCCTTCGAACTTTTCTTCATCTGTTGATTTGCAATTTCGTGGAGATTTGGTTAAGAAGAAGAAGATGATGAAACAGAGCAGTCGTGTTCATAATTGGGAAAAAGTTGGTTACGAGGCGGTGATTGATGGCGACACGGTGGTTGTATTTGTCAAAGGATTGACTCGAAGACCTCACAAGGAATCAGATCCTTCTTACTACAAATGCCAATTTAAGATTGGGAATTCAGACGAGAAGAAAGGTGATGCTGAAGTGTTGGTGACTCAAGCTGTGTCTGCAGCGCAAGAAGTTGTGAGGTGTGTTTTGCCTGAGAGTTTGAAGCTAAATCCAGAGACGATGTTTCGTGTGAGTGTAATCCACATCGATCCTAGAGGAAGATCTACTCCTGCTTTGCCTTCTGTCGCGAGAATCTACGGTTCAGATTCGATTGAGAAGAAGAAGAAGAGTTTGGTTAAGCATGAGCTTTGTGTTTGTACAATGGTATGGAACCAAGCTCCGTTCTTGCGTGAATGGATCATGTATCACTCGTGGCTCGGTGTCGAACGTTGGTTTATATACGACAACAACAGTGATGACGGTATAGAAGACGAGATTGAAATGCTTAGTTCGGAGAAGTACAATGTGAGTCGACATGTTTGGCCATGGATCAAGACTCAAGAAGCTGGTTTTTCGCATTGTGCGGTTAGAGCTAAAGACGAATGCAATTGGGTTGGATTCTTCGATGTAGACGAGTTCTACTACTTCCCAAAGCATCACTCTCATGGCTTACCTAGCAAAAACGCTTTGAAATCGCTTGTATCGAACTACACTTCTTGGGATCTCGTTGGAGAGATCAGAACAGAATGTCATAGCTACGGACCGTCCGGTTTAACCTCGATTCCATCACAAGGCGTGACGATAGGTTACACTTGTAGACAAGCGAATCCGGAGAGACATAAGTCGATAATACGACCCGAGTTGCTAACGAGCTCGTTGTTAAACGAAGTTCATCATTTTCAGTTGAGAGAAGGGATTGGCCATATGAGTTTGGTGGAGAGTGTTGCGGTTGTGAATCATTACAAGTATCAAGTTTGGGAGACTTTTAAAGCTAAGTTTTATAGAAGAGTGGCTACTTATGTTGTGGATTGGAAAGAGAATCAGAATCAAGGGTCTAAAGATCGAGCTCCAGGGCTCGGGACTGAGGCTATCGAGCCGAGGGATTGGAAACGAAGGTTCTGTGAAGTGTGGGATACGGGTTTGAAAGATTTGGTTTTGTCGAATTTTGCTGATCAAGTGAGTGGTTATTTGCCGTGGCAGAGGCAACAACAAGAAGAATGACTTTTTTATTATTATATAGTTTGTTTGGGTTTCTGAGATATAACTTAAGCAGTTGTACATTTGACGAGGATACTGCATACCAAATCTACTACATTAATACGTTTCTTCTTTTGTTACTTTAATTTTTTTGGGTTGGTGGGGGAGAATTTATATGGTTTTTTAGTTCTTTGTTTCTTTAGAGTTTACCACTTATGTAAATTTCGGTAACACTACAAAATCTTTTTTTTTTGGTTCTTTCTTATATGAGTTTTTTTTCTTCTTACTTTTAAGTCTTTCGATGCTGGTTTGATCGCTTACATTTTTGGCTTGTATAGTATAGAGGTCGAGGAAACTTAAAGAAACAATCCTTACCTATTTTGGGCTATCAAAGCCCATGGGCCAAATCATAGGATCTACACTTTGTTGTTTTCTCTTTTTCTTTTTTTTTTTGGGTCAAAATTTATTGTTTTCTCTTATTAATGTTTTTGTCTTTTTGTTTATGACCATTTCAAACTTTAGTGATTTATTATTTATTATTAGCAGCCAATTTTCGTTAAAAATAAAGAATCTCATTCCATAGTAGTTAAGAAAAATTGAATTGATCAACTGATATTGAGTAAAATCCCCTCTAAAAGAATCATGTTGTAAAACAAACACACTACATGACTGTTTTTAGACAATGTTAAAAATACAAAAAAAAATGAAATGTGTTATTGAAGTTTGCATAAAATCAGCTTTTTCCCCTTTCAATTCGAACATGAAAACTGACGACAAAAAATAAAATTAAAAACTGGAACATGAAAACTAGACTCAGACTAACTTATAGTACATCTTTCTCTCAAGCTTTTTTCCCCTTTTTACTGCGTTTTTGTTATAAGATTCCTTTTCCCAAACAAAACAAACAAAAAAACGAAAGATAACAATAATTTTCCATAAAAACTAAAAAAATATAGTCAAAATAGAAAAAAAAACGTCTCTTCTCTTCCTAAAATTTCACACACAGTCAATGACCATTCTTCTACAATAGAAGCTCTGCTTCAACTTTCTCTGAGCAAAAAAAAAATACCCTAGAAGAACATAGATCCAGGCTTTATCATGAAGAAGATCTTCATCACACTTCTATGGCTTCTCTTCATTAGCTCGTTTCTATGCTCTTCTGCTGAAGACGACGTTCTTTGTCTCCAAGGTTTGAAAAATTCACTCAAAGATCCTTCAAATCGACTCAGCAGCTGGTCTTTCCCAAACTCTTCATCTTCATCGATTTGTAAGCTCACCGGTGTTTCCTGCTGGAACGAGAAAGAGAATCGGATTATTTCTCTTCAGCTTCAATCGATGCAGCTCGCCGGTGAGATTCCTGAGTCTCTTAAGCTTTGCCATAGTTTACAATCACTAGATCTCTCCGGAAACGATCTCTCCGGTTCGATTCCTTCTCAAATCTGCTCGTGGCTTCCGTATCTCGTTACGTTAGATCTATCTGGGAATAAGCTTGGTGGATCGATTCCGACTCAGATCGTGGAGTGTAAGTTCTTAAACGCATTGACTCTCAGTGATAATAAGCTTTCTGGTTCAATTCCTTTACAGTTGAGTCGATTAGATCGGCTTAGTCGTCTTTCACTCGCCGGTAACGATCTCTCCGGTTCGATTCCTTCTGAGCTGTCTCGGTTTGGACAAGACGATTTTAGCGGCAATAATGGACTTTGTGGGAAGCCTTTATCGAGATGTGGTGCGTTGAATGGGAAAAATCTAAGTATTATCATAGCGGCTGGAGTTATTGGTGCTGTTGGATCTTTGTGTGTTGGTTTAGTGATTTTCTGGTGGTTCTTTATGAGAGAAGGTAGTAGGAAGAAGAAAGGTTATGGTGCTGGAAAATCTAAGGATGATAGTGATTGGATTGGTTTGTTGAGGTCACATAAGCTTGTTCAGGTGACTTTATTTCAGAAACCTATTGTGAAGATCAAATTGGGTGATTTAATGGCTGCTACGAACAATTTTAGCTCAGGGAATATCGATGTTTCCTCGAGAACTGGTGTTTCGTACAAAGCTGATTTACCTGATGGGTCTGCTCTTGCGGTGAAGAGGCTTAGTGCTTGTGGGATTGGTGAGAAACAGTTCAGGTCGGAGATGAATAGGTTAGGAGAGCTTAGACATCCGAATTTGGTGCCGCTTTTAGGTTATTGTGTTGTGGAAGATGAGAGGTTGTTGGTGTATAAGCACATGCCTAATGGTACATTGTTTTCTCAGTTGCACAATGGTGGATTGTGTGATGCTGTTTTGGATTGGCCAACTCGGCTTACGATTGGTGTTGGAGCTGCTAAAGGGTTAGCTTGGTTGCATCATGGATGTCAACCTCCGTATTTGCATCAGTTCATTAGTTCCAATGTTATACTTCTTGATGATGATTTCGATGCTCGGATTACAGATTACGGTTTAGCGAGACTAGTTGGATCTCGTGATTCAAACGATAGCTCGTTCAATAACGGAGATTTGGGGGAGTTGGGTTATGTGGCGCCTGAGTATGCGAGCACCATGGTTGCATCTTTGAAAGGAGATGTGTATGGGTTTGGGATTGTGCTTCTTGAATTGGTTACAGGGCAAAAGCCTTTGTCTGTTATTAACGGCATGGAAGGGTTTAAAGGGAGTTTGGTTGACTGGGTGAGTCAGTATTTGGGTACGGGTAGAAGCAAAGACGCTATTGATAGAAGCATATGTGGTAAAGGACACGACGAGGAGATACTACAGTTCTTGAAAATCGCATGTAACTGTGTTGTGCCCAGACCTAAGGAAAGGCCAACGATGATTCAAGTGTATGAATCTTTGAAGAACATGGCAGATAAACATGGTGTTCCTGAGCATTATGATGAATTCCCACTGGTCTTCAACAAACAAGAAGCTTGAGAGTATCTTACCAGAAACTGAAGTAGTTCTTTTTTGGCAGCTTAAGCGCTAAAAAGGTATGAGAAATCTACTCTGTATCAAAAACCTTTTCTTTGTACTTTATATCTCATTCTTTGTTCCTTCTCCTACTGTTCTTACTTTTAACCGTGTCAGTGTTGGTGTTTGTATTATGTCCTCCTGCCTTATAGTTGTGTACATTCGTTTGGGTCATCAATGTACTCTTTTGAATGTAACCTATTCTGATGATATGAGAAGATTTCTGTCTTGTTTCACAATTGTATGTACAAAGCAAACGAGTTCTTACTATTGGTGTTGAGTCTAGTGCCTTAGGTTCCAAATGGCTCTAGGTCTTGGAGTTGAATCATTTAAGAATCTTTTTTTGACTGTTAATTTTTCATCTTTGATGGTCAAAAAGGTCAAAGCATAGTTTGTTGTGTTTTGTTTTGATAAGAACTTTTGGATATGAGAAGGATGAGATGTGGGGTTTGGCCTTATAATAAGACAAGAGAGTTAAAAAGAAACATTATGTGGGAGAAAGCTCTAGAGATGTCTACGTCTAGCCTGAGCATAGACACATGAACTTCGACCCCACTTTCTCATCCTTTTAATATTTCCATCGTCTTGTCACCATTTTCTTTTGACAATCTGTTACTCTCTTCTCTGTTACTGTGACAAGTTGTGAAAGTCAATTTTTGCGTTGAGTGATTTAAATCTCAAATTAACATATACTACTGAAAAGTAGAAGGAACTGAGAGGGACACTTGGACTCTTGGATTTATGTGAAGTTGAATTTTATGTATATGTTGAATTCACAAATTGGAATCTTCACAAATCCGTTGAATTTTTAAGAGCTGCGCGGAATTGTGGGAAACAAGAGTTTCCTCTTTTTGGGTTTTTTGTTTTTTTTTTGTTTTTTTTTTGTTTTTCTGGGATTACAGAAACAACTAAACATCATAGAAGGCATTTAAACAAGTAGCGATCAACAAACAGTTTCCATTGTAAAGATTGTATTTGTGCAGTTTCTTAACTTCTTTGGTGTAGCAGATCATGTATCAGTAGAAGCAGCACCTTCTGAGCTGGCTTCACCTTCTTCGAAAGAGCTGAAAAAATTGGCAAGTTTCTGAGAAGCGGTTAAATATTTCTCGGTTATTGTATCTTCTTCGTCTGAAAAATCATCATCCCCCTCGTAAACCAGATGAATCCCACGCAGCTTTAACTCAACACCTTTTATGTGTGGTGGTTCTCGTTTGATCACCTGTATGGTGTACCCGTCTTTCAAAAACGTAACCATTGGGTTCACAGCTGAGTATCGGCAGATATGGAGATGATCATCACTTGCTTCAGGCACTCCACAGAGGTTCAATGTGTGGGTGAATAAAGGTCGATCAAGATTGAGAATTTGTGCTTGAACATCTACCACATCAGGCCCCTTGTTGTCATTTCCAGTTTCATGTTTAAGAGCCACAACAACAGCAAGGATTACCCCTCTGAGCTCATTGTTCGGTTGAGCCGAAAACGTGACAGGGCCTTGCAAGAACCAGTCCGGGATTCTGTTTCCAGGCAAGCTCAGATTTTGCAGCATTTTCAAAGAAGCCTGCAGTAAGAGAATTCAAAAGCAAGAAGTTTTAACAGACACTGAGATTCAATTAATTGAGAAATCTATGGAGTTTTCAGAATCACCTTGGACAGTCTTTTCTTTACTTCATTGGCGCAGCTGGAGCTACAACCGCTCATGTATAATCGTTTGAGAGCCTTCAAGTGCTCTAGCCCTGGAACATCACCCACTTTCCCACAGTTTGTGAGATTGATCTCATACAAGATGTTCAGGTTGGAAAGGTCAGATATACTCTCCAATGAATAGCAGTTTGCCAGGTTTAGAAGCTTCAGTTTCCACGGAAGAGGAGGAAGACACTTGAGCTCTCGGCAGTCATACATTGAAAGTTCTTTCAGATTTGATAACCCCACGAGGCTAGCCGGAAGACTGTGAAAATAGTTATTCCCCAGATTCAGTATCTTCATAGAAGAAAGCTTCTCAAGATCATCTGGGATTTTACCACATATTCTCCAACTACGAGCATCGAGCTCCTCAAGCGAGGAGAGGTTTGAGAAAGAGTTTGGTACTTCTACGAAACGAGGTTCTTCGCTTGTGCCTGAAACACCAATCTCAAAACTTCTATCAAGAGGCTTCTTCAACATTTTCAGCACCATTAATTTTGAGAGGTTTCCAAAACTTTCTGGCAACTCTGCCACCAAAGACTCCTGCATGTACAGATGGTGAAGAGACTTCAAGTCTCCAAATGACTCAGGAAGCTTCTTGAGCATTTTACAGTTGTTCATACGTAGTTCAACTAGGTTTTTCAGCTTGCCAAAACTTTCCGGCAGTTTCTCAATGTTGGACCCTACAAGGTGTAATTTCTCAAGTGTGTCCATATCTCCTATTGATTCAGGCAGAGCCTTGAGAGATTTGCAGTTCCTCAACTCAAGTTTGCGAATAAAGTGCAAGCCACCAATCTCCTTTGGTAGAGTTTCAATTGGGGTATTATCCAACTGAAGTTGGAGAAGAGAATACAATCCACCAATAGAACTCGGAATCTGTTTCAGAGATTTGCAATCTCCTGCTGAGAAGTCAGTCAAACATTTCAGTGAGCCAATGTTTGGAGGTAGCTCATTCACCGCGCTTCCGTTGAGAAATAATTCCTTCAATGATTTGAGCTCAGTGATAGTGTCAGGTATCTTAGAAAGGGACGTGCAACGCATCATATGCAGTTTCTGGAGATTCTTTAGTTTTCCAATATCGGGAAGATTTTGCAATCCAGTCTCATCAAGATATAGCTCTTCCAGTGATGTCAATTTTTTTAGACACAAAGGTAGCTCTTGAATAGATCTGCAACCCGTTAGACTAAGCTTTTCAAGCTTTCTGAGACGAAAGATTGATTCCGGTAATTTACTTATCGCAGTTCCATCAAGAAGAAGCTCTTTCAAACATGTCATGGCACCAATGTTTTCTGGTAATACACTCAGATTTGAACAGCCAGAGAGGAATAGTTTTTCAAGACGCTTCAGTCCAGAAACATCCACGAGGAAGTCAGTAAGCTTTGAACATCTTGTGAGGTCCAGGTGAAGCAATTCTCTCAGATTACCAACTGATTTGTGAACCTTCACCAGTTGAAAGCATCGTTCGAGAACAAGCTTCTGTAAGGCTTTATGGTTTGATAAATCAGGAATTTCTTCTAAGTTGTGACAGCCTCGCAGATTTACAACCTTCAAGTTCTCATCCTCCTGAAAAGCCTGAAAACAATTTTTAGCAGTGAGTGAGACTCTAATTCTAACTATATATATACATACCTTTAAGGGAAAATTAGAAAGTTTACGCTTTTGATCCACGAGCTCTGGATTTGTCTGATTCCACTCTCTGAAAGATCAAGAACAGCAAGTTCTCTAGCAAGAAGATCTGGTGGAAGATTTTCTAAAGGGCAACCTCTCCACTGTATCCACTTGAGTTCAGATGGGAGGAGCTTAAGATCTCCTTCAAGTTCCACGTTGTTAATCTGTAGAAGTCTCAACTTCTTCATTGGTTCAAAAGACTCTACAGGAATGGTGATTTCAGAACGTTTTGGCTTCTTCTCTGGTGGAGATCTTACAAATATATTCTTCAGGGAACTAAACAAAGATTTGACTTCCGGACTGTTGTGTAGATTCCTTGACACAGTTTCAACTTCACTTGAGTCCATCACAAACTTCTTTTTGAAGTCAAATACGATTCCTCTGATTGATGTTGTTCCCTGTTATCACATTACATAAAAAGAATCATGAGAAATGATAAAACCCAAATAACTATAGATAGATATAAATAAATACCTTCGTATAGTTCAACACATTCATTATATCACGACGATCCGAGAGTCTACTTCGCATTCCAAGATCCTCGCTGCCTTCTTCATAAACCATTTGTCTACCCATGTCACTGATCTGATCATGCATCCACAAAGTATCATATTCCATGAACTTAACGAGAGATTTCTGTTTAAGCACATCGAGAGCAGCCTTAGCGTTTAACCCACATCCATCAAGTACCTCGACAACTTCTTCTTTCGTTATCTCCATTTTAAGAAAAAGACACGCAACGTCGAGGAACACTTTCTTTTCTCCATCTTCTAAAGAATCGAAACTCACTGCAAGAACACCATGAAGACCGTTTAGTTGTGTGTTTTTCAGCTTCTCTAGTTGTATTTCCCATTCCTCTACCGTCCTCTTATCATACAAAAGACAACCAACCAATTCAACAGCTAGTGGCAACAGTCCTGTTTTGTCAACGAGCTTCTTAGACAACTCCAAAAGATTACTAGTTGGAGTTTCTTTTCCTAGTGAATGATAACTAAACAGTTTTAATGCTTGCGTCTCACTCAAGCACTTGACCTCATATCGTAGTTCCACTGGCACTGAGAGATCATTCAGAATCTCATCATCTCTTGTAGTAATGACTATAACACTTCCTTGACCATACCTACTTCTTTCACCAACAAGCTCATTAAACTCGTCTATGTCATCAACATCATCGAAAACCGCAAGATTCTTCGTCTTCTCATCAACACTCTCTCCTTGGAAAAGTTTACTCGTCAAAGTTTTCTTTATATCTTTAAAGCCATCTTGAGTTGACAACTTTTCTCTAACGTTGGAGATGAAAACTAGGTTCTTGAAGTTTCCAACAATCTTGTTATACAAGGCTCTTGCAAGCTCAGTCTTGCCAATACCACCCATACCGTAAAGTCCAAGGATTTGAACACCAGAGCTGGATTTAAAGTCTATCAGATTCATCAAATCCTTGACACGTGGTTCAAGCCCAACAGTATAGTTTGCCACTTTCTCTGGTGTGTTTCTCAATTCTTCAGCAACACGTTTCACAATCAGCCCTATCATCTCATCTACTTTCTTTCTCTCATCCTCAACAACAGCAACATCATCTTTGTTTCCATCTCCCTCAACAGTCTTTTTTCTACAAAATTTCCAAAAAAACACATAAATTTCAAACACAAAATGTATACACATACACATCCAAATTATCTAAAACGGTCATTCGGAAGGGTTTTTAAAGTAGTAGGATCTCGTTTGGAAATAAATTTTAAAGAGTCAGACTTTTTTTGTATTTAATCAAATGAGATATATGGAGTCATATATACGTGCAAACAAAACCAGAGATATTTCCGACTATAGTCATAGCTCTTCTCCATCGTTGTATCTTCTCCTCACTAAAACGTTTCTCGTGTTCTTTAAAATGGTCGTCGATATGACCGCTTTGGTCGCGGACTTGTGAAGGAACGACCCCATAAAAGATAGGAATCATGGGACGGTTGAGAGATGCTCTAAGATCGCAGAGCATAGCTAATTCATCTAGGCACCAGAAAGAGTTAGCGTAGTTTTCGGATAAGACGATGATCGAGCCTCCTGAGTCTTCTAAGGCTGCGAAAAGACTTGGAGAGATCACATCTCCTCGTTTCATACCTTCGTTGTCACGGAAGATCAGAGCTTTTTCTTTGATTAGCGCGGCGTAAAGACGCTCTGTGAAGTTTTCACGCGTGTCCAAGCCTCGGAAACTAAGGAAGAAGTGAAATCTGAGTCTATGCGGCTTCGAAACAACGACGCTAGTCTCTATTCTCTGATGTTCATCTTCTAAGTCAAACTCTGTGCTCTTCTTTTCTTCTTCTTTGGCTCGACGGTAGTCAGAGAAGAACTCACGCATACTTTCGTGACCATGATCAACAAATTCTCCTAACATTTGGACCATGATCAAGATTCAAGACGAAGCTTTTCGATTTTCTTGAGTAATTTCTACTTTTGGATATGGACATTTTTTTTTAGTTCGTGCATTTCTATTTATCTTTTTTTGTAAAACAGAAAAAAACACAAAAATCCTTCCATTGACTTTCAGTGTGGGACCAACATCAAAATGACAAAAATCTTTATTTTTTCTTAAATAAACAGTAGAAATTCCGAATCTTTGATCCATAAACAGCAAGACATTGGTCTATTCCGATTTAAAGAATGCATATCCATCCTTTAAGGACATTAAAAACCCAAAACACAAAAGAACTAATTACTTTTATTACCACTAGGCCACCATCCTTTTGGTAATGTCTAAATTTTAAGACTAGATGTTTGATGTTGATGTACCAAACATATGCAATATTTTTGAATAAATGCAGAAACTGTCGGACGAATGAGATTAGAGATGAGATATATACGTACTCGTAAATTAATCCGGAGATATTTCCGACTAACACCATAGCTTCCTTCCATCGTTGTATAACTTGTATCTTCTCTTCGCCAAATATTTTCGAATATACTTCAAAATATATTTCGAAAGGACCGTTTTGTTCTCGAACATTCCACGGTTGGACATCGTAAAAGACCGGAAATACAAGACGGCCTAGCGACGATTTCAAATCGCATAGTTTGGCTAATTCCTCAAGGCGCAAGGGAGAGTTAGCGTAGTTAGGAGATAAAACGACAACATAAGCCACCGAGTCCTCCATAGCCTCCACTAGACTTGGATCGAGCTCATGATGATCTCCACGTTCCACGTCATCATCATCTTTCCATACCCGGGCCTGTTCTTTTACGAGCGCTTCGTAGAGACGGTCCGTGAAATCGTCGTGCGTTTCTCTTTCAAAACTGAGGAATATGTCCCACTTGAGCCTCGAACGTGGATTGGTAACAGCAGCATCGGTCTTCATCATCTCTGATATTTCTTCTTTGAAATCAAGTTTTAAAGTCAATGGAGATGCAGATTTTTTTTTTAACTGAATCCATAGAGATTTATATTATTAAAGCTTTAGTTTCCAACTATCGTCCTGATCGTGCTACACTAGACGCAACAGTTTTATATCTTATTTTTCAGAAGATGAAGTCTTCCTTGACCAAAAATATTAAAAAAACAGTCATATGACTCATCCCAAGCAACGGACTTGACACTTCTCCAAACCAGAAACGTCATGAAGTTCCATGTGTAAAACTCTAAAGTGAACAGTGGCTTCATCCTCTCCTCAACCTTGCGCTCCAAGCAACTTAGATATACTTAATTTTTTTTGGTCTCTTATACTAATCCACGCAATCGTTACTATCAAAGATGCACTTTCCTTTAGTAACTGAATTCTTCGAATGCTCTTTAGGGCCTTCATAAATCTGTTTAAGTCTTAAAAGAATGGATCATGGGAAACAAGAGTTTCCTCTTTTTTGTTTTTTATTGATTATAAAAGCAAACGTAAGGAAATCACTAAACATCCAAGCAAACACAAAGAAGCAAATAAGTTTGAGAATAGTAAAGCAAGGAGGTAGAGGAAAAAATGGTAAAACGAAAACTACAAAAGCCAGAACACCGAACCTCAACTAGTTGTAGGAGATGCTATATCACCATGTCTCCAATATGATCAACAAACAGTTTATATCAATCAGATTGTTTGTGTTCAGTTTCTTAACTTCTCTGGGGTAGCCGATCATGTATCAGTAGAATCAGTTTCTGAGCTGGCTTCATCTTTCTTCTAAAGAGCTGAAAAAATTGGAAAGTTTCTGAGAAAAGGTTTGTTGTGTCTCGGATAAGAAATCTTCTTTGCCTTCGAAATCATCATCCCCTTCGTAAACCAGATGAATTCCATGCATCTTTAGCTCAACACCTTGTATGATTGGTGGATTTCGCTTGAGCACTTGTATGGTGTAACCATCTTTTAACATCGTAACCATTGGGTGAAAAACTGAGTATCTGCAAATGTGGAGATGATCATGATATGTTCTAGGCACACCAGAGAGGTGTAACGTGTGGTTGAGTATGGATAGATCAAGTTTGAGAATTTTTGCTTGAATCTCCAACACATCAGGCAGCTGGTAGTCATCTTTAGTTTCATGGTTAAGAGCCACAACTACAGCAATGATTACGCCTCTGAGCTCTCTATTCGGCTGAGTCGAGAATGTGACAGGACCTTGTGAGAACCATTCCGGGATTCTATTTCCAGGCAAGCTCAGATTGCGAAACATTTTCAAAGAAGCCTGCAGTGACAATGCAAAAGAGGTGTAAGTAAGTTTTTCAGAGAAGCCTGAGGGTTTTGTGAAGTTTTTGGAATCACCTTGGAAAGTCTTTTCTGAACTGCAAGGGAGCAGATGGAGTTACAGCCACTCATGTATAATCGTTTCAGAGCTGTCGACTTCTCTAGGCCTGGAACATCATCCACTTTCTCACAGTTTGTGAGATTGAGCTCGTACAAGATCGCTAGCTCTGAAAGGTCAGATACACTCTCCAATGAAAAGCAGTTTGCAAGGTTTAGCAGCTCCAGCTTACACGGAAGAGGAGGAAGGCACTTGAGCTCTCGGCAGTCATACAATGAAAGTTCTTTCAGATTTGATAAACCCACCAGGCTAGCAGGAAGACTGTGAAAATAATTATTCCCCAGATACAGTATCTTCAGAGACGACAGCTTCTCAAGATCATCTGGGATTTTACCTGATATTCCCCAACTGCGAGCATCCAGTTCCTCAAGCAACAAGAGTTTTGAGAAAGTGTGTGGTACTTCTACAAAACGAGGTTCTTCGCTTGTACCTTGAGCATCACTCTCAGAACTTCTAAAAAGAGGCTTCTTCAGCATTTTCAATACCATTAACTTTGAGAGGTTTCCGAAACTTTCAGGCAGCTCTACCACCGACGTTTCCTGCATGTACAGATGGCGAAGAGATTTCAAGTCTCCAAATGATTCAGGAAGCCTCTTGAGCATTTTACAGTTGTTCATACCTAGTACAACTAGTTTTTCCAGCTTGCCAAACTCTTCCGGAAGCTCCTCAATGTTAGAGCCTTCAAGGTATAAGCTCTCAAGTGTGTCCATTCTCCGATTGACTCAGGTAGAACCTTCAGATATTTGCAGTTCCTCAACTCAAGTTCGTGAATAAAACGCAAGTCACCAATCTCTTTTGGTAGAAATTCAATTGGGGTACTATCCAACCGAAGTTGGCGAAGAGAATTTAACCCACCAATCGAACTCGGAACCTGTTTCAGAGATTGCAATCTCCTGCTGAGAAGTCAGTCAAACATGTTAGTGAGCCAAGGTTTAGAGGAAGCTCCTCCACCGCGCTTCCGTTGAGAAATAATTCCTTCAATGATTTGAGCTCAGCGATAGTGTCAGGTATCTTAGAAAGGGACGTGCAACGCATCAGGTGCAGCTTCTGGAGATTCTTTAGTTTTCCAATAGAGTCGGGAAGATTTTGCAATGCAGTGTCATCAAGATATAGCTCTTCCAGTGATGTCAATTTTTCTAGGCATAAAGGTAGCTCTTCCTGTGATGTCAATGTTCCAGTGATGTCTTTGATAGATCTGCAACCCTTTAGACTAAGCTTTTTAAGATTTTCAAGGCGATAAATAGATTCTGGTAACTTCTTTATTGCAGTTCCATCAAGAAGAAGCTCTTTCAAACATGTCATGTCACCAATGGTTTCTGGTAACACACTCAGATTTGAACAGCCAGAGAGGAAAAGTTTTTCAAGACGCTTCAGTCGAGAAACATTCACAAGGAAGTCAGTAAGCTTTGAACAGTTTCTGAAATCCAGGTGAAGCAATTTTTCCATATTACCAACCGAGCTAGGAACCTTCACCAGAAGCTTGCATCGCTCGAAAACAAGCTTCTCTAAGGCTTTGTGGTTTGATAAATCAGGAATGGCTTCTAAGCTGTGGCAACCACGCAAATTTACAACCTTCAAATACTCATCCACCTGAACGAAACAGAGAAATGTTTTAGCAGTGAGACTTTAACTTGATACTGTATACTTCCCCATGTTATAGGAAATAAGAAAGTTTACCCTTTTGCTTGGCGAACTATGGATTTGTCTGATTCCACTATCTGAAAGATCAAGAACAGCAAGTTCTCTAGCAAGAAAATATGGTGGAAGGTTTTCTAAAGGGCAACCTCTCCATTGTAGCCACTTGAGTTCAGATGGGAGGAGCTTAAGATCTCCTTCAAGTTCCACGTTGTTAATCTGAAGAAGTCTCAACTCCTTCATTGGTTCAAAAGGCTTTATGGGAATGGTGATTTCAGAACTTTTTTGCTTTTCCTCTGCTGGAAATTTTACAAATCTATTCTTCACATAATTAAACAAAGACTTGATACTTGGTTTGTCGCGTAGACTCATCGACACAATTTCATCTGCAGTCGGGTCCCTCACAAACTTCTTTTTGAAGTCAAATACGATTCCTCGGATGGATGTTGTCCCCTGTAATCATATTATTGGGTCTTGAGGATGTTATTCACACACAAATGATATATAACTGTAGATATAGATAAAAAAATACCTTCCCACTGTTCAGTAGGTTCATAATTTCAGTACGATCCCAGAGTCTACTTCGCATTCCAGGATCCTCGCTGCTTTCTTTAAGGACCAACTGCCTTCCCATGTCACTAATCTGATCATGCATCCAAAGAGTATCGTTTGGGAATATCTTAACAAGAGATTTCTGTCTGAGAACACTTAGTGTAGCCTCAGCGTTAAACTCACATCCTTTCAGTACGTCGACAACTTCTTCTTTCGTTATCTCCATTCTGAGAAAGAGACACGCAATGTCGAGAAAAACATTCTTTTCTTCATCGTTTAAAGATTGGAAACTCAGTGCCAGAACATCCTGAAGATTGCTTGGTTGGGTATTTTTCAGCTTCTCCAGTTCAAATTGCCATTCCTTTTCCTCCTTCTTGTCATACAAAAGAGAACCAAACACTTCAACTGCAAGCGGCAAATGTCCCGATATCTGGACAATCTTCTCGGCTAACTCCAACAGATTATCTGTCGGTTTTTCTTTTCGTAGTGAATGGTAACTAAAAAGATTCAACGCTTCCATCTTATCCAAGCACTTGACCTCATACAGTTGTTTCACTGAGAGCCTACTCAGAATCTCTGCATCTCTAGTAGTGATGACTATAAGACTTCCTTCACCGTACCACCTTGTTTCACCAACCAGTGCATTAACTTGGTCTACGTTATCAACATCATCTAAAACCACAAGAATCTTCTTCTCAGAAACAATCTGTTTTATCTTTTTCCGGCCTCCGTTAACATCTTCTATTTGAGGTACTAAACGGGAAAGTTCCTTGATGAAAGTCTTTTGAAGATTGAGTAGGCCATTATCTTTGTCTGATGACCTTTCTCTAACGTTTGAGATGAAAAGTCGGTGCTCGAAGTTTCCGATGATCTTGTTATAAAAGGCTTTAGCAAGGGTCGTCTTCCCAATACCACCCATACCGTAAAGTCCCAGGACATGAACGCCATTGTTGGGTTCATTGTTGAACAGATTCATTAATTCCTCTATACGTGATTGGAGCCCAACAGTGTATTCTCCCACATTCTCTGGTGTATTGCTCAACTCAGCTAAAATCCTTTTCACCAGAAGGCTTATCAATTCATCATCAGCAGAGGGTTTTCTACCAAATTCGCTAAAAAAACACCATAGAATTTCAAACAAATATCAGTCACAATCCTAAATTCAATTCATCGTGTATCTCACAGATTGTATAATGAAGAAAATTAGAGATGAGATATGTACCTGCAAACAAATCCAGAGAGATTTCCGACTGAAGTCATAGCTCTCTTCCATCGCTCTATCTTCTCCTCACTAAATGTTTTCTTGTGATTTTCAAAATCCTTGGCGAAATGATCGTTCTGTTTGCGGACATGAGAGGGATCGACATCATAAAATATGGGAATCATCGGATGTTTCAGGGATTTTCTTAGATCGCATAGCTTAGCTAATTCATCTAGACACCAGTGAGAGCTAGCGTAGTTCCGGGATAAAACGACGACGGAAACCGCCGATTCCTCAATGGCTTCAACGAGACTTGAACCCATCACATCTCCTCGTTCCATACCATCGTTGTCGAGGAAAACTCGGATCTTCGCCGTGCGGCTGAGCGCGTCAAAAACACGCCCCGTGATGTTGTGGCGCGTGTCTTCGCCTTGGAAACTAAGAAACACGTCAAATCTGTGCCTCGAAACAGCGTTAGTCTCCATCTCCGAAATTTCGTCTTCCAAATCCAAATCAAGTTTTTAGTTCTCTTCCAAACATGGTGAAGCCGGAGAGAAGAAAGCTTCATCCTCGCTCTTTTGTTTTTTAATTTTTAGTGCAAAAGAAAAATCAGACATTAGCAGTTTTTTAATTTTAATTTTGGGAATGTAGAAGAAGACGTCAATATCTCTAATAACGGGACGTGCTCTTCTCTAAACCAGGAACGTCACGCAGTTCCACGTCTTCACACTAATTAAAACGGCACACACTGCATTGAAAGACGGTAAGAAAATTAAGAATTGCAGAAATTCTTCATTGTGAATTCTTGCTCAGAGAAAAGCTATGAGTGCTACCACACTTATACACACGACAGTTTTTTTAATTTTTATTTTACATGACTCTCTCCAAGCAGGAATTGTCCATTGTGAATTCTTGCATCCACACTTGCCATCTTCGTACATGACCATTTCCTTCTACAATCTGTTGGTACCTTCTTCTTTTCTTACCGTGATAGATGTGAATTTCAATTTTTGTATTGGGTGATTTAACCTCGCAACTCTTATCTTTATTTGAAGAGAGGTTAATGTTTGGGATTTTACATGCTCTTAGGTACAATAATTTTTAATCAATTTTTGGGCTGACTGATTTAAAAATTCAAATCAACATATATAGTACTGGGAGTGGGAGGGGACACTTGGACTCTTGGTTTTATCTAATGTTTTGAAAACCAGATTGGATATCTATTCGGCAGCATTACTGGATGGTTGGTCAGACCGATTCAACCGATCAAACCAGGTTTTTAAATATTTATATTTTAATTATATATATATATATATATATTCTAACATTAAACTTAAGGAAACATGAGATATCATTGAAAATAAATGATTTTTGTTTGATTATTTAACTTTATAGAAATAATAATAATAAAAAATCAAACATAATTTTCTTTTTAAAATTTAATATAAAATATTATTTTAGAAAGAAAAATGTGATAAAAATTGTTGAAATCAAAATTTTAATCAATTTATTTCTATTAAAATTATAAAATAGAACTAAAATTATAAGTGACTTTAAATTATAGTTTGAATTTTAACTCAAAATATCTAATTAATTAAAAATATCATTTAATTTTCATGAACCGGGTTTTAGTGTTGAACCGAATCACCGATTTTACCAGTTTTTGACCAGTTTTAATCAAATTCGGGTTTTTTTTTCAAACCGGACTCGGATATGTGGCCGGTCCGGTCCGGTTTTCAAAACCATGGTTTTATCATGTAAAGCTTTAACATTAGTAAATTCATGATAACATCTTGGAGACTGAATTCTTCGAATCTTCTCTTTAGTCATCAATCAAGATTTCATAATTATGTTGAATAACTTGAATTCTTAAAGAATGATCAATGCAGACAGTTTTTATCGATAAGATTTGTTTGTGTTCAGTTTCTTAACTTCTCTGTGGTAGCAGATCATATAACAGTCGAGCTGGCTTCACCTTCTTCTAAACCGCTGAAAAAATTGGCAAGTTTCTGAGAAACGGTTTGTTGTGTCTCGGTTAAGAAATCTTCTTTGCCTTCAAAATCATCATCACCTTCGTAAACCAGATGAATTCCATGCATCTTTAGCTCAACACCTTGTTTGATTGGTGGATTTCGTTTGATCACTTGTATGGTGTAACCATCTTTCAACATCGTAACCATCGGGTGAAAAACTGAGTATCTGCAGATGTGGAGATGATCATGACTTGTTCTAGGCACACCAGAGAGGTGTAACGTGTGGTTGAGTATGGATAGATCAAGTTTGAGAATTTTTGCTTGAATCTCCAACACATCAGGTAGCTGGTAGTCATCTTCGGTTTCATGGTTAAGAGCCACAACTACAGCAATGATTACGCCTCTGAGCTCTCTGTTCGGTTGAGCTGAAAACGTGACAGGGCCTTGCGAGAACCAGTCCGGGACTCTATTTCCAGGCAAGCTCAGATTGCGCAGCATTTTCAAAGAAGTCTGCAGTGACAATTAAAAGAGGTGTAACTGTGTAAGCAAGTTTTTCAGAGAAGCCTGAGGGTTTTGTGAAGTTTTTGGAATCACCTTAGAAAGTCTTTTCTGAACTGCAAGGGAGCAGATGGAGTTACAGCCACTCATGTATAATCGTTTCAGAGCTGTCGACTTCTCTAGGCCTGGAACATCATTCACTTTCTCACAGTTTGTGAGATTGAGCTCGTACAAGATCGCTAGCTCTGAAAGGTCGGATACACTCTCCAGTAAAAAGCAGTTTGCAAGGTTTAGCAGCTCCAGCTTACACGGAAGAGGAGGAAGACACTTGAGCTCTCGGCAGTCATACATTGAAAGTTCTTTGAGATTTGATAGCCCCTTGAGGCTAGCAGGAAGACTGTGAAAATAATTATTCCCCAGATTCAGTATCTTCAAAGACGATAGCTTCGCAAAATCATCTGGGATTTTACCACATATTCCCCAACTACGAGCATCCAGTTCCTCAAGTAACAATAGGTTTGAGAAAGAGTTTGGTAATTCTTGGCTTGTACCTTGAGCATCACTTCTAAAAAGAGGCTTCTTCAGCATTTTCAGTACCATTAGCTTTGAGAGGTTTCCGAAACTTTTAGGCAGCTCTACCACCGAAGTTTCCTTCATGTACAGATGGCGAAGAGATTTCAAGTCTCCAAATGATTCAGGAAGCTTCTTGAGCTTTTCACAGTTGTTCATACGTAGTACAACTAGGTTTTCCAGCTTGCCAAATTCTTCCGGAAGCTCCTCAATGTTAGAGCCTTCAAGGTATAAGCTCTCAAGTGTGTCCATGTCTCAGATTGATGCAGGTAAAAACTTCAGAGATTTGCAGTTTCTCAACTCAAGTTTGCGAATAAAACGCAAGCCACCAATCTCTTCTGGTAGAGATTCAATTGGAGTACTATCCAACTGAAGTTGGAGAAGAGAGTTTAATCCACCAATAGAACTCGGAACCTGTTTCAGAAACTTGCAACCTCCTGCTGAGAAGTCAGTCAAACATGGAAGTGAGCCAAGGTTTAGAGGTAGCTCCGTTACCCCGCTTCCGTTGAGAAATAATTCCTTCATTGATTTGAGCTCAGTGATAGTGTCAGGTATCTTAGAAAGGGATGTGCAACGCATCAGGTGCAGCTTCTGGAGATTCTTTAGTTTTCCAATATAACGTGGAAGAGTTTGCAACGGAGTATCATCAAGGTATAGCTCTTCCAGTGATGCCAATGTTCCCACGCTTAAAGGTAGCTCTTTAATAGATCTGCAATCCTTTAGACTAAGCTTTTGAAGCTTTTCGAGGCGAAAGATTGATTCTGGTAAGTTCTTTATTGCAGTTCCATCAAGAAGAAGCTCTTTCAAGCATGTCATTGCACCAATGTTTTCTGGTAACACACTCAGATTTGAACAGCCAGAGACGAATAGTTTTTCAAGACGCTTCAGTCCAGAAACATCCACGAGGAAGTCGGTAAGCTTTGAACAGTTTCTGAAATCCAAGTGAAGTAATGTTTTCATATTACCAATCGAGCTAGGAACCTTCACCAGAAGATTGCATCTCTCGAAAACAAGCTTCTCTAAGGCTATATGGTTTGATAAATCAGGAATTGCTTCTAAGTTGTGGCAGCCACGTAAATTTACAACCTTTAAGTTCTCATCAACCTGAAAAAAACAGAGAAATGTTTTAGCAGTGAGACTATAACTTGTTATAGGAAACAAGAATGCTTACCCTTTTGCTTGGCGAACTATGGATTTGTCTGATTCCACTATCTGAAAGATCAAGAACAGCAAGTTCTCTAGCAAGAAAATATGGTGGAAGGTTTTCTAAAGGGCAACCTCTCCATTGTAGCCACTTGAGTTCAGATGGGAGGAGCTTAAGATCTCCTTCAAGTTCCACGTTGTTAATCTGTAGAAGTCTCAACTTCCTCATTGGTACAAAAGACTCTGCTGGAATGGTGATTTCAGAAGTTTTTGGCCTTTCTTCTGCTGGAAATCTTACAAATTTATTCTTCAGGTAACTAAACAGAGAGTTGATACTCGGTGTGTTGCGTAGATTCATCGACACAATCTCATCTGCAGTCGGGTCTCTCACAAACTTCTTTTTGTAGTCAAACACTATTCCTCGGATGGATGGTGTCTCCTGTAATCATATTATGAATGTTATTCACACACAAATGATATATCTTTAGTTATATAGATAAAAAAACAAATACCTTCACATTGTTCACTACGTTCATAATTTCAGCCCGATCCCAAAGTCTACTTCGCATTCCAGGCTCGTTGCTGTTTTCTTTCAGGACAAGGTTCCTACCCATGTCTCTAATCTGATCATGCATCCAAAGAGTATCGTTTTCAATGATCTTAACAAGAGATTTCTGTCTGAGAACACTTAGAGCAGCCTCAGCGTTAAACCCACATCCTTTCAGTACGTCGACAACTTCTTCTTTCGTTATCTCCATTTTAAGAAAGAGACACGCAATGTCGAGGAATACTTTCTTTTCTTCATCGTCTAAAGATTCGTAACTCACCGCAAGAACACCATGAAGACCGTTTAGTTGTGTTTTTTTCATCTTCACCAGTTGAAGTTGCCATTCCTTTTCGTCCTTCTTGTCATACAACAAAGAACCAAACACTTCGATAGCCAGTGGCAACATTCCTGATATCTCGACAATCTTCTCGGATAACTCCAACAGACTATCTGTTGGTTTTTCTTTTCGTAGTGAATGGTAACTAAACAGCTTCAACGCTTCCGTCTTATCCAAGCACTTGACCTCATACAGATGCTTCACTGAGAGCCTACTCAGAATCTCTTCATCTCTAGTAGTGATGACTATAAGACTTCCTTCACCGTACCATCTTCTTTCACCAACCAGTGCATCAACCTGGTCTATGTTATCAACATCATCTAAAACCACAAGAATCTTCTTCTCATGAACACTTTCTCTTATCTTTTGCCTGCCTCCGTTAACATCTTCTATTTGAGGTACCAAACGGAAAAGTTCCTTGATGTAAGTTTTTTGAAGATTGACTAAGCCATCTTTGTCGTCTGATGATCTTTCTCTAACGTTTGAAATGAAAACTCTGTGCTCGAAGTTTCCAACGATTTTGTTATAAAAGGCTTTTGCAAGTGTGGTCTTCCCAATACCACCCATACCGTAAAGTCCAAGTAATTGAACACCAGAACTTGATTGATCTATGTCGAACAGATTCATTAAATCATCTACACGTGATTCCAGCCCAACTGTGTATTCTCCCACTTTCTCAGGTGTATTGCTCAGTTCAGCTAAAACCCTTTTCACCACAAGCCCTATCATCTCATCATCAACCGAGTCTTTTCTGCAAAATTCAAGAAACACCCCCACAAATTAAAAAAATCATTGTGTATGTCTACATGACTATAAAATGCAGATCATGAGATATAATAATGGAGTCCGTACTTCCAAACAAATCCAGAGAGATTTCCAACTACATTCATAGCTCCCTTCCATTGCTCTATCTCCTTACTAAACCTTTTTAAGTGGTTTTCAAAATCCTTGACGAAATGATGGCTCTGTTTGCGGACATGAGAGGGATCGACATCATAAAAGATGGGAATCATGGGGCGTTTCAGAGATTTTCTTAGATCGCATAGCTTAGCTAATTCTTTTAGGCACCAGTGAGAGTCAGCGTAGTTCCGGGAAAAGACGACGACGGAAGCCGCCGAGTCCTCCATAGCTGCGACGAGACTTTTAGGGATCTCATCTCCTCGCTCCATACCGTAGTTGTCAAGGAAGACACGGACCTTTTCCTTGCCGTTGAGCGCACCATAGAGACGCTTTGTGATGTTCTCGCGCGTGTCTGCGCCTCGGAAACTGAGAAATACGTCAAACTTGAGCCTATGAGGTTTCGAAACCATCTCCGATCTTTCCTATTCTTCTAAATTAGCTCTCGTTCTGAATGTTGTAAATAAATAAAAAGTCGGAGACGAAGCGTAGCGTACTTTGCTCTGCTTGTGAACTAAGTATGACTCACAACTCCAAAGAAGACGAAACTTTGGATTCTGTATTTAGATATTTCAGTTAAATGCCACTTTCTATTTTATATTCTCATGTGGGAACAACGTCAACGCCTTTTTACTCTAAGTAACTCTGAAACGTCACGCAGTTCCATGTCGATCAAAACGACACGTAGTGTCAAATTCCTTTGACTTTATCTTTTTGACTGTTAGCTTGATTAACTACTACCCAACTAACTACTACCCATAGAAATTTATCTTTACTTATAAAATTTTGTTTCAGGAGTAAAAAAGATGGTTTGAAAGTACCATAGGCTCTCCAAGACACCACAAGAAGCAGAGTCGATTGAGGACACTAGAACAGATGAATGAAAGTCACAGGTTCAAGGAGAAGGTTCAAGTGACAATGAGGTGGAACCTAGTGGTCAAAGATATTGTTAGGATTTAGAGGCTCAAAGTTGTTCCCTTTAAGAGCTTTAAACCCCCAAACAAAATCCAAGATAGAAGTAGCAGTTAAAACAGAGGTTTGCAGAAAACAGAGCATTGAGAGATTGGAGAGATTAGAGAGAAAGAGAAGATAAGGGAGCACACACATTTAACGAGTTCAGTGAGTCAAACCGACATCACCTACATCTCGCCGAGACTTTAGCTCGGAATCCACTAGAAGAAGAACATACATACAAGAGTTACATGTGATTCACACTCAAGAACACTCATGAACTCACTCTTGTTCTAATGAGAAACCCCATCCCCAAAGCTTACGCTTTTTTACATGTTTCTCTCACCTTTTATGTATTTTTGCGGCTATATATTTCTCTCTCACGATTTCAACTTCATATATAGAGGATACATCCTCAAACCTAATTCACAAGAAGACAAAATGGAGAGGCTCCTCCATGTGGTCCCAAAAGTAACTTAACCCAAAACCTCTTGACTTGAGTTTGTCCCTGGGTTACTTTTGATCTTGTCTTGGTTAGTCAACAAGGTCTCATCTTCACAAATCTCCACCTGAGAACATGTTGATCAATCCAAACAACTTGAACACCTTGAGAGAGATATCCTTCTTCTAGTCTCTTGGATTCCAGTCAGTCTTGGTTCCTGAGTATCAATACTCAGCCTTGATCCTTAGCAGCTTACACATCATAAACCTGCTTGATCCTTCCTGCATTAAACTTACATTTAATACACTTTCGCTGTGACGGTACACACCGCTTAACGAACCTGAGCCATCAATATATCTTTAGATCATGAGTTGTGAAAAAACCAGCTCCAATGCAATCTTGCATTAAGCTCAACTCTTCCCTGATCATTCCTGATGCATTCAACATTTGAATCTTGATGCCACCGCCCAGAAAAACTCCATTAACAAGTCAAGAACGCCTCCAGCTTGTTAATCACAACCGAAACCTCATAAGCTTTCACTTTAACTAGTATAGCTCAGCTCATGAACTCTCTTTCAGTCACACATCTTCTTATGGCTTATGTCAATGCCATAACACTTGCTGCAATGACTGAATAATGCTTGCCCCTCTGCAAAACTTGATTCTCTTGCTAGCATTTAGGTTCTAACTCGTGCACTGAGACAAGAACCTAAATATTTCCTTGAACCATTCGCAGAAAACTGAATCATTTTTGCCTCTGACTTGAAGCTCTTGATTCAACCTGTAAAACCTCACTAACCGGTTAAATACCCACTGTATAACCTGAGATTAAACCTTTACAGTATCTTGATTATCAAATCAATCTTGAACATAACTCTTGTTCACTCTTCTGTTAAAAAACAGAAACATCACCAGCAGATTTCAACCACTACTAGCAATTCTTTAAACTTGTCTCCCATCAACAAAACCTTGTGACGACCCTGAGACAACCCTTACAGCAACTTTCACATCAATTCTAGAATCCTGATGCACTTTCTGCTGTAAAACAGACCTGCAAAACCTGCAGAACTCCACCAGACGACTTGAACCTTGCATCATACAGTGCCCAGACTTAAACCAAAGCCTTCTTCTTTATCATCTCATGAAACTTGAAGATGCTTCACTTGAATGACCTGCAAGTGTTCTTCCCTGAGAAAAATAATTACATAAAATCCTCATGATGAAGACAAACAACTCAAAAAACCGTAGTTGTTGTCTTGTAAATGCAATCTGAATTTCTTGCATTTATTTCCTTTGTAGGATTCCTCTTCAGTTTATGACACTATCTTTGAGATGAGTTGTCCATCAAGCTAGATACACAACCCCTTTCACTATCTTGAAGTGAGCAGCCATTAGACAAAATCCTTGCATCGCATGCAATTGTCTATTTCAGTTTCTTCTTTAGAAAATCCACTGAAATCACTTCCATAGCTTCATCTCAAATCACACCTTAGTGTCTTCTCTGAAAAAACATCCAGAAACCTGCAACTCTGTTATGAAAAAACCTGCAGTTCGTTTCTGAATCTTCTTACCAACAATCAGCTTCAAACAAAATCCGAAAAATGCTTGTACCCTCAGATTTTTAACCTTGTTTGAACTGAGTTCCCGTTGATAACTACTTGTTCTTGATTTTCTATCTTCTTAGCATACAGAACTTCCATGAACCTGATACAGCAGTGAGTTACAAGACCCTTTAACTCTTTCATTTCCAGCTAAACACCTGAAACAAACCTCCAGATATAGCTCCACCAGAAATATATAAAAAATATCCTTTTGGATATGCATTGCTCTTCTTGTAGCAACAATATACTTCACTTGGAACCATAACCACCTGGATGTACTTTGTCTCTGCAACCTCAGCTTCACCAATCTGAGTTAAACCGCTCCTCACAGTATCATTCACACATTCTTATGCACCTGAACGAGTCTCCATGGCCTATTGCTTGAGAAAATGTGTCAAAACTTGTAACACGTCTTCTTTCTTCATGCAACCACCTCAACTGATCCATTGGCCACCAGAAAACCACCAAGAACTTCATTATTTTTCAGCAGCACAATCTCTTTACTTAGAGCATTCTTCATGTTATGATAATGCACAACTTAGGCTGACACATCACCAAAACATACTTCAATTCTAGAGATCACCATATCCTGTACTAACTTGCAGCCCAAAAAATATTACAACTCAGACTTCTCTTGTACCGCTGTTAGGAAAAACAGAACACGCCGCTTAACTCTCTTAGTTAAGAAGACTTTCGATACTAGATTATGTATCTCGTTGCATAACCACATTTAGAGACTTTCCTCATAAAAATGATGTCTCTAATGTCTTGAGCTTTCAAAACCATCAAATCCTTCTTCATTGCTTGAAGATCTGATTTAATACAAGATATCCTCTTGAAGAAAAAACATTGCTCCACCTGAGACAAGAACTCATTGCTCTCTAAGATTCATTCCAACAGAATTTCCATGTGTCACGTAACACAAAACTGTACAAAACTGAATCTTTACTACTGCCACCTTGTTAAGAGCTTACACTCTTGAACTCAAACAATTTTCCAGCATACACTCAAGCTCACAAGAGCACAAATTTCAATTGCATTCCCTCTGAAAATAGCAATAAAAAAAAAAACTGAGTGTTACTCCTTCTGTTCAACAGAACATTTCCAGACCGAAACAAGAACACAAGCTCCATCGCATTCCCTCTAAAAAATACCAATCTTGCCGCTTCACGTTCTCAAATGACTCACCAACTGTAGACCGTCATATTACCGAGAACTGATAGCAACCTCACAGAGATGAACCTGCAGGAAAGAAACCCTTTTTTAAACTCAAAAGCCACTGAAATTTCCATAACTGTTTCTGTCTTTATCAAGCAGAAAACATGTCTTGCTCTTCAACCATTCTTCATCTTCTTCTAGACTGAACCAAGAATACCCTTACTGATACTCAAACAGCCATAAAACACCCATAAGATTTAAGGTTATAGGGCGTCCCGTAGTTCCATAAATCTTATGAGTTACCGGGCTGGAAACACCAAAGCTAGAACACCACTTGCAACTGAATTTACCAAACTAATTCAACCAAAAAACAACCTGAATACCATCACTGAATCTTGGCTAAAATCTTGTAAAACCAGCGCATAAAACTTGTGTTTCACCAAGCTTTCAATTCCAATAAATATGCAGAACTTGAGCAAACTCGAAACTTCAATACAGAGCATCATAAATACATTGTGACTGCAGCGGAATCAGACATTAAGTCTCCCAGAACTTGAGTCTTGAAGTTGATGCTTTGATTCTGACATACAACTTTGAGTCACAGAACTTGTTCTCATCGTTTCAGAATCTCAAAACCAGCTGATACTTGTGAAAGACCTTCAGCTTACACCAATCTTCAATCGGTTTCTTCAGCATAGATAAAGAACATTGATCTTCTATCAAATGCTTCTTGCTTCTATCTCTGATTTTTCTTCTTGTGCTTGCACACTTTAACTTGTGAGTAATCTGAAAAACTTCTTACTAAGTTTCAGATTCTTGTATCTTAGAGGCAACCTGATTTCATAAATCCCTGAAACCACCTCACTTGATTCACGCTTCTACCATGAATTGATACTTAAGATACAACTTATTCACATCTCACTTTCACACTCGAAATACACAAGATCACCTGAGCTAAACACGTTTTCCAACTGCTAAGCTCCTTAAGAACCTTCTGTTACTCCACTTACAGATATGTTTCAAAATTTCCTATGAGCAGAAACAATATCTTACCAATAGTGTCTCTGTTAAAACAGAGAACCTGTAACTGTCTTGGTTCTTCTTGATCTTTTAGATGTTGTGAATGAGATGCTTCAATATTCACCAGAATGAGTCTTACAACTCCTTCAGCTCACTTGTTGTTCACCAAGAGGACGCTTGGCTTTCAGCCTGAGACACTAATGTCTCTACAGTCTTCCTCAAAACCTGAGAAATACCATGATGCTTCTCCAAGAAAGAGTCTTATTGCTCCTTCCTCTCTTCAGCACCATTTCTCCCGAGACGTCACTTGTCTCCACAAAACCAAGCTCTTCAAGAAAAGGGCGTAGATACTCAAGGGAAATGAGCCTTGCTGCTCCAACTTTCCTAAGATCCAACCTTTTACACTTTTCTTCTCTTCTTCTTTCTCTAGATCTCTTCTTTCTTAGATCTGGATCTACTTTCTCTCTTCCTGCTCCTGCTTCTCCTGGATCTGAGACTTTCACTCTTGAAATCTCAGTCACCCTCAGCGCTTCACTCATGCCTAGAATCTCCACATAAACCGTGAGTTTCTTCTTGCATAAAGCACAACCTCCTGGACATTCAAAGCTTCTACTTCTCTTCTTGATAAAACGTGATTCTTCGCTTGAGAGAACCATAAACACAGAACCTGTGGCTCTGATACCACTCTGTTAGAGAGAAAGAGAAGACAAAATGGAGAGGCTCCTCCATGTGGTCCCAAAAGTAACTTAACCCAAAACCTCTTGACTTGAGTTTGTCCCTGGGTTACTTTTGATCTTGTCTTGGTTAGTCAACAAGGTCTCATCTTCACAGATATTACCAAAAATGGGCATAGATTTTGATAACCGCTATGCTTTTACTTTTACAAATAAACAATGCTCTCGTGTGAGAGAGAATTGAGAAACAAAAGATAAGAAGCCAAGAGAGTTATTAGTTCTCTGTCTCATTTACATTATAATCTCATTCACGAGGTGTGTGAGATTTCTTGTATGACAAGCTTTAAATGAAACTCTAGGTTAAATTATCACCAATTGGCACAAGAACTCAGGTTATGAGAACATATGGGTACCTAAATCTGAAAATCGAAGTCTTCTACACTACTAGATGCACAGAAGTTTGATAGAAAAGAAAAGGCGACTACATATACTCGATTTTTTGTTGGCCGTAGTAAAAGATGACAAGTCCATATATGATATGAAACGAGGAGGTGATAAGAAAAAAACTTAATGATACTAAAAAGACAAGGATCCAAGTATGTAATAAAATAAAAGAAAGGAAAGAAAAGAAAAGCTAGGTCAACAATCATCTTTACTTCTTTAGTGTTGGAGAGTGGAGACCATGTCTTAACTCTTACGCATGGATGACAATGATTAAAGATTTAGATGACATGTTTATTTACCAAAAAATAAAATCTAGATGACAAAGTATTTACCAAACATATGATAAAAAGAAATGAAGTCCGGTTTCAAAAGACTTTATATGAATGCAGAGATTGCGTGACGAATAAGATTAGAGATGAAGTTTTTCTGAACTCGTACCCGTAAACAAATCCGGAGATGTTCCCGATCAAATTCATAGCTCTCTTCCATCGTTGTACCTTGTCCTCGCTGAACCTTTTCGAGTGTTCTTCGAACTCCATTTCGAAAGGACCGTTCTGTTTCCGAAAAATACATGGATCAACCTCGTAAAAGATCGGTAACACCAGACGACCAAGCGACGACTTAAGATCGCAAAGCTTGGCTAATTCTTCAAGGCACAAGTGAGATTTAACGTAATTAGGAGATAAAACGACGATGTAAGCCATCGAGTCCTCCATAGCCTCCAGAAGACTTGGATCAATCTCATGATTCCCACGTTCCACATCATCGTTCCATACCCGGACCTGTTCCTTGACGAGCACTTCATAGAGACGCTCCGTGAAATTGTGGCGAATGTTTCTTTGGAAACTGAGGAATATGTCCCACTTGAGCTTCGAACGTGGATCAGAAACAGCTCCAGACTTCATCATATCTCCGGTCCTTTTTTCCTCTTCGAAAATCAAGTTTTTGAAAGATGGAAATGGTGCATCAATTCTTTACGTGAATCTGGAGAGAAACCTTTATATTATAGAGAAAACACCGCCACATGACTCTTCTCCAAACCGGAAACGGCACGCAGTGTTAACGTAAGTTTAAAAGACGGATTCTTTTTCGTTAGCTTTTAGTTAGTGCTAAAGCATACACGCAACAGCTTTTGTTTTACTTTTTCTATGCATTGACTCTTGTTATATCTCTTCGACTAGAGAAGGAACATCCAACAAAACAGAAACACATAAATGGGGTAACTAAACTAATGTTATAATATCAGAATTACAGAGCTAAATAAGTTGCATAAAAATCGTCAAAGCCAAGTAGCATAATCATATTAAAATATACACCTTGAGGATCTCGTTCACCGTCTCAACAACAGCAGATCCAGCATGTGCTGCTTTGTCTTCTCCCTTCAACACAGCCTCAAAAGACGAGAGATTTGCTAGAGTTCTGATTTCCAGCTCATGTGATTGCATAATCCCCAATGTTAATGCGTTTTCAGAAAGAGCAAACGCATTTAAATTTTCATTTCCTTTTGACTCTGCAGCTCTCAATGGGGATTGGTCTTATAATATAAGACAAGAGAGTAAAAATAAACGTTATGTTGGAGGTAAACTCTAGAGATGTCTTACGTCTAAGTTCTAACCTGAGCATAGACACATGAACTTCGACCACCCCACTTGTCATCTTTTGAATAATTCCGTCGTCTTGTCACCATTTCCTTTGACAATCTGTTACTCTCTGCTTTGTTGCTGTGACAAGCTGTGCAAGTCAATTTATGCATTGGGTGGGATGAATCTCGCAAGATCAAATCAACATAATCCAATAGTCAAATGATTTCACTATACAACTGTTCATTCATTCCAATAAAGTAAGGTCAGTGTTGACGAACAGAGGTTATCAGTTAACTTCATGGGTCTATTTAGTAAGAAGGTGAAAAGATAAATATTTGGTATCCAATTTGATCTTATAGAAGATGATAGACGAACAGAGGTTATCAGTTATCAGTTTCGTGGTACAAGTACATTTTACATCTGCTCATATACATCTTTCACTGATTATGATCACAAACGATCCGCCTTGTGCAAAGAAAAGAAACCCAACGTTCTTGAACACTCCTTAGATGACCTGTTGAAATCAAACCTTCTCAAATCCGTTAAGATCTTAATGAATGCATGGAATCATGGGAAACAAGTCTCTCCTCTTTAAGTAGATATAACTCTCCTTTGACACACCGGGGTCTAAAAAGCAATGCAACTTCTCCATGCAATAAGAGAAATTCAAGAAAAAGTTTTTCCAATAAACATTCTACTACCTTTTGTTGTTTTGAAGACCAAAGGACCTCCAGTCTTGGGTAAACACTCATAGGGGGATTTCATCTCTCATTCTACCATTCCTTTCTTCTTCAACCTGTGAATGGGACGGACCTGGAGTAGGCACAAAAGCCCCGTTCGCGGTATGCTCAAAAATGTCTGTAACCCGTCTACCCTGGACACTACGGTGGTTCTCATCCGGAGCATATAGCAAATTCATCCCACACCTTATCACCTTGCAGCATTCTAGTTCCCTTTCAGTTTCATCACTAAGGTAGAATTCGAATGAGGCACTAGTGAGATGACATCTATTACCTTCATTACTCTCTTCTCTCCATCCAAAGACTGCCGCATTACAGTTGTTATAACTAATAAACACATGGTCAGATCCAAGTTTTCGTGGTTCATGGCAAGATGATCCACATGACTCGTTCCATCCCTCAAGACAAAAACTAAAGCTGATAGACTGACCATTTTTATTTTTGAATTTGCTCTTGCATCTTACAGATAAACGGTTGGTATGACGACCTTCATGATCCTTGAAGGTGACAACAACACATTTCTTAGATCGCATAGCTTAGCTAATTCTTCTAGGCACCAGGGAGAGTCAGCATAGTTCCGGGAAAAGACGACGACGGAAGCCGCCGAGTCCTCCACAGCTGCGACGAAACTTTTATGGATCTCATCTCCTCCCTGCATACTGTAGATGTCGAGGAAGACATGGACCTTTTCCTTGCCGTTGAGCGCACCATAGAGACGCTTTGTGATGTAGTGGCGCGTGTCTACGCCTCGGTAACTGTGATATACGTCAAACCTGAACCTATGCGATTTCGAAACAACGTCAGTCTCCATCTCCGATCTTCCTATTCCAAGTCAATTCTGAAAGTCAACTCTGTGTTTTTTCCTTGGAATCATGTAAATCACTTCACGGCTGTTCGATTATTGCTCGGCTCCGCAATTATCTCTTTCTCCAGCTCGACGGTGGTCAGAGAAGAACTCACGCAACCGTGTTGAGAATCTGGATTGCATTGTTTGACTACACGATGAAGACACGATGCAGACAAAACTTTCGATTTTTGGGAATCCGTAATATAGTAATGTCTACTTTAGATTTTGATGGGACGACGATCTATTTCCACACGGGAACTATCGCGATCAGATCCACACACAACTAATGCCTTGTTCTATATCCACCCAAAACAAAAGTTTAATTCCTTAATACACACATAATGGAAGTTCGAAATCTTAATCCACACAAATGTCGGTTTTTGTCGGTTTTAATCGGTTTACTATTTACCAAACTATTTTAACCATCTAATACAAACAAAACTAAACCAAATTTAAACCGATTATAATCCAATTGGAACAAAAATAAACCCTAAAATAACAAAAATCCCCAAATACAAAAGTCAAATGGTTCAATTCCCAAATCTAAATCCCCAAATCTCGGTAACTTTCTTGCTACCATCATCAATCTCATCTTCACGAGGCTTAATCACCAAAGGCTTAAGAGGTTCAATACGTTTTGAATTCCCAGACCCGGATCTCCTTCAAACGAGCATAACAATACAACCAATGAGAACAGCTATGGAAGTTGTCACAATCATAGCGAATTCATAGTTGAAACTGCTTCGTGAATATCCTAAACCCCATATTTGATTACAACACATTCATAATTTTAAATCGAAAATAGGAATTGTTTTAATTATAAATTCAAAAATGTTTTAAGTTATTAGGGTTTGAAAGTTTTTAATAACCAAAGCATACAAATTCCATTTTATCATAACCAAGATTTGAAAGTTTGAATTTTTAATTTCTGGGTTTTGCTAGTTGTTTTGATTTCAAAAATGGTACACTGGAGATTTTAATTCCGGTCATATGAGATAAAATAAGAAGAATGATTGGGAAGAGATTGTGGAAGCAGACATTTTTTTCAGTTTCTGGGTTTTGTTAGTAGACTTAGAGAAGAAGAACAAGAAGAATAGACGAGAAAGGAGAAGAAAACAATTTTTTTCTTTCTTAAATTATTTTAAATGATTATAAACAACTAAAATTTGTTAAAATTAAATTTTAAAAGTGTGTGGGTTTAGAATCGGTTTAGGTGGTTTAGATATAATTTTAAAACAGTAAACCAATGGTAACCATAGATTATAGGTATTTAATATCCGAACTATGAATCTGTGTGGATTGAGATTTCAAACTTTGATTTGATGGATATTAAGGAATTAAACTTTTGTTTTGTGTAAATATAGAAAGAGGCATTAGTTCTGTGTGGAAATAGATTGTGGATCCGATATTGATATTTTAGTTAAATCTCATTTTCTATTTGTAGAATATTTAATTTTAAGAATATTAGTTTGAAGAGAAATTTTCTCAAATAGCACTAATTGAACTTTTTGTTTTGCAAATAGCATTCTTTCTTTTTTTGATAAAAATAGCATTTTTATAAAAAATAAATTTTAAATTTTTTGTTTGGATTAAGTAATGTACAATTTAAGATATAGTTTATTTTGAATGAAATGTATAATTTAGGGTTTAGGGCTTAGAGTTTAAGATTTTAAACCTTAAACTCTAAATCTTAAACCCTAAAAAGATGAGCTTAGTAGATTTTGTGTTATATAAGGAAAATAATGTTTAGTAAAAATGTTATTTTTGTCTAGAAAAAAAGAATGTTATTTATGGAACAAAAACTTCATTTAGTGCCATTTATGAAAATTGCCCAAGTTTGAATATACATATTCTATTAAGTTTTTTTACATTTGTATGATAATGACTTTCCTTCTCTTAGGAGGGTGTATTGAAAATAAAATTTTAGGAGATTTGGTGGGATTGAAGATATTTGGTTTTTTAAGAGATTTAAGGTGAGATTTTGGATATTTAGTGAAATTGTTAAGATCTTTTAATTAATTAACTTGTGATTTGATGAGATTTATAGAGGAAAACAAACATCTTTAAGTGATTTTGGGAGACTTTTAAAGCAAAAAAGGTAAAAAAAAAAAAAAATTTCTTCAAACTTTCGAAACAGGAAAGTAACAATCTGCAAAAAAAAAAGAATTGATATTTTCGATATCGATGGTAGTTGTAAAACTTTTAACATCTCTGAGTTAGATTAATATATAGTCCAAAACATTGTTATCGAGAGCCCCAAGAAGGAATAAAATTCACATCACCACCGTCAAGAATCCATTGCATGGCTCGTTTGCAGGCTTTATCTTGTCCTCCATTGGGACCTTCACTGAGCATACGCAAGCATACGTAGTGTTGTGCAGAACATAACGCTCTTGCCTTCAACGTGTAGTCCCCATCCACCATCATCATTCTGCAAATTAAAGGATAAACACACAAATTAACTGAGGATCCCTTTTTAAAAATCTAAGCAAAGAAATGCATAACTGTTAATACCTGGTGACAATAGATATATCGAAGCATCTCATTGCAATGTTCTGCATCAAATATCTAACTCGAGGTGTCTGTAAATTTAGAGAATATGTGTTTCTTATTGATCATCAAAACCTTTGTACATTGATATTTATACATACTCAATACACGGCTAACCCTAATATTTACTTGTCGAACACACAAAACCCAATAATATACATTCAGCCCAATACTCCCCCTCAAGTTGGAGCGTGGAGGTTCGAAATGCCCAACTTGGAGACTATATATTCAAATTGTGGACGACCAAGTGCCTTTGTCAAAATGTCCGCAAGTTGTTCCATTGTACGAACATGTGCAGTAGAGATCAAATCATCTTGAATTGCATCACGTATCACATGACAATCAACTTCAATATACTTGGTGCGTTCATGAAAAACTGGATTCGCGGCTATGTGGATAGCTGCTTGAGAATCACAGAACAAGCAAGTCGGAGTTGTCTGTGGAGCACCAAGATCCTCCAATAGTTGTCGCAGCCAAATAATCTCATCGGTGGCTCGAGCCATTGCCCGAAATTCAGCCTCAACCGAAGATCTTGACACAGTCTTTTGTTTCTTAGTTTTTCAGGAAATAGGAGAACCACCAAGAAATGTAATATATGAGCTTAAAGACCGACGGGACAGCGGGCAAGATGCATAGTCAGAATCACAATAAGCTGTAAGATTTAAATCCAAGTCAGAACGCAACATGATACCTTGACCCGGAGATCCTTTGAGAAATGAACAACCCTGAGAGCTGCATCCCAATGAGCTTCACGTGGCTGCTGCATAAATTGCGACAACACATGAACAGAATAACACAAATCAGGGCGTGTGGTCAGCAGGTAAATCAGACGTCCCACAAGACACCGGTAGCGAGCTGGGTCAGAAATAAGGGGACTCTCATCAAGAGCCAGCTGTTGATATTGTTCCATAGGCGTCGCTGCGGGTTTTGATCCAAGAAGTCCAGTCTCAGTTACAATATCCAGAATATATTTTCGCTGAGACAAAAAAATACCTTCTTCATTGCGAGCAACCTCCAAACCAAGAAAATATTTTGCTTTGCCAAGATCCTTCATACGAAACCAAGTGCCCAAATAATCTTTAAACTTTGTTAGTGTGGGAATATCATTACCACAAACCAACAAGTCATCAACATAGACCAAGACGCGGAGTTCAATCTCACCACGAGTGAGAGTGAAAAGAGAGTAATCCGCATATGACTGAGTAAAATCAAATGTTTTCAATGCAGAAGCAAGTCTAGCAAACCAACAACGTGGAGCTTGCTTAAGACCATATAAAGACTTGTGCAAACGGCAAACCTTATTAAGATCCGGATGATGAAAACCCAATGGAAGCTTCATATATACCTTTTCTTTGAGATCACCATTTAGAAAAGCATTGTAGACATCCATGTGGTAAACTTCCCAATTCTTTGCAGACACAATACGAAGCAAGTTGCGAACTGTGGACATCTTAGCAACAGGAGCAAATGTCTCATCATAGTCTTCCCCTGCAACTTGATGATTCCCAAGGACTACTAACCTTGGTTTGTATCTCTCTATTGTACCATCCGCATTATATTTTATCTTAAACACCCACTGATTTCCAAGAGCCTCTTTTCCATGAGGCAAATCTACAAAACTAAAAGCACCACTTTCTTGTAAACCATCAACTTCAAATGTCATAGCATTGTTCCAAACTTTATCCTTCATTGCTTCTTTATAACCTCTTGGTTCTGTTCCTGCTAATATGGCGGCAAGAAAAGCTTGATGACCAGAAGAAAACAAGTCATCAGAAATGTATTCATGAAGAGGATAAGGTGTAGTACCTGGTGTTGTGACCGTAGCCGAGGAATCTGATGGAGAAGCCGGAGGAACGTGAGGAGTGGAGAATGTATTATCTTTGCTTGTGTAATGTGTCACATAACCTTTCAGGCAAACATTAGGGAAACATTGACGCTCACTTCATCTTAAAAGTTGTTCCGGAGCCAAGTCAACACTTGGAGCACTAGCAGAATCAGAAACTTGTACCAACGGAGAAGAAACAGATTCTGAAGTAGAAGACGAAGGCAGAGAAGAACTCGGTTCAGGAGAAGTTACAGCCAAAGGAGTAGTTTTTGGAGAGCTAGAATCCGGAGAGCTTGGTTCCGGCGTTGGAAAACCTGGAGACTCGGGTTGTGGGATATTAGGAGTTGTATCAATATTCCCCCTATCTGAAGAACTGGGTCTGAGAATCCAATCCTCATCTTAGAAATGATCTGATGAAAGAGGAACAATTGTTTCTTGCGTAAGAATCTTTTGTTGATTGAAAAGGAAACACGTCCTCTTGAAAAATCACATCACGAGAGACAAAAAAATCTTATGTTTCAAGATCATAAACAGACCATCCTTTTTTACCAAAGGGGTACCCAACAAAAATGCAATGACGACTCCGCAGACCAAATTTATCTTTATCACGAGCGCGAAAGTGTGTATAACAAGAAGACCCATACGCGGAGCTCATTGTAATTCGGTGGAGTGCCAAAAAGAACTTCATGAGGAGTCTGGCCTCCATGAATTTGTATAGGTGTTCGATTGATAAGATGTGCTGCCGTAAGAATGGCTTCTCCCCAAAACTTAACTGGAAGATGTGCCTGAAATAACAAAGAACGAGTAACGTTTAAAATATGACAATGCTTACGCTCGACACGGCCGTTTTGTTGAGGAGTTCCGACACATGAGGTTTGGTGAATAATGCCTTGCTCTTTAAAGAAAGATCCAAGACACATAAACTCTGTGCCGTTGTCGCTACGCACCATTTTAACAGATTTTCCAAACTGTTTTTCGGCATAAACTGTTTTTCGGCATAAACTGTTTCAGACTTTTCAAGCAAGAGATGGAGCCAAACAGATTGTGAGAAATCATCTACGATGGTAAAAGAATAAGTAGCACTACAAGAAGATCGAGTCCGATACAGTCCCCAAACATCAACATGATATAAATCAAAACATTCCTTTGTTTTATTAAAACTGTCTGGAAAAATTTCCCGTGTTTGCTTTGCTTTAAAGCACACATCACAATCACTTGAACTAGATGATTTCAAAGAAGTATTAAAAGGCAAATTTGAAATAGCTGAAAATGACGGATGTCACAACCGACTATGCCACAAATCCTTGTCAGAAATTGCATTCACTTTGTATGCTTGAACCATTGCGACATCCGAAAGATAATACACTCTGTCACGTTCTTCACCGGCTCCAATCAGGATCCTCGAAAAACGGTCATGTAAGACACACAGAGTATCAGTAAATAAAGCAAAACAATTCTTGAATTGTTTTAACAATTTCGAGACTGAGATCAATGAGCAGTTGAGGTTTGGCACATATAAGACATTATAAAGCTTAATTGTATCTGTAAGTGAAAATACTCCCATGATTGTTGAAAGAGTTTTGCTACCATCCGCAATTCCAATAGAACATGGCACTGTATCTGTAATATCACACAACATGTCGAGATTTTCGGTCATATGGTGAGAAGCTCGCGTATCTATTATAATATCTCCAAAAATCTTACCAGAAAGTTTTGAAGGTTTGGAAGGAGGGTTACCACCACCAGTTGTCTTTTCTTGTGCCATCATCCCAATTGCTTTCCATTGTTCTGCAGTCAGTTCCGGGAAAACAAATTCATTGGAGCTGGTTGCATGAGCCACATGAGCAAAACCGCGACCACGACCAGAAGATGGGGGCTGCGATGAACCACGACCTCCGTGAGTGGATCCTCTGCCACCATTCCGAGAACTGCGTTCGGTCCACCAATCAGGGTAACCGTGTAATTGCCAGCAAAAATTCTTCTCATGTCCTGTTTTGCCACAATGGGAGCAGAGATTGTTGGATCGATCTCTGTTTCGAGTAGTCCCTGTCAAAACAGAGTCATCTTGACGGAGGGCCAAACTGGTATCAGCATCTCGACGAGAAACGAACCCAACAGCGTCGTGATGCTCTTTTGATTTGGAATTAGTGAGTCTTTGTTCTTCTCTGATTATTCTTGCATAAGCTGTGCCGAGATCAGGAGACGGTTCTGCATCTATGAGAGAAGCAATTATGTTGTCAAACCGAGATTTATCCAATCCCATCACAAACTAGTGTAGTTTTTCTTCTTCTCTTTCTTGTGCAAAACTGACACTAGCAGCACAAGAACAAACTAGCAGAGGCTTGTAACTGTGCAACTCATCCCACATCATCGTTAGACATCCGTAGTAATCAATCACAGATTGTCTGTCTTGGCGACATGATGCTAACTGAATGCGAAGATGATGAATTCACACCTTATTACCAATAGGAAAACGTTTCTTCAAACATACCCACAAATCATGTGCGTTGGTGAGAAACGAAACTGTGGAACGGACTTGGGGTGTAATAGAAGCCCGTAACCAACCAATAACCATGGAGTTAACCGAGGTCCATGCTTCGAGATCTGGACTATCAGCCGCAGGTTGCTTCAAAGTTCACTCGATGAATCCTATCTTCTTCTTTGCTTGGAGAGTATTAATCATCTCATAAGCCCATTCATTGTAATTCTCCCCTGTTAACATCACCGGGACAATCACTGCACCTGGATTATCGGAGGAAAACAACGAGTATGACGTGATCTCTGTGGAATCACCACGACCCACAACTAAATCACCAGCCATCTTAATCAAAGAAAGCTTATGAAATCAAAGAAAATCGAAAAAAAAAATTAGGTTTCAGGAAAATGCTCTGATACCATGTAAATTTAGAGAATATGTATTTCTTATTGATCATCAAAACCTTTGTACATCGATATTTATACATACTCAATACACAGCTAACCCTTATATTTACTTGTCGTACACACAAAGCCCAATAATATACATTCAGCCCAATAGTGTCCTATGATATACAAACAAAATACCTGCAGCATAATTTTTTCAGTTTCAATATTTGTGGCGTAATAGATACTGTGTCTGTAATACTAACCTTAACATAATTCTCCCATAGACAAATTGAAACATACCAATGGAGGAAGGAAGAAGAGAGGTCCAGTGATTTCTGCCAGTCAGTGGCCATCGGAGGCCTGCAAAGCTGAGAAGAAAGAAATTCCTCTCTGTAAAGCATCTGTTGCATTTTTAGGCGTTATTACTTTGCCGTCGTTAATCTTTATCGGCGGGATCACTTGCTCTAATTATCCCGCTTTCAAAAACTGTTTGTCGCTTACATTGGCTTGGGAGATTCTGGGTTCAATCCAATTTTGGGTTCAATCCAAAAGGGACGATAAACAGTTTTTTTTTGTTAATTTGTTTATTTTTTTCAATTTTTCTCTAATACCATATATTTAGCTGTGATTTTTTCAGTTCAAATTTTCAACTAAAAAAAGTATCCAAAATCTCCTAAAGTTACAATTGCCCATTTAAGAAAAAATTGTTTCATTTTGAATAACAGAAGATTTGCTATCACTTTTACAAATTCTTATTTGAATAACATGAGATTTTGAGTAATTTTAGATGATTTTCTACAAATTCAAAGTTTAATAACATAGAATTTGATAAGTGATTTAAAAATTACAAGTTGAATAACAGAGGATTTTAAGAAAAAACAAAATCTTCTAAAATTCTACTTTCAATAAACCTCCTAAGACTTTGACGCGGCAATTTTTAATTGGAAGATAAATTTGTTTTTTTTTTTTAAATCTCTTTTTCTTTCTCGCAAAATCTCTTTTTTCCTTTATTTATGAAAATTTATTTTTCTTTTTCTTTTTCCTTAATTAACTCTAAAGACTAATGAGGATTTTCTTAGTTTATGTTCTTAGATAGATATATTAAAAAATTTATATAAATTATAGTCTACCTTGTATTTTAAAATGATATAATAATTTTTTGTTAGAGCCTAAGACTAATGGTTGGTTTGGAAGAAAACCAAATGATAGCTCATTAAATTTTGCATCATCTCATTATTGTTACTTTATTATTTAACTAGGTGATCATTCCGCGCATCTCGTGCAGGACAAAATTGATTTTATTCTTAATGAACTAATATTATTTCTTGATATCAACATTTTTAATAAATTAAAATAAAATAAAAACAAAAAAATAGTAAAAAAAAGCTTTAGATGAAACATCTAAAGATATTATCGTCATAGAAAATCTTGACAACATAAAATTATTTATTCATAATTAGTAGGTAAAGATTTTTAAACTATGATTCTGTAACATGTAAATAAAATTTTAAATGACATAAATTATTAAAGTAAAACAAAATTTCAAATAAGAAAACAACAACCAAATAGATTCTGAATATTATATGTCACGTAACTCATCAACCTCAGGCAGATCAGGATTTAAAAGAACATGAGATAAACCACGATGGCTGTTAATGAAAATTAAATAATCTCATAAAGAAAAATTATTGACATAATTTTATTAGACATGTTTAAATTATATATATAGATCAATATTATCATATCTTCTTACACAACAAAATTATGGTCTAATAAATTTTCTTTTACTATTCCCTCCGTATTTTATTTTTTTTGTAGTTTTAGGTTTTTAAATTTGTTTCATTTTATTTGTTGTTTTGGGTTTCCAATGCAAATGTTTGGTGAGAGTTCTATTTTTACCTCTTTTATTTTATTGTTATAACCAATGAAATAAAATCAACTATACATTAATTGAAGGTAAAACAGACAAATTAAATGTTTTTTTAATATGTGTGAAAAAACCAAAAACTACAAACAAAAAGAAACCGAGAGAGTAATATAATTGCAAAATACACACCATAATATTATATACTTTTTTGACATTGTCCTTAAATATGTTTGGTGACAACCAAAAATAAACTATTTTTTAGCCCCGTACCTGTAAAGAAATCCGGAGATATTCCGGATCAAATTCATGACTTTCCTCCATCGGTGACTTTTCTCCTCGCTGAATCTTTTCGAGTGCTCTTCAAACTCCATCTCGAAAAGACCGTTCTGTTTCCAAAAACTAACCTTATAATAGTATCAGAGTTACAGAGCTAAGCTGCATAAAAAACGTCAAAGCCAAGTGTTATAATCATATTAAAAGCTACACCATAAGCAGAGCAAACAAATCGAAGACTGTTGATAAATGATTCCATCACGTCAAACAAGTTTTTCTACCTTGTAATTAAGGTCTATGAAAGAATATGGTCATTCAGAAACAGGATTTCTTCAAAAAGCTTTGAAAGCTTCCTCGAATTGTCTTCCTTAACATTTGCAGGAACCTTCTCTTCGTACCCACTCACTCCCATCACCTTCTGCAACTTCTCCATTTGCTTATGTAATTCCACAACCTTGTTACTGATTTTCTCACGCTCAGCTTCTGTATTCACGCCTGTTCCATTCAATTTTAGATACACCTTGAAGTTCTCGTTCACCATCTCAACAACAGCAGATCCACCATGTGCTGCTTTGTCTTCTTCTTCTTCTCCCTTCAACACAGCTTCAAAAGACGAGAGGTTTTCTAGAGTTCTGATTTCCAGCTCATGTGATTCCAAAACCCCCAATGTTAACACGTTTTCACACAGAGCAAACGCATTTAACTTTCCATTTCCCTTTGACTCTGCAGCTCTCAACGCCCTAAGATTCTTCACAGTCGCCAGAGCCATGTCCATTTCTGTTTCCACCTTCTCGTTTGTCCACTTTTCTACAGGAGATGGGTACTCACATATCATTATAGAAGCCTTCCGTTCACAGTCTTCCCGTGAGGGCAACCTCTGCCACAGCTCTTCCGTTACAAACGGCATAAACGGATGCAGTAACCTCAAGCCAGTCTCGAGGCACGTCCAGAGAGCGTCTTGAGCATGAATCCTTCCTGGATTTTCACCACAAAAACAAGGCTTAACTGCTTCAATAAACACATCACAGAATTGGTATTGCCACCAAGCATAAACTGTGTTGGCTGCATCCGCTAACTCAAAAGCATTCAAGGAATCAACTGTCTTTGATATTGTCTTATTCAGTACAGAGAGAATCCATTGGCAGGAGAAAGGCATGGTTTCAGGTGTTAGAGTTTGCAGAGGAGGAGAATAAGCATCGCCAAGCTTCATCATCGCAAATCTAACCGCATTCCACAGTTTGTTACACCACTGACGGTAACCAACAACTCGGAAAAGAACCTTCCTGAACGGAACATCACCACCACCCACTTTTATTCCCAACATAACCATACGAGCCACCCAGAAAAACAGAATGTCGTATCCTGTTTCAAGAACAGACGTTGGATAGAAAGCTTTGAAGTCCTCAGTTTCATCTGGCCATCCCAAAACAGACAACGGAAATAGCCCAGAGGAAAACCAAGTGTCAAGCACATCAGGGTCTTGAGAGAGCTCCCACAAACTCTTCCCAGCGAATTTAACCGCAGCTTCTTTCCGAGCTTCTTCCTCGTTTCTAGCAACAATCCAATGGTCACTGTACGCACCTGTTTCCTTAAGCTGATCTTGTTCAAGAGTGGCGTACCACGCTGGTATTCTATGACCCCACCAAAGCTGCCTCGAGATGCACCAGTCACATATGTTATCTAACCATCTTCTCCATTCCGCAGAGTACTGCTTTGGTACAAACTCGATTCTCCCATTGGCAGCAACATCAAGAGCCTCCTTTGCCATACCTTTGCAACTCACGTACCACTGAGGCTTAATCATAGGCTCAGAAACATCATTACTTCTTGAGCATACCCCAATCCTCATTTCATTGTTTTTCTCACCTCTGTACAAACCCTTCTTACGCAGTGCTTCAACAACAGCTTCACGAGCCGCAAACCGCAGCATACCTTTGAATTCATCGCCGCCATTCGGGTTGATCCTTCCATCATCGGTGAATATGTTGATAAACTTCAGATTGTGACGCTTTCCCACCTCGAAATCCTTAGGGTCATGCGCTGGATAATCTTAACACAACCAGTACCAACGTTTGGATCAACAAGTATCTCATCGCAGATGATTGGTAGCTTCCTCCCATTGAACGGATGCACAGCAAACTCTCTGTGAAGATGCTTGTATCTTGCATCATTAGGATGAACAGCAATCGCGGTATCGCCGAGCATTGTCTCAACTCTGGTAGTTGCAACAACCACCTCACCGTCTCCTTTCTCGAGAGGATATGCAAAAGAAGTGATCACACCAAAATCTACTGGTTTGTCATACCCAGGAACTTTGATTGGTGTTCTTTCTTTGATATCTATATGCTCAACCTCACGCTCAGATAAAGCTGTTCTAAGGAAACAGTCCCAATGAACAAGGCGGAGATCTCTGTAGATAAGTCCTTCCTTGTGTAACAACACAAAGGCTTCAGTGACAGCCTTTGATCTTTGCTCATCCATCGTGAAACACTCACGAGACCAGTCAAGAGATGATCCCATACGACGTAGCTGTGTTTGTATTGTACCACCATACTTGTTCTTCCATTCCCAAACATGTTTTTAAAAATCTTCACGGCCAAAGTCATGTCTGGTCATTCCTGTTTCGTGGCTGAGATGTTTCTCCACCACAATCTGTGTAACGATACCGGCATGGTCAAAACCAGGAACCCACAAAGCATTGAAACCAGACATTCTCTTCCAACGAATCAGTGTGTCTTGGATCGCACATGTTAGTGCGTGGCCTATATGCAACGCTCCAGTAACATTAGGAGGAGGAAGAATAATCACGAAATTTGGTTTCGAACTCGTCGCATCAGCTTTGAAAAACTCGGATTTCTCTTCAACTAGTGCTATTTGAGAGAATTCCTCTAGTCTTTTCCTCTCGCCAAAGGGAGTTTCTGGGTCAATGAAATCCTCAGGATTCTCTTCTCCTTTGCCGTGACTCTTCTTCTCAGTGTTTTTTCTAGTTTGCAAATTAGAATCCTTGCTTTCTTCTTTCAGCCTTGCTTTCTCCAAAGCTTTTTCTTTCTTCAGTGCTTTCTCTATAGCCTTGTCATCTTTTTTCTGTTTCCGCTCCATCTCTACGGAATTAGGGTTTCCAGTTTCCACAACGTTAATCAATTTCCAAACTCGATCTAAAATATACTTAGTGTCGATCGATCCTTTACACTTAAATACAGAAACGAGTGACTTTTAAATCACTTATAAATTCGCTATTGGGCTTTTATTATTTAGGTTATTTGGTGACCCTCTTTCCAAGTCTTACATGGAAACTGAGAATAAAGGATGTAAAATCCTCAGTGTCACGTAAAATTGATAGAGAAACTCACATAGTGATGTGCCCAGGCGTCTTTTTTGATAGAGAACCTACAATAATAAGCAGATACAAAGCCTTAGACGGTGAATCATTCAGTGACCGTTAATTCGATGAGAACTCAAGATCAGGTTGATCCATGTAGAAACATAAAACCTTTGGGAATTTTTTAAGTGGCTGCAAACCACTATTTGGATTTTTAAATTGATATAGCAAACTAACTACAATAAGTTTCAGAGATTTACTTAGGACCTGAGAATCATCAGAAAGCCACACTATACATTCCAAACTCATAACTGCTGTATTGCTGCCAGATGAAACAAGAGAAAACTATACTCTAGAATAAAATTTCAGATAAACTAACAATGATAATGAGGACCAACCTAAGTGTGCATTTCAAAAGCCAAGTCATCATCTCTGTCCTCGAAAACTGCTTTCTCATAAGGTGTAGATTGTTGCTGCACCAAAAACGAATCAAACTCAAGAATACCCCTAAACTCAAAGTGGAATATGAACTGCAAGGAAGTGGATATAAGACTCACAAGATTGGATGCCACAGCTTCAACGTAAGAATTAGTTCTGGAAGGATCATATGAGGGAAATGTAACGAGCAGCTAAAATTTCGCCCAAAACACAATCTTTTTCCGTAGAGTGGTGCTTCTAGAATCACTTTCCTATTCCTCCCATAACTAAGAACCTTCCATCAACAACAAAAACCACTGAGATAAATCCCAAAGATCGAAACTTTACGAAGAATAAGCCATATAAGAAAGAAACAGAACTGCCCACACGATCAAATTGAAATAAGTAGAAAATAGTGTGTTTTACTCTGAAACCCATTTATTCCTTTGACTTTATAACAAAAGTACTATACAAACACACCAGTTGCAAAGGATTTTTATTCTATCTATACTTTTTTTTTAAAACATATATAATAGGAGAGTCATTATTTTGATTTTTGAAGCAGAGTTAGAAATAAGAAGATTCCAGTTTCTTAGCTCTCTCTCCTGCACTCTCAGCCTCTACATTGCCTTCCATGGCGTAACTCTTCTCCTGCCACCAAAAAACACATCGTTTCGTCATCTCCAACCCCATTTACATATGATATAAACACACAAAGTGAAGTCCTTTGCTTCAGAATGCATATTATATTTACCAGCAAACGCCACATGAAAGGAACACCATCTCTGACCTTTATCCTCTCTTTGATCACTTCTTTAGCTGTATTAGATCAGAGCCAAGAGTGTGTTATCGTTGTTATACTAAACAAGATGAATATCAAACTAAACCCGAGTTAGACTCTACAACAAGCAATGTACCAGTGGAGAATTGGCCTGTCTTTAGCAGTAGCTGGCACCACATATCATTGAAAACATCTATCTGTTCATCTGATGCCCCAACGATCTATTATTAACCATCAAACAGTTAAAAAAAGAACCATCAAAAGGTGTTTGATCAAGAAGAGTTTTTGACTTAGTTTCAGGAGATTTGTTTTACCTTATAACCAACAGCGTTAAACTCTGAACCGAGTAGTTCTAGAGTCTGTTTGTAGTTGCCCTTTGCGTATTCATACACAGCTTCCCCGAGCTGATATGAAAACAAGAATGATAGTGAAAGTAGCTACAAAGAAAAAGACAATCAAAGAGGGGGTGGTGTGAACACACAAACCTGAATCCCTTTCTGCATCACTTGTTGTTTCTTCTTGTTCATCTTCGATATTCTGCAAGAACAACACAAGTTCACAACAAATCCGACATCAATCAGAAAACTGTAGAAGAAAAGGAATTCACACTAACCTGAACTTTAGACCCTCTAGTAATGCATGAGCCTTTGAAGTCTCTCCAACCTTTGCTAATGCCCAAACTATCAATATATCGAGGTGCCATTCCAAATACCAGTTTGCCTGAAATGTTTAAAGCAAGTGGCTGATAAATAAAACCCTATCAAACGGTGTGAGATGTTATACTTATAGTCCACTATTGCATGGCTTACCTGATCAGTTAAACGAACTGCAAGGATTTTGAGACGGTCTTCGAAACCATCAAGAGCATCCCTTACATCCAAACGCAACAACAAGCCTAGCGCATTGAGATAAACCTAAAGAGTTGCAGACAGTTGAATAATGGATAGAGGAAGCAAAAGCATAACTCTTAAAAACGAAAAGAGGATTACTTCAGGAGGAACAGCATCATCTTTCTCCAACTCTTTCCAGATGTAATGATCATATATCTCCTCTACTTTGCTCATTGCTGACCCTCCTTCCAAGTAACAAAGAGCAACATGCCACCAATTGTGTGTATACCTGAAAATTTATATACACGTTATAAAAAAAATATCATGGATTCTAAATGATAAGAGAATATAGCTTGATAATAAGTGTGAGAGTCTCCAGGTAAGAGGGAAATGCTTTACATGAAGGATGAGCCTGACTTCCAAGATTCTGCAAGTCCTTCCATGAATTCCACTGCTTCTTTAAACCGACATTCATGTTGAAGAACATGACACAGCTGAGTAAAATACATAGAAAATTTTATCAGGCAAAGAACTACCGAGCCGTACAAAGAAACTGAGAATAAAGGATGTAAATACTTAATGAAACTCACACAGTGATGTGCCCAGGCGTCTTCTTTGTTTATCTCATAGCCTTTTCTTGAAGCTACCGCAGCTTCTTCCATTCGACCAAGTTCCAACAATGGAAAAGCCAGTGTACCGTGTATATAACTTTCTTCTTGATTCACAGGTAGAACCTACAATAATTAATAGGCAGATACAAAAGCCTTAGACGGTGAGTCATTCAGTGACAGTCAATTCAATGAGAACTAAAGTACCTGCTGAACAAGACCCAAAAAGGGACCAGGTTGACCCATGTAGAAACATAAAAGCTGTGCTCTCTTCAAAGAGGCCAAATCCTTTGGGAATCTTTGAAGTAGCTGCAAACCACAATTTGGATTCAAACAAGGGACACTCGAAATGACATAGCAAGCTAAAAACAGAAACTTTCAGAGAATATGCATATTTCAGATAAACTAACAATGAAAGTAAGGACCAACCTCAGTGTGCATCTCAAAAGCCAAGTCATCATCCCTGTCCTCGGAGATCAGGTAATGAACAGCCTCGAAAACTGCTTTCTCATAAGGTGTAGATTGTTCCTGAAGCCAACAAATTAAACTCAGGAGTTTCCCACAAAACCAAAGTAGGATATAAAATACAGGGCAATGGATAGGTAGATATAATAAGACTGACAAGATTTGATGCCGCAGCTTCAACGTGGGAATTAGCTCTGGAAGGATCAGATGAAGAAAGGTAATGAGCAGCTAAAATGTTTCCCAAAACACAATCTTTATCGTAGAATGGTGCTTTTAAAATCACTTTCCTATTCCTCCCATAACTCAGAACCTTCCATCAACAGTAGAACATGATCAATAAGAATCACTGAGATGAATGAATTACAAAGATCGAAACTTTAAGAAGAATAAGCCAAAGAAAACAAAGCCACAAGATCATAGTTTTCGAAAACCTCATAATTCAACTACATAAATCCAAATAAGAAATCACAATTGATACTCCTCTTTAAATTAATTTCATCATGTGTCTGTAGCTAAAGATGGTTGAAGATGAACCTGTTGATAATAAGAGTTAATTGCGTCGATGCAATCATCGGAAGAGGCATTAACCTCATAACCCCACCGGACACATCTAAGTGTTTTCTCCATTTCAAGAGGCAAAAGGTTCGAACTTTTAGCTGAAAATCTCAGCCGCTTTTGACACGAACACTTTCGTCTTTATTCTGGATTCGAAGATTGTTTGAAAGAGACGAGCGAACCATGAAGGAGAAAGCGATTTATGCATTTTACTTGTCGTCATCAATGATTCAAGTTCGTCTCTACCAGTGACGTGTCTCTCTTTTGTTTGTTTCTTGCCTAGTTTTGGATATACATTTAATTTACTTTATCCGTTTACTTTATACTACAAAAAAAATTATAAAACCGAACCAGACATTAAACCGATTAAAATTTCAATCTGTTTAAACCGTGTTTGTTGATTTATTTTTTCTTTTTTAAAACAAGAGGAGATTAGCGTAGAGAGAAAGAAAAAAAAAACAATATGAGTCCGTATGAGCATTTGTATAATTTTTGCAAAACCACATTTTTTATGGTATAAAATTTTCTCTACATTTGTATGCCACAAAGACAAAACCAACTTTTATTTTCCCAACCGACAAAAACTACTCAAAGTGGCATAAAGAAGAAATACCCAAAGTGGCATCTCAAAAGATCTCAAAAGACGACAAAGATCATTCATTCATATTCATAGTCCCACATAATGCTTTAATTGGGGATAATATCACTGTAACACTATTTTTCAACATTTATTCTCACTTTAACACTTTTTATTATATTTATATTTTTTTCAAGTTTTTGTCAAAAAATTTTACTTTTTTGCCCTCAAACAACATCAACAATTATATTCTTTCTATTTTTTATCTTTATGACCAGTTCTGAAAATCCAGCCAACTAAATTCAACAAATAAATAAATAAATAAACTTAACAAAAATAAATATAATCTCTTTTTCTCCTCTTCTCTCTCATCCGTCTTTTTTCTCTTATCCAGAGATTTCTTCTTCCTTGTTCTTCTCCTCACTTTGGATTTTTTTAATCTTTCGAATTATTTTTTCTCTTTGTTTTAAATCTAAATATCCCTGGCATCAAATCAAAAAATGTTGAAGAGAAATAATTCCTTTTCTTAGTGTTGAACCGTAAGGAGAGTGGTGTCAAAGGAAGAAATTAGCCCATCCACTAGACATTGTTCATATATATTTGAGCAGTTCACGTTGGATAAAGAAGATGGATTTTGATTTCACTTATCACTTTTTTTGTTAAGCTTTGAAAATTCAACATTTTTAAATAATTTGAAAATTTATGTGTAGCTCATTTGCTTTAAATGAAGAACATTTACAACATTCTAAACTTCAATTTGTAACAATGAATACTTTTTTTGTATAGATACAAAAGTCATAATCACAAAAGCCATAATCACTAAACCCTGAATTTTGCATAGATACAAAAGCCATAATCACCAATTTTAAATTATATGTCAAACTTGATAATTTGGTTTTTCTCTTGTGTTTGCTTACAAGGTGGTGTTTTTGTGGTGATCGATTGGGTTAAATCTACTAAATATTCTAAAAACATTGAATATGGGTAAGATTAACACCGTATTGGACACAATTGTAGCCTTTTTGGATTCTTGATACAACACCATTGAATGATCTGTCTTTACTAAGCTGGTATCAAATTGGGTGTTATCATCCCTGTTGAAATCTATGGTTGATTCATACGAATTTGAGGCTAGAGTTGTTCTTTCAATCTTAGTTCTCTTCATTTTGTTTGTCTGAAATGAGCAGTGATGGCTGTAAAGAATTAATTGAATTATATGTAATTAAATTAATTGAGGAATCTGTTCGTGGGAACAATGGCTTTATTGCTCTAAGCTTGATTGTTTCGAAAAGAATTAGGATTGGATGAAATCAAAGAAAGTTTTGAGTTGTGAATTTTAGAAACTGGATAAATTTGATGTTTTCGATTTGTTGAATTAATGGATTCTCAAATTTGGTGTTATTTAAAAAAATAGTTTGAATGGATTTTAATGACAAATATCAAATCACAACATAAAATAAAACAAACGAGTGGCAAATATAAAATTATTATCATTGAAATCAAACTAATGTGTATATCGTTTAATGGACAGATGTATATGAACATGAGAATCAAAGCAGCATATCACAAAACATGGTAAAAATTGATGATACATGTTTCATTCTTAGATCTCCAACTAGAACATAAGAGTTACTCGTGTGGACATGGTTTAATGGACATATGTGTGTGTACATGATTTAATGGACATACGTATGTGGACATAAAGAATGAAACAACCAACAACAAGACTAATCTAAACTAATTTATCAAAAGACATGTTCCCTTTCTTTTTCCTTTACTCTGAGGCCTTTCCTTTCTCATTAAAGAGTCGTTCACTTTCTCATTAACTTGGGTCATATATGTTTTCAGTGATCCACGAGAAGCTATAAGTCTTCTAGTAATGTCATATTCTTAACCTGGATACATCCATGTGAATATATCCATGTGTTCAACGTTTGACGGATATACTTGGATGCTCTTTCTTATTCTTAAAATCAAGAATATGATTCTCAAATTTGATGTAACCTAGAAAGATATTACTAATGGATTTTCGTAACAAATATCAAATCACAGCATAAAATTAAACAAATGAGTGACAGATATAAAATTATTATCATTGAAACTGAACTAATGTGTATATCGTTTAATGGGCAGATGAATGTGGATATGAAAATGAAAGCATATTACAAAACATGGTAAAGATTGTTAATAGAAGAAGCAGCCAAGATAAATTTGTATATGTGTGGATATAGTTTTTGCATGGTCATGTCTAAGTGGACAAATTATAGTGGATACAAACGATATACATTTTCTTTGTTCTTTTGAATATGTAAAATTTGACACCAAAAAAAAGCTTTATATTATAGGTATTTGAATGATCTAATCTAATGGCTATATATGCAACTTTCATCTTTTTTATAGTTTATCTTGTCTCATTTTACCAATCTTTTCCAAAAACTCAGGCAAATATCCATGTGTCTCCGTCCATGTGTTCATGTGTTTAAGAAACATCACGACTTTACTAATTTATTTTAGAAAATCAAGAACGGAAGAGTTATGATAAGTAAGTTCTACTTGAAAGGAAGCTAATTTAAGAGCTTGAAAGATTAAATTCATATTCAACCTGAACAGTGTTAACTTTTTATGTGACAAAGAACTAGTTTAAGATCTTGACAAAGAACTAGTTTAAGAGCTTGTCAACCTATTGTCTAATAATATACAAATTATTTATTTTTCATTTAACACACTTTGTCTAATAATATAAAAATTTTGGTTTGAATTTATTTTATTATCAAATGATTATGTTTATGGTTCATTTACATAAATAGGTGTTCAGGTGTCCATGTGTTCACAAACATTTACATGTTGCTACATGGATACACCATCACTTGTATATGTCATAGTTGTGCATCTACTTGAAGATTGCCACGTCCATCTACTTGAAGATTGTCACGTCTATAACCATTTAAGCATATGCTTGCAAGTGCCACTAACATGGAGAAAACTACTATGTGTCCATAATAGTTTGTCCACGTGGACTTAATAATTTATGGAACTATAAATGGATCTTTTTTTTTTTTTTGAGAACCGATCTTTCTAGATACAAAATCTCAGGTTCATTCAAAAGAATAACTGCTCAGTCAAATTAACTCCAAGAAGAAAGGAAGAAAAGAGAGAAAGAGAAAACAATGATAACACCACCACCACACAATAGATCTTGTAATCTTAGCCATCCAATTTAAAAAATGGTATCTTATTTTAATCTTAGTCATCCAATTTAAATAAACAGCTTCCCAGGTTTATTTTTGTCCAAAACTCACCAAAATATATCAAAAAAATGTGTAAAATACAAACAAACCGGTCAAAAAGGATGTTATAGTACTATTGTCCCTTTAAAAAAAAAGCATTATTATTACTGAGCACTGAACTTCTGTTTTGCGAATGCAACAGCCTCTTCGACGGTTGGCATGTAAGGTTTGACAGCTTCATGGGCCCTAAACCTCTCGGCCCATTGGATCAAACCAGGTGTTGTCTCTTGCCGGAGAAACTTGACGCCGGGAAATGCCTCAATCGAAGAGATCGGACCCAAAATAGCTACACATGCAATGTCGAGGTAGCCTATGTTTTCTCCTCCGAAGAACCCTAATACTTTGCTCTTCTTCTGAAAGACATCTTCCAGTGTCGCCAAACACTCCGTCAGCTTTCCCGCCGCCGCTATTCTCCCTTCGTCGTCTTTTGCTCTTCCCACCGCATCGAAGGACGCAAAGCACTATTTCATACACATATGAACATAACATAATAAAACTCGTTGAGTTCATTAAACATAAAACATCTGTTTATAATCTAGAGATCTCTCTGTTTAAGTTATATAGATTGTTTTTATTATTAACTGAATACTCATGTTTAAAGATCGATCTTAATCCAATCAGATCTCAAGAACTCAAGATCAAAGCTTTTCTTGTTTAGCTCACTTGAGAAATGAAACTTTCAAACTTTTGACTAGCAAAAACAGATTTATAGAATACCCATATCTGTTTTAATCAGTAAATCGGATTTTAACCAATCAGATCTATATTTCGAGTGTCAAGATCCAAGCTTTTAGTTCAACTACACAAACTAAAGTATCAAACTTTAACAAGCAAAAAACAAAAAAAAAAAAAAAACTTTAACAAGCAAAACAGAGCATGTGTAAAATAAATCTCCATGGAAATGAGTCTAAACTCGTATTACCTTGTCGTCAACGTACTGAGCCCAAAACCGAGCAGCAGCTCGGTCTTTAGGAAGAGAAGGAAGGATGGAAGGTTCGGAGATGTCATCATGGATAAGAACAGGGACTTTCTTTTAGATGGGGTTAGACTTGATAAGGAGTTCACTCTTTGCTTTAAGAACATCAGGTTCCTCTAAGTACTCATACTTGACAGATTTCAAGTGTAGAGCCACTCGAGCCCTAAGAGAAAAAGGGCTCGACCTAGAACCTATCAGCTTCACTGTATCGTTCTCAGCCATCTTTGTTCTCTTTCTCCTGGTTATTTTATTGATCTGAACTGTGTGTGATTCACGTGAGTGTTTATATAATAGAGTGAGTTAGGAGTCCTGTTTCTCGTTGGCAAGTGGCAGGTAGCTATCAAAGTTCCAACAAATGACGATGGCATTTTAATCATTTAATGTTTAGAAACTGTATTTTATTGTAGTAGTCTTCTAGGAGTTGAATGTTTTTTACCACAGCAGCAAATAGTAACTAAATAGTTATTGTGTCTAACCAAGAACTGCTCACCAAAAACAAGTTTACTTAAAATCAAATTCATTCATTATTCTGTAGTGTAACTTTTGTTGCATCAAACAATAGTGTATTTATTTGGTTATTCCTTTCTGCATACAACCAAATTTATAAGCTTTTCATTATCTTTCAACATCCTATGCAAAACAAAAGGCATTAGGACATTGAATGTAACAATACAACAGTAGCTTTTAGCCCTCCCTCAAAATCTTGAGGCTTACCTTTATCCATTGCATTTGCACTAGGCTTCTATTACGATTTACACACAAAAGTATATGTAGCTTTGTTTTACCAAAAAAACAAAAAAAGTATGAGTAGCTTTCATCTTTGGTCTCTCTCAAGAGATAATGGGCCACTTTTAGATTTTTGAAAACAAGGTCCTAGCCTTTAACATCTAGACAAAAGAAGTTCCAATGTTAGAAACCAGTTACCTGAAAGGATTCAAATTCCTCATCTTGGTTTATCTTGCAATACCGGTGGATTATATATTTTGTATACACTGCAAAAACTATTGGATTTTTAGTTTAACTTCTCAAGAGCTTTCATTATATCATATACTATAGATACATTATACATTATATTACTTTATGTATAATTTTCTGACTCTATGCTTTATTTATTTTGGGAATTTGAACTTGTTCACAAAGACAAAACCATTTTGTTTTTCCCAACCGACAAAACGAAATTAATCACATGAGATTAAAATAAAGAAGAAATTTCCAAAGTGGCATATGTTTTGGCAAAACACAGAGAACAAAAAAAAAAACATCTCAAAGACGACAAACATAATCCATTCATTCATATTCCACACATTGCTTTAAAAGCATATTATTATCACTGAGCACTGAACTTCTGTTTTGCGAATGCAACGAACTCTTCGACGGTTGGCATGTAAGGTCTGACAGCTTCATGGGCCCTAAACCTCTCGGCCCATTGGATCAACCCAGGTGTTGTCTCTTGCCGGAGAAACTTGATGCCGGAAAACACCTCAATCACAGAGACTGGACCCAAAATAGCCGCACATGCAATGTCGAGGTAGCCTATGTTTTCTCCTCCGAAGAACCCTAATCCCTTGCTGCTCTTATGAAATGCATCTTCCAGTGTAGCTAGACACTCCATCAGCTTCCCCGCCGCCGCCATTCTCCCTTCGTCGTCTTTTGCTCCGCCCACCGCATCGAAGGACGCAAAGCACTATTTCATTTTCATACACACAACGTAAAAATCTTCTTCTTCTTTTTTATAACGTAAAGATCTTTGACTTTACTAAACATAAAACCTCTGATTTATTCTGTTTCTAATCTAGAGATTCTTCTGTTTGAGTTATACAGATTATTTTTGATTATTAACTAAATACTCATGTTTAAAGATCGGATCTTAATCCAATCAGATCTCAAGAACAAAGCTTTTTTTTGTTTTGAACTCACTTGATGAGAAATTAAACTTTCAAACTTTTTCGACAAGCAACAACAGATTTATAGACTACCCATATCTGTTTTAACCAGTAAATTGGATCTTAACCAATCAGATCTATATTTCGAGTTTCAAGATCCAAGCTTTTAGTTCAACTACACAAACTAAAGTATCAAACTTTAACAAGCAAAACAGAGCATATGTATTAAAGATCCATGGGAATGAGTCTAAACTCGTTGTACCTTGTCGTCAACGTACTGAGCCCAGAACCGAGAAGCGGCTCGGTCTTTAGGAAGAGAAGGAAGGATGGAAGGTTCGGAGGGCCAAGCCTCGTCAACATACTGAACGATGCTGAGTGACTCACAGATGGAGATGTCACCATGGATAAGGACAGGGACTTTCTTGTAGATAGGGTTAGACTTGACAAGAAGTTCACTTTTTGCTTTAAGAACATCAGGTTCGTCTAAGTACTCATACTTGACAGATTTCAAGTGTAGAGCCACTCGAGCCCTAAGAGAAAAAGGGCTCGACCAAGAACCTATCAGCTTCACTGTGTCGCTCTCAGCCATCTTTTATTGATCTGAACTGTGTGTGCGTGTGTGTGATGCAGGTGAGTGTGTGCTTTATATAATAGAGGTGAGTTTAGGGAAAGTGGAATTACGAGTCATGTTTCTCGTTGGCAAGTGGCAGGTAAGCGTCAAAGGTATCGTCTTTTAATGGAAAAGCTACCAAGTTCCAACAAATGGCAATGTCCTTTAATCATTTAATGTTTAGATATTGTATTTTATTGTAGTAGTCTTCTAAGAGTTGAATGTTTTTGACCTAGCTAGACACTTGTTTAACTTAAGAAGAGCAATTCATTATATTATATATATATAGATACATTATATATTGTTCTATATATACAGAGATCTAAAACAAGTCAGCTCCATACATTCCCATCTCCTTTCTAACTGCAAAAAAAAACAATGTTAAGTCATCTCATGTTGCAGCAATGGGGCTTCCCTAGTCTCTGCAGCTTATCCCACATGCAAATCATCTGTCGAGGCGACTGATAATGAGCTGTGAAGTAGTCTTCTATGCAGCCAAACTGACAGAACTTGAGGCTGTGAACCACTTCCACCGGTTTAGTCTCGTTGAACTTCTCCACCCACATTCCCATGCTCACATCTTCCATCTTGAATAACTACAATAAACCAAGAAGTACAAGACCATATCAACACATGATAAATTCCATAAAGAGAAATATTTTTCATGTTTATTGGATAACATACTCTTAATCTCTTCTGTTCAAAATCGTCGACGATGAACTTAGCTATATCATATGATAAGATGTAACCCGGACCATTTGCGTATGGAGGATAATACTCTTCTGGCCATTCCTGGTTTTCACAATTCAGAACAATCAACATAAAGTCTAAAAAACTTCAAGTTTAGGGTCTGCTACAAAACCTATACCTCGTAAGTTACAGCCCATTTCCCACTGCGCAGAGGCTTATGGTAGAAGTTAACGTTTCCAATATAAAGGCTCTTTTTTCCCTTGACCTTTTCTGCTTCCTGGATCACAGCATCCACTCGTACAAATGTATCATCGTCACATTTCATTATATACTTTGCCGCCGCTGTGTTAACCTACAATTTCCAAGATAACTAATCAGAAAAGTAAGGAGAACAAAAGAGAGACGAGTAAATTAGTTGGCTTCATTACCCCATATTCGCAGATGGCAACAGTCTTGAGCACAACAAGGTCGTAATGATCCATGTATGGTACAATGACAATATCGCCAAAGTACTCTGCTTCTTTCTTTAGGTCCACATTCACTTCTTTTCTTGCGTGCTGCATAATTAACAAATGAAGTTAAACGAATTACTATAATGTTTAGGTGATCTTTCTCTTTTTCAAGAGTTGTGCTTACCAGTGCCACAAAGAACCGAGCAACAACTTTCGATGATCTAACTAGCTTTTGCTGCATCCATGACTTCCTCACAGCCATCCTCTCTGCAAAATGGTTACCAGCAGAGAGAATTCCAATGAACAACTCTACAGGCTTTTCAGGTAAAGCAGGAGCTTTCCATATACTTTGCATCTCAAGATGCTTTTCCGGTTCAAAACTTGGATTTGTTAAAGGTAACGAAGCAGCATATACAGAATGCACATCAATGTTTCCTTTGACTGCTAGTCCAGTGGCATCCTCTAAAACAAACCCCTGAAAAAACAAAAAAACCATTGTTTTACAAGTCCCATCAACAATCTCTGGAACTTATTAAGCTGCTTTCCATCAATTAATTACTCACAGTTCTATAAGGAGAAGATGTGATATGTCTTCCATTAACACTGATGTGATAACCTTCCATTCCAGCTCGAAGCGTAAGAACAAAAAGCTTCCCTTCAGCAAAAGGAAATGGCCAATCATGTGCTGCCATCTTCTTCCTCCTTCCCATAATCCTATTCAACCACCATGTCTTCTTTGTTTCATCAGAAGAACCATCACCATTATTACTACCAACATCATCTCTCTTCCACTTTTCACATTTCACCTCTCCATCAACTATCACAAAACCAAATTAAAGCTTTAGTCTCTTTCATCACGATTATATAAAAAATGAATCTTTAGTAAGTCAAATTAAACAATTCGTTTAAAAGTCAACTCTAGTCAAATACCAGATTCGTCGTCATTGCTAGATTCACGGCCATCACAACGTAAAGCAGAGCCCCATTGCATTCTATAACAAGTGTTCTGCTCAATCACAGGTCTCCCACTCCAATCACCTTTAATCCTCGGGTTAAAATGGAGGATCCGAGGCGGATCTTCACCATCCACAGCTTTCAATCCTTGCAATTCCATCATGAACTGCGTCACCATCACCGTCTCCTTCGAATTCTTCTCGGCGTGAGCCCAATGCGGTGTAGCCACTACGGTGATGTGAGATCCCAGCGTTAATCCACACGGCAAAACCAAGATCCGGCTCCGGTTCACAAACTCCGACCCGGAAACCGAAACCATATCCGGACATTTCTCAGTCCGGTTCTTAATCGGAGCTTCTTCAACGGCTTTGATTAAACCCGAACCAAGCCCATCCCACATTTGCTTTCCCATTGAAATCGCATGCTTCGCCGTTTTGTGAAAGATTGAGAATTCATCGCTGAATCCGCCGTTATCGAAAAAGCTCTCATTGGCGAAAATCTCAGAGACGGATTTAAATTCCGGAATTTTCCGCTCCGTGACCCGACCCGGATCCTTCAAAGGTCGATGTTGGTTTTTTTCAATAACCAAGTTTGCTTCTTTACTATTACTACCACCAATAACCATCTGTCTCGGTAATGCGTCAGCAAAGGAAGAAGAAGACCCATCCTTAGACCCGGAACCGGATCTTGACCCGGTTCTAAAGACGAGAGGGATCTCAAAGCTCATGCAGAGAAAGTAAAGGAGCAGAACAGCTAATAGAAACTGAACTAATCCGAAACGACTCTGTGAAGCAACGTTATCGAGTTTGGATTTCTTCATTGCTCGATTTCAACAATTTTGGAGAAATGTTTGAAGAAGAAGGAAGAATCAAGAAGGTTTAATTCTTAGTAAAGGGCTTGGAAATTTGGGTAAGCCATTAAATACAAAGAATTTTGACGAAGAAGAATTAAAAGGTTGTCAAAATAATCATATTCAAAAAAGAATTCCCATAGCTAAAACTTTATGGGAAATTTTGTAGAATTTTTGTTCCAACTTTAAAGCAAAAAAAAAAAAAAAAACCAAATTTTCACAAATAAGGGAACAAAACAAAAGCTTTGAACAGTGGGTTCTTGCGAGGTCGGTAACTGGCGTGTACGAAGATCGAAAGCCAGTTACTCTTTAAACTACGTCGTTTTTGGTAAAAAAAAGAAATTAAAAAAAGAGGAAAATTGTATTTTTTTTTTTTAATAATTACAATTATACAATACTTAGCGTTTGTGGTATGTCCTTTTTATAAGCGCTTTTGATATTATTTTTCGTCATAAATTTAACATCTTTAAGTTTATAATTATGAACGGTAAACATAAAAACTTGACCGGTGAATCATTGGGACGTTCATATTCGTTGTGTGTATGCAAAACTCCAAATTAGTAAACAAATAACTGCTAGTATAGTAACATTATTAATAATAATTTCGGTTATATTTTTTCTCTTGGCTCAGATTCCAAGTTTAGAAATATCACAAGAAAAGTTAAGTCTTGAATTTATCATAAGAATATTTTAATTTATTGATTAAATAAATACAGCCAGGTGGTTTCCAAAGGGATACCCACCACACATTCTTTAAATTAAAACGTAACATGTTTTTATATAAGTTTTTTAAGAAGTTATACATTTCGTTTAACATGAACCATAAGTTTATGAAGTTTGCATTTACAATTTTAGAGCAATACGGCAATACATAGTCGTTGTCCATATCGTTTAATTTCGTTTTCACTGATTTACGGGATTCAAATTTCAAATCATTTCCATGGGACCATTTACTGTAGAATCTGCAGAATACATTTCAGATCGTATATGAAATATTGAACTTTTGTTTTACATATGCTCTAAATTCATTTTGATATATTTTAAATCTGATTTTTTGTTTTTGTCGTCAATTTAAAATCTGATTTGTTAGCTGGAAATGTGAGAAATTAATTAGGTAAGAATGATATAACCCATGATTTATGATCTGTAGCAGTCATGTGCTAAAAGGTATTTGCTTTAACTATGTATGAATTTTCAAAATATAATACGAAGCGTAAAGCACAATATTATGGGTCATCATCTTTTAAACATACAATAGGTAATAGATTCAACTTAGTTATCTATTAGATACTTTTAAGGGAATTGTATATAAATTGTGAAATAGACTTGTTGCTTAGTTTTTCTTTGAGATGAAAGTTAGGTATGTGGTTTAAAGTTTAAACCAAGAAACAGTTGACCAAACAACAATCAACAAAAAAGTTAGGCTTGTAGAATTTTGATACATAAAAATTAAGGAGCTCAGTGGTCTTTAAATGAATAGTTTCGAAAATATGATTATTGGTAAAAGTCAAGATGGAACATTAAATTCACAAGGTAATGTAATACTATGAATCAATAGTCAACCAATCTTTTAAAGTTGACTACTTTATTTTGTTTGGACAGGTTATTGATAACTGAGTAGAATAATCATAGTTTAATTTCCAGAAAAACACTAACATCAAACTGCCAAACGAAACAGGGAAATAATTGACCCCTATATTAAGGTGGCCCCTATTGACTGAAAGATTGGTCCCATATATTGTGAACTAGCTAGTGCTTACAATATCTTTGGGGAGCATAATGGAGACAAAATATGTCCAATCATGTTTTTGGGTTTGTTTTTGAAGTTCAAGTTTTGTCTCGGTTTAGTTCAGCTATTATTATTTTTTTCAAAAATGAGAGTAATTAGTATATAAGTTAAACTATGTACGTTATGATCTTACATTACTGTTGGGCACACGAGTGGATGATGTGATCCTCATCCAGAAAGCAGAAAAGTTTAAGAGAAGAAGAGAGAGCCTTTATATTGGAAACATTAATTTCTACCATAAGCCTCTGAGCACAAGGACAATAATAAATAGATGGTTTGGTAACAAATATTGTATTTGACAAAATTTTACAAAAAATAATCAGGAGTCTTGCGAGTAGTTTTTGGTTCGACTTGACGTGGTGCTGGATCAAACTGAAGGAAGTTTTGCTCCATGTTTTCTCCAATCTCTAGAATCGCAGCCATGTTCCCGCATGGGTAACAATAGTTTGGAGCACTAAACACTGTCACAACATTTTTTTTTCTGATGAAACCATATCATAAGAACATAGAAGAGGTTTATAGAAATGTTTTGGTATATCTTGTTCCTTACCTGACACCAATATATATATCCTTCCATAACAAGCTGGTGAGAGCGCGATATTAGAGTTAATCCATTGGTGTGGCAATATCTTGTTCAAAAGTATAGCCAACTCCACGAGGAGATATATATATACCCCAACGGCATCGATCATTTCCTATCGAGCTAGGCTTCTTACTACAATTCTCCTTAGACATTCATTGGACGGATCTCATGACAAACATTTATAGTTCCTTAATCACATTGCGGAGGCCCATCAGTTTTAAATGAGCAAGAAGGATCAAGACCGAAGAATATAAATTAAGAAAATTTTGTTGGAAATGCAAAGGTGACAAAATATCTGAACAAAAAGAGAACAAAGAGAATATGGAGATTTTGTCGGATGAACATCTCGGTCAGACTTAAGCAAGATTATGGCTGCTGATCAATAAACACATAAATTAATTTGTAGTAATCATGTCTTCAAATTTAATAATAATTAATCAGATACCGGAAACTCAAGAGTTTGAAGATTAATATTTAATCACTAGCTTTATGAGTTACTATAAAATTATATTTTTATTGTAAAATTAAAGGATATTATTTTATTTTTAATCAAAGGAAATTAAAGGAGTATTATATTTTTAGTGGAAACTGAAGCATGTTTTAGGTAGAGATTGTGAAATCACGTTCTTTTCTTAAAAGGAAAATTTGATCTGCATCATAAAATTAAAAATGCATCAAAATAAAAATAAAAATAAAACAAATAAAAAATGCTGTAAATTTTGTGGTTGGCTGGTTGCCATACGTCTGTTTTTTTCCTTCTTAAAGATTGGTTTCTAGGGCAAACGTGTAAAAAGAGTAAATCAAAACCCTAATTTAATTACTACTTACACAGCCCGTGTCCTGCTTGAGAGATCATTAGATAAAAAAAAAAATAGAGAAACAATGATGATGTCCGATCTTCCGCTGGATATGGTAGAGGAAATACTTTCTAGGTCCGGCCACATCTCTTAAAACAATTACGATCTACATGCAGACCATGGAACGCTTTATCCAAAGACCGAGGATTCAGGCATAAACGTTTTCGTAAAGCAGCAAAAGAGTCTGTGATTCTCATGTTGAAAGACTATAGGATTTGCACAATGAACGTCAATCTCAATGTTTCTCCTCCATCTATAGATCAGTTAAAGGTACGCTTGACCTAAAATATGATGTTTCTACTTCTAAACAAGTCGATATAAATAAAGTTTTCCACTGCGATGGTTTGTTGTTATGCTACACCAACGACGATAGACTCGCGGTTTAGAATCCGTGTTTGGGGGAAACCTGGTGGATACAACTCAAAGATGATAACGAGAAATACTTTAAGTTTGCTCTAAGATATTACAAAAACAAAAAAATCGAGATAGTTTCTAGGTTTGCTCTAGGATACGAAAACAACAAATCTTGCCGTAGCTACAAAATCTGGAGGTCTTGGAATTGTTACGATTTAAGCAAACCGAAGGATAAAGTTGTTGGGAATGAAATATATGAGTTTAGCTCTGATTCATGCAAGGTTCTTGATGACTTTGTTTTGGATCAGATCTTACCATCAGATGGCGTGTCTTTGAAGGGAAATGCCTATTGGGTTTGCTAAGGACGAACATGAATCCTTACTAAGTTTTGATTTTACAGCAGAGAGACTTAAACGTGTGTGTCTTCCTCCACAAGGTGATATTGACCGTTTTAAAGCTATTTCCGTTGTTGGAGAAGAACAGCTTTCAGTGTGTAGACCGAGCTATAATAGTATTCTACCACAGATTGAGATATGGGTGACCAATAAAATTGATTCTGACATTGAAGCAAATCCTCCACAGTGGATCAAATCATTTAGAGTGGATTTACCCATTCGCGTTACTTACTATATGTGGTATCCCATGAGTTTTTTAATCGACGAGAAAATGAAAGTGGTTGTGTTTTGTAGTCTATGTTTTGAGCCGATGATTATTATTATTGGAGTATTTGAACACCAATCATCGAGGAAATATATTTCCAACTATGTTCCAAGTTTGGTTCAAATTAATCCAGCAACGTAGATGCAAAGGAAAATAATGAAATTACTCGATACAAAAACACAAGGACGTCTTTTTTCTGTTTTTTTTTCCTTCGTTTTGTTTGTTTCTTTTGTAGACAGTGACAAGTGTCTTATGATTACTATTAAGTCTATAATGAATTGGTTTATTGTTTCAGTTTTTTTTTTTTTAACATCACCTGTTACTTTATGATTCCTTTCTTCTTTGCAGTTTGCACTACATTTTGTAAAATCTATATCAACCTCTAAACTATAAATGTTACATTCTAAGTAAAATATTAATAAGCTATGAGACCATGTTCATTCAGTTTATGTTGATCCTCATCGAGAACTTAATCTGGAATTCATTTATCTGCGACATGTCCTATATATTTTTGGAAAATCTATTGTTTTGCAACGTTAGGGAGCTGCTACTCGTTGATTTGGCCATGAAACTTTAAGGAAGTAAAAGAGTTGAATCGGAGGAGGAAGGAGTTAGAAAGATAGTGAAGAATATTGCGAGAGAAGGACAAGAAGAGACGGATCGAAGAAAATTAGCAGGGGCTTATTTTTCTTTCTAGGGGACACATGTCATCACGACATGTATCCACACTTATCTACTTTCATATACTATATGACTTATAATTTTGGTTAGATTTTATCCGGAAAATCCAGTAACACAGTGAGCTGAACTAGATTCAATGTAAAAGACGGCAAATCTATTGAAACTGAAACTAAACTAGTCGCTTAATATTCTAAAGTCATTTGGTGGGTCCAAACTAAAGTAGTAGTCGCTTTCACACATGATTGCTGATTCCTTCCATTCAGTTTCAATTCTAAGTCATGTGGTGGGCCCAACTATTTTGCGACTATTGTCGGATTTTAGAATTTACAGAAATATTGAAGGAAAAAAGAAATTTTTATCAATTTGGACACAAATCAAACTTTCTATTAAAAAATATGTCATTTTAATAAATTCATTAATAAAAATACTATTACTTTTGGTTTCATCAACTACCTTTTTCTCTATTTATCGATTATGTATGTTGAAAATTATAACTTTATGAACAAATTTACATAAACAATTTATAGTTGTCTATTATCATCATAATACATAAAAATTTTTGAAGGTGGATAACTTTTATATAAACAATATCTTCTTCTTGATTGATTGTGTTATATGGTAAACAAATAAATAACTAGTAAAAAAATTGACATTTATGATATCATATTCGTTGACCATTTTTGTTTGGATATTTTTTTGTTCTCTAGTGTGCTATTATTATAAATTAAAATGACTATTGAAAAATTACTCAAATGCACAAGTTTACATACACAATATGTAATTGTCTATCAATACTAAAATATAGAAAAACCACTTAAATTTACAACTTTACGTGAATAATATATAATTGTTTATCAGCACCATAGTACATGAAAAATCTTGGCGGTGGACAACTTTTATATAGACAATATGTTCTTCTTGGTTGTGTTATATGGTAGACAATTAAATTACTGTAATAATAAATCGACATTTATGATGTTACTTTCGTGGACAACTTTCATTTGGACAATTTTTGTCCTCGAATGTGTTATTATCATAAACTAAAATGACTACTGAAAAACCACTAAAATAGACAAGTTTACGTGGACAATATGTAGTTGATTTTTATCTTCGAGCGCGTTAATTTTTTGTCCTCGAGCGCATTAATTTTTTGTCCTTGAGCACGTTAATTTTTTCTTTTAGCACGAAGGGTAAAATCGACTAATCACATTGCCTCTGCCATTAATATAGGGCATGGGCTGAAAGCTCACATACAAAATGGCAAACCCAAAATCGTCTTATGGATCTATGACATAAACTTCAACATTCCAAAAAAACTCTTTTATTAAGAAAAAAAGAAAGTGTTAGAGAGATTTTCCTTTTTGTGAGATTTGACTATTTGTTTGTGAGATTAGTTGTATATATTAAAGAAGCGTCTGTTGATCAATGGGATACTACTAATAGTCTGCAATCTCAAGAATGTGAAAAATACAACGGCGTTGTTTGAGGATGGAAAATCATGGTTGCACCACGATGTGGTAGAGCGCATCCTGGAGAGAGTTCCGGCGGAATCTTTGGTGAGATTTAAGGCTGTATCGAAGCTATGGAAATCAACAATCGAATCCCGTTTGTTCCAGGAAAAACAGTTAAGGAATCGTGAGGAATCAGGAGATCCAGATGTTCTCATGGTTTCATTACTTAAATACGAGGATGGTAGTGATGAACCTGTCATAGAAGCTCTAAGAACACTAGTGTTGGGTTCATCATCATCGGTGAAGATCCCAACTTGTTGGGAGGACTTATATCACTTTGTTTGTCCGAGTAGCATTGACGGTTTTGTTTGACTCTTCTATCCCGCTCGCCCCATTTTGGTGGTGAATCCCACCACTAGATGGCATCGGCCTCTTCCTCTCTGCAAATATCAACAACTCATCATCGACTTAGGTGAAAAAACTTACATTGATAGTGGATACGCACTTTGTAACCTTGGATTCGGTAAAGACAAATTCACGGACACATGCAAGCCCATTTGGTTATACAACTCTTACGAAGTTGGCTTAGAAGAAAACCAGACTACTAGTTGCGAAGTTTTTGACTTTAGCACCAACGTCTGGAGGTGTGTCGCTCCTGCTGCTCCTTATCGAATTATTGGCCAGAGTGCCTATGTAGATGGGTCACTTTATTGGTTTACGGACTGTCAAGAAACCAAAGTTGTATCTTTTGATCTTCACAAGCTTTTCAAGTTATCTCTAAACCTCTTTTTGCCTTTGAAAAATCATTTAACGAGTTCGTCATGTGTAACCTCGACAACGCTTGTGCGTATCCAAGATGAACTGGCCCAACCAAGTTATATGGTCCTTCCATCCAGAGAACAAGACATGGGACAAACTTTATTCAATAGATCTGCTTCAGACTCTAACTAAGTTTGATATCCCCAACAAAGTGGCGTTCATGCCACTAGCAGTTTTAGATGGGGATAATAAGAAGAAGAAGAAGTTGCTGTTATATGGTCGACGGTCTTCTCGAACACTGGTGATCATGGATCCCACAACTCAATCATATGATGCTGCTTTCACTGCTGACTCCCTCGGAAATATTGTTTGTTATTTCCAGAGTTTAATCTCTATTTAGTTTTATTTTATTTTTGTCTATCTTTGCTTACTCCATTAACTATGTGTGTTTGTCAAGTTTGCAGATTGTTAATTATGCTTTTCTTGTTGACTAAAAATTCCTCTGTTTATTGCATCTCCAATGTGTTTCAAAATATGAAATGCTCTTACTACGTTTCTCAAAGTCAAAACAGTATGTATCATGTTAAATATAGATCAAAGCAACCTTTACAAATTACTTTAATGTGCAGAGAATTCCAAAATATACTAAAAAGTTTTGATGAAACTTGAGTTAATTAGGGAATCAAACATCAAAATATGCATGTGACAAAGCAGCATTGGCCGAGATACGTTTATGCGGCTGGTACTCAAACAATCTCAGCAAACAAAAGACAAAACAAAAAGGTTTAGATTTTTTATTTTTAATATCTCTGAAATGTCTGACGAGTTTGGTCTATCATATTCTTGGTCTTTTTATTGTTTATTTATTTTTTCTTTTTTTTTGCATTTCAAGTCGTTATTTCAATTATTTTTGATGCTTTGTTTCCTAATTTCTTATCTACACAAAGTCAATAGAATGTAAAAATCACAAATCTGAACCCTTTTTTCTGTCTTTTGTTTGCGGAGATTTGCTCGAGTACCAGCCGCATAAACGTATCTAGGCCAATGCTGCTTTGTCACATGCATATGTTGATGTTTGATTCCCTATTCAACTCAAGTTTCATCAAAAGTGAATTTTGCTTTTAGTATATTTTGGAATTCTCTGCACATTAGAATGGTTTGTAAAGGTTGCTTTGATCTACATTTAAGTCTATAATGAATTGGTTTATTATTTCAGTTTTTTTTTAACATCAGCTGTTACTTTATGATTCCTTTCTTCTTCTCAGTTTGCACTACAATTTTTTAATCTATCAACCTCTAAACTAAAATTGTTACATGATACTATGTAAATAATTATGGTGACGCAATTTATGATATTTATACCATAAGCTTCTAAGCACATGGAAAGTAATAAATAGAAGGTTTGGTAACAAATTGTATTGACTACAAAAAATAATCAGGAGTCTTGCGAGTAGTTTCTGGTTCGACTTGACGTGGTGCTGGATCAAACTGAAGGAAGTTCTGCTCCATGTTCTCTCCAATCTCTAGTATCGCAGCCATGTTCCCACATCGGTAACAATAGTTTGGAGCACTAAACACTGTCACAACGTTTTTCTCCTGATAAAACCATATCAAGCATGAGAACAACATAGAAGAGGTTTATAGAAATGTTTTTTTGTATGTATATTTGCTTCTTTTTCATTACCTGACACCAATTGTATCCTTCCATGACAAGCTGGTGAGCTCGAGATATTAGAGTTAATCCATTGGTGTGGTTAAACTGAGTAGCGATATCTTGTCCAAAAGTATAGCCAGCTCCACGAGGTGATATACCCCAACCGCATCTATCATCTGGATCAGACCATAAAAGGTCACACATTGGACCTTCGTGCGGAACCTATATAAAGATTAATGGTTGGTTATAGTAATATGTTTGGTAGTCTGGTTTAACAAAGGAAAAAAGAAGTCACCTCTTGAATACGGTCTAATGATCGGATGTTGTCAAGCGTGTCTAAAGAAGGCGAAAGTCCTCCATGTAAACAGAAAATCTAGAGGAGAAACAAGTTTTTTTTGCAGCCAGTCAAGTAAACCATATATATATAATGAGAGGTGTGTCATAGGTATATATATATACCTGACTCTCAACGAGAGCTGTAAGCGGAAGATAATCGAAAAGGTCAGTGAAAGATTTCCAAACATTAGCATTTCCATATTTCCTTAAGCATTCATCATAAAACCCATACCTAAAAGATGAAACAATCAGCCAACCTTTGAATGAGGTAAAAACAAACAGAGACAGAGTTTAGAGATAAAGCTTTACACTTGAGTAATTTGGCGGCTTTCATGATTCCCTCTTAAGATTGTGATCCTATCTCTATAACGAACTTTCAAAGCTACCAAGAGTGTCACTGTCTCTACTGAATAGTATCCACGATCTGTCCACATACATATAAACAACAACAAATGTCAATCAAGCTTAGCTAATGGAGTCATCAAAAGAAACACAAATCATGTACCAAAACAAATTAAAGCTTTCAACTTGATGATACCCATAAGTCATAACCATAACAGACAATAAAGCCAATCAAAAGAAACACAAATCCTCTACCAAAACGAATTAAAGATCTCAACTTGATACTCGTTACCAATGTAATCTATCATTAACCCAAATATTAGATCAGCAGAGAGGTTAAAACTTTGAAGTTGTAACTCAATGTTGTAATCTATCATTAACCCAATAATAGATTTACCGGAAAGACTAAAACTTTGAAGATGAAATCTGAAAAGGTAATTAAAAGAACGGACCTACATAATCGCCCATGAAAAGATAATTAGTATCAGGAGAAGAACCACCGATTCGGAAAAGCTCAATGAGATCGTAAAATTGGCCATGAATATCGCCGCAGATTGTAACCGGACATTTCACCGGTTGAACATTCCATTCCTCCACAAGAATCGCTCTCGCTTGATCGCACAACGTCTTCACCTCAGCCTCTGTTAGCTGCTTACATCCCATTAGCTGATCGATCTGACGATCTACATCTCCGGTCGCCGGCATCTTTCCCCAGCCACCGATAAACAATGTTCCTCTTCTCTTTCGTATCTGGATTCGAATCTATCTATCTACCATTACTCAGAGAGCTTCACAATGATGAAATGTTTTCTTCACATGGAGAAGGTCCACGCTTGGACCATCACACAATCGTTTTTTCTTTTTTCTCAAAGAATGTTTTTTCAGAGCAGCAAAATTGTTTTACTTTTCACTTTTATGAATTTAATTTGTTTTTTATTTATTTATTTAAAATTCCGTCGGAATTGGGAAAAGGTTGATCATTATTACTCCCTCCAGCCTCCGGCAGCCGCGCCGGGTCAAACTCCATCGAGAAAATGACACGTGGCTATAATGTTATATACTTCGATCCATTCACTTTTTGCTATCTTACTGGCCAGAACTTAGGATAATTATATATGGGCTGCTGAAATGGGCCTATTAGCCCAATAGAATAGAAATATTTCTCTAACTAGTGTTGCATCTATTGACCATTTGGAGCGTAAGTAAAAATTCGGGGATAGAAATAAGTAGATTCAGTCCAAATTAACATTTTTACTTATCTTATATGATTTCAATATGAACACTGAACACTAATAAGCAAAAGTTATAGAGCAGAAACGTTTTGACATAGTAGAATTAAGGCCGTTGGTTCAGGTACTCTACCCGGTGACGTCCCCTTGAAGAAGTAAGTTACAGTTTGAGATCTTCTTCACACGTAGAAAAGTCAGCCAATAATTGTTAAACTATTACGATTCTATTTCTACCTTAAATGATCAAAACTTGAAGATTTGAAAATCAATAAAATTGTCACCGTCTTGTCGTTTATCCATGTTTCTAAAGAAAGAGACCGCAAAAATCCTACGCAGCAGACAAATGATAAGATAAGATTGAGGAGACATGACATTTCCATGACAACCTAATTAGAAAAATATGTTTGCTAATTATTTGTTGAAGGTGTAGAAATAAGATAAATAATAGCAAAAGATGTACGTATAAGTGACGTCACATTGTAATCCAATTGTTTTCCATAAGAATCCGAAGAAATTTGGTATTAAACACACTTTTCTTCATAAATAATTTAGATTTCTGTAAAATACACCAATATATAATATCTGAATTCTATATTAATATAATATTATCTTTTGGAAAAATGAGAGACTACTATAAGCGAGTAATTAATTTTCTTATCCAAAAATGTGTGTTTCTTTAAATATAAGTTTTTTGGTTAGAAATACCACCAAAAAAAACAATTTATATGAGACATTTATAGTATTTTGATTAAATTTATAATTAAAATTTTTAGTTTGGATTTACTATTTTAGGGTTTAGGATATAGTTTTAAAGATTAGGATTGTAAAAACTTACCTCTAATAGATCAAGACTAGCTTCATCAAAGGTTGGAAACAACCTTGTATAAACACGGTGGGTATGCATGCCAGTAACTGAGGTTGCTCACTCCATGCCAGATTTTGAGGAGCTGTTGAAACTGATAATCAACAGCAAAGATGGCTCGCTTGGTTACTAGCTCAAATGCAAACAAAAGAGAAAAGAAAACAAAACTATAAGTTTTTTGCTATATTGACATTGAAGTGAAACTAAAACAAAATTATTCATTCTTTGTTATACCAAAAGTGCAGCCAACAGAAAACTTGATCTCTTGGTGAATGGTCTGAACTTGATCTCTTCTGTGCATTGAAAATGTGAGAAACGAATATCGCCAAGGCATTGAAATCTTCTTCATATTTTCAAGTTTTTTTGATTACTAAAACCGGCATCGTCGTCTTGTTATCTTTTAGACATGCTTTTGCGCTTTGTTGAATAAGTCTTCTGAATCGATATGGTCAATGTAAAAATTGACCTTAATTCACATAATTTGTAATTTGCGGCTTGACCAAGAATATGATAGATCAAACTCGTATTTATTTTATTATTTTTATAATTTTTCTTTAGTTCATAATATATCAAATATATATTCTTGTGTATTAATTGGATTTGTTAAGTTAATTGGAAATTTACATTCTATTGACTTTGTGTGGATAAAAAATTAGGAAACAAAGCATCAAAAACAATTGAAATAACGATTTGAAAAAAAAAAAAAAAAAGACCTTGAAGCTGTGAGTGGACTTAGAAATGTAGTTCAATTGCGACATGAAACATGTCTAGACAATGACATTAGGGGACGTCTATTTAAGGTCCAACTCGAAGGTTATCTGATTTCTGCATCTTTTTATGTAACTTTTTTGAACTGTATATACTTTGTGATAATTATTAGTATTCATCAATAATAATTTTATTTAAATATAGACTATCGCTGAAATTGTAGAAGTTACATGAATAAAGTTGATCCTTTAATGTATTTTTTATGTCCAACATATCTCATAAACTGTATACCAAACGTCTATATTCTGTTGTAGTTTAACAATAAAAATAGTGTTAAGACTTGTTGTTACATGCATGAGCATGACTCAAGAACATTTAATTTTCTAGATGAGGCTTTTTATTTTGGTATGAGGCTTTTTATTTTAATTTTCTAGGGAAAAAAACCTCTTACGCTACCCTTTCTTGTATGAGGTTTTACTTTTCTATAGATGAGGCTTTTTATTTTGGTAGATTGAAATGAGGTATGTTGTATGTGGTTTGGTTTATGCAGCACATGTAGTTGCCTACTTGCTGGGAGGTTTATCTCGTCCCCCTCCTAACTTTGAGTTGCAATTAATGTTGCATTGGTGTTATTAAACAATGTCCAAGCTACTCTAAAATTCAACTCTAAGAAGGACCGCCACAATTAAGTTCGTCACTATCTAATTCATCCTTGATTCCATGGGTGATTTGGTTCCTCTTGCATTTAATTACTATTTGGAGCCTACGTAAAAAAAAAAAAGAAGAAGTAAATTTACTTCGAATTCGATATGAACACTTAACCAAAAGTTAATTACAGACCCTTTTCTGCATAACCGCTTTGACATACGGCTTGTAGAGTTAAGACCGTTGGTCAGGACCCGTAGAAAAGTCAGCCGAGCATTAAACAATCTTAGGATAATAATTTAGGATTATCTACCTTAAAAATAAAGTAATACGAATGATCACAAGTTAAGATTTGGAAATCAATAAAATTTGTCTCTATCTTGTCGTCTTCTCCATATTTCTACACAAAAAAGAAACGTGAAAATCCGACGTAGCAGGCAATAATGAGATAAGATTGAGGAGTCATGACATTTTTTCTGTTCTTATATTGTTGAAGATGCCGGAAGAAGATAATAAATTAATAATCGCAAGAGGTACGTATTTCTTCAACAGTGTTTTTTTTAATAATTATTATAAACTTCTTCAATCAAAGATAAGTAGACGTGACATTATAATCCTAAGATTGTTTGTTTGTTGTGTCCACAACATTAGGTTAGCTGTGTAACTGACGCTACATTGTTATCCATAAGAATTTGAAGAAATATGGTACTTAATTAGTAAACACCCATAGTGAAAAAAAAAAAAAAAATTTAGTAAACACCCTTTTCTTAATAAATATAAATATAATTATTGTTTTTAAACCCAAATTTAATCTCTCCATCATCTAGATTGGATGCTCACCTCAACAAATTGATTTTTCTCTTAATTTGAATAAGTATATTATTCACAACAACAACAAAAAAAGACATGAAAATATCAAAGGAAGATAGGAAATAACTAGGACTAAACTAAAACTAAAGCACTTTGGAAGATGAAATTTTGTTGCAACTAATATTTTGAAATCAAATTAAACTTAGCAAGTATTTTACATTTTCCCTGTTACAAAAGTAATATGATTGTATCTCATATTTTAAAATTATCTAGTTGATATAAGAGTAATTATATAAAATATTAAGATGAATAAAATTAATAATTTGCCTCTAAATTAACATTGGCATATGCTGTGCTGGAGATGGGGGTTGCTTTGGGAGCTTGGATAGTGTAAGGGTCTCGTTTTGTAAGTATAGATATCTTCTCTTTTTATTTTGTGTAAAATATATTTAAAATTTGACCGACATAAATGTCTTTATACATTACTTAGGAAATTTCTAAAGAAATGCAATTTGAATTTTGATCAATGAAGGTCCTCAATATTTAACGGGTCCTCTCTAGTTTATGTCTAATATTCATTTTGCCTGCGGATTTTGATCAATGAAGGATTTGTGTTGTGTTACTCAGGACGTGTCCATGGCTTTGAAATGCATGGTACGAGATCTTTCTTTGCGATATATACTTATTTTTTGTTAAAAACGTCGTCATATATGTTACGTTCATGGCTTTTTGGCTATTTCATGTGCTTTCTTCTTCTTCTTCTTTTTTTTTTTTTGTCTTCTTGATAAATCTCTCAGTTATTCTTTGAACTTTCGGTTGTAACTTGTACACAAAATCACAAATGCGCGATGAAAGCATCTTATCTGGGTTTTATATGTATTTTCACATTTAGCCATGGCCCATGCTTCTTGTGTTAAAACTTAAAAGTGAGGCAATTGGTCTTTTTTTTTTTTTGTAAAATTCTGTCAACTTCTTGTTGTGTCAAATCAAATTGGAACCGAATCTGTAAGCCCTTTGGTCCTTCTAGTAATCTAGATAATTAAAGAAACAAAAAAACTAAATTATTCAAATCATCAGAAAATTATTTAGTGTATTTATTTATATGATCAACTTATGTCTTTGATGATTTGCTTGATTTTTAATTGTTTTCTTGTGGATTGTGGTGCTATTTAGTGTATTTACCATTTACCATACTATTACATAATCGCTGTGTTAATTGATTCCCATAATGTTTTAGGTTTATTTTTCATTAGTAGAATTAAAATTTTACATATAAACTAAGTTCAGTTCATTTATTATAATTTTGGAACTAGAAAATTTCCAAAACAGAGTAGAGGAAAAATAGAAAAATTAATGAAAACAATGACCATAAAGACATAAATATGATAAATAAAATATATTTCACGATGCTTCTTCTCTCATCATTATGCGTTGTAATTGCATTTCTCTGTTATAATTTAACATTTTACCAAAAAAAAAGAAAAAAACTATGAAAACTATTCCAATATTTACTGTTCTGAATCGATTAGCTCTGTTTCGTATCTCTCAGAAGGAAGATGAAAGCCAAGTTCATGACAAGGGCAAAAGAAAGAGATGTGTTTGGTGGGGTGATGAGGTCAATACCTCTTCAGATGATTGCATTGCTGCCATTAACTCCTATTCTCACCAGGTCTTTAGATTATCACTTTTGTTTGTTTTTTTCTGTTTTTAGTCTGCTTAAAAGTTATGATTTTGTGACATTGTTCAACGTCTAATGAAGGTTCTTGGCTATGGAAGAGAGAGGAAGGTGATTCTAGAAGCGCCATTGTATGATAAAGATTGTGTTTTGGGAAACATCTTGGCTGCGTATTACCTTAGCTCTTCTGACTTTGCCAGAGCTAATTCCTATGTTCTTGCTGCAGAATCACTTCTTGTAAGCTCTAACCTTGTCTTCTCTTGTACTGTATTTGATTCTTTCTAAGTGAAGTAAGTAAAAAAAAATCATTGGTTTTAGGAGAACGCCACACCCTATGAGAAGGCAGTTTTCAATGTTGTTAAGTACTTGATCTCTGATAGTATTGACGACCATTTGGCTTTGGAGTTACACTCTAAGGTTAAGGATAATTCTGGCTGGATAATTTTGATACTATTTATATCATTCCTCCACTCTCATATATAACTGTTTATGTTTTGGCAGCTCTTGAAAAAGTTTCCCAAAGATTTACTGTCTTGGAAAAGAGTAGAGACTCTGTGTTTCTATATGGGTCGACCTGATCTCTCTTTACCTCTTTTTCAGAAGGTACTTTGATTATGGATACTGCATGCTTTATTTATTGTCCTTCACTGACCATGCAAACTTGGCAGATTCTTGTGGAAAATCAAGAACAAGACTATGTTTATGGTATGCTTGCATTCCCTTTATTGGAGCTTGGACATTTGAAAGAAGCTGAAAAAGCTGCTAGAAAAGCCTATGAGATCAACAAAAATGACTATTGGGCTCATCACTGCGTGAGTTTCTCAACGTCCTTATTGTTGATACTTGGTTATATTAATTTCCTCCATCCATATGAAAGCTTAATTTCATTTTGTTATTGTGGGCAGTTGTGCCATGTTCTTCAAACTGAATGTCGTTTTAAGGAAGCAGTAGAGTTCATGGAAGGATGCTCAGCTTCATGGGATTCTTGCTCTTCCTTAAGGTATCAAAACATTTTTCAAACAAATTATAAACCTAGCTCTTCTTTGGAATCACCTATTAAAAAGAAACCAAATATATATGAATTAGGTATTCACATAATTGGTGGCATGTAGCTGTTTGTTACTTGGAAGGAGGGTCTCCCATAAGTAAAGTAAAAGAAATATATGATCATCACATGTATAAAGAGCTGGAGAAAGACGATGCTGTTGCTACAGATGTAATTTATTCCCTTTTATCATTTTTCTTCCCATTCTAAAAAATAATGTAGAACTTTCCATTAGTAATCTGATGTGTACTAATAATATTTAGGTTTATATGGATGCTCTCGGTTTGTTGTTACGCTTGGACACACGCGATAAACTAGATGAGTTTCTAGACAGATTGAAGATCCTGGCAAATTGTTTGACTGATCAAGTTTGTGATGCATCTATTTGCCTTGCTTGCATTGTTTTTTTTATCTGCTAGCTCTTCTTTTAGTAAAGATTTGTGCAACTTCAATGTTCAGGCAATGTGGTATCAAGAATGGCTTTTTGATATTAATATAATCTGGGCATTAAGTAAAGTTGGAAACACTTCGCAAGCATATCTATTGCTCGATGGCCTCAAGTCCCGGTCAGTACCGCTTTTGTGTCAATTTTTTTAAAATGAAAGCTTTGTCTCTTGACTTATCATCAAGCTCATATTATTCTAACAGGACATTTGATATGAACGAGAAGAAACAACAGCTGATGCATAAAGCTATTCTGGTCTGTTCTTATCGAGTTATTTATCATAGCATAAGAATTAAGATCAGTACTCTTTTGTTTATTGTAACATCTTTTAATTCAAATCAGCTTGCTGAAGCTGTTTATGAATATGGAAATGGCAACTACAAAGAAGCTCTAGAACTACTTGGTCTAGACTTTGATGCTGATGACTATAAGGTAATGCATGTTCTTGCATTAATAAGATATATGCCAAACCAAACAAAACTTATTAAAAAAAGCTCCGTATAACTAACCGCGCCTCTTTCGTGATCAAATAGGTTATTGGAGCATCGGGTTTACAGATTGATGTTTTTAACGACATGTGGTACAAATTGTTGTTACTCACCGGCCAATCTTCCACTGGTACATTTCCAAAAACACTATTCTTCAGCTTGGTTTTTCGTTTACTCAGCTAACACTGAGGTTTCAAAACCGGATTTTCAGCGGTTGAAGTACTAGAGAGGAGGATAAAGCAGAGAGATGGTGCTCCTTTCTTGTGGCGTTTGCTGGTATAATCTCTATTTCTACTTTACATCATTTATATGACCAGAATTGTTGATTCAAGAAACGTGTACGTAGAAGAGATACATGCATCTTTGTTACTATGGTTTATGAAACGTTGACTTTTTTGTGTGGCAGGAGAAGAGTTACGCTATGGAAGGCAAGGCAGAAGCTGTAAGTGCATGTGAGAAAGCCAAGGCGTTGGAATCTTCATATTTCAAGTTTTCTTGATTCCCCAAAACGGCGTCGTCTTGTTATCTTCTGAATCTTCTTGTGCTTTGTTGAATAAGTCTTTCTTCTTAATCGGTATGGTCAATGTAGAAGTTGACCTTTCACATCATTTGTAAATTTGCGGCTTGACCAAGAATTAATAGACCAAACTCGTATTTATTTCTTTGAACATTTTAGAGTCTTCCATTAGTTTATAATATCAAATATATACTCTTGTAGTCTTGTGTATTCACTGAATTTGTTAAGTTAACTGGAAATTTACATTCAATTGACTTTGTGTAAATTAGAAATTACGAAATAAAGCATTAAAACAATTGAAACCTCTATCTGAAATAAAAAAAACGAGGACCTTGAAGCTGTGAGTGGACTTAGAAATGTAGTTCAGTTGCGACATGGAAACATGTCTAGACATTAGGGGACGTCTATTTAAGGTCCAAGTCCAACTCCAAAGTTATTTTCTGCATCTTTTTTATGTAACCTTTTTTTTACTCCATATAATTTGTGATAATTATTATTATGTATTAATAATAAACTTATTTAAATCTACACTACCGCTGAAATTGTAGAACTTACATGAATAAAGTTGATCCTTTAATGTATTTATTCTCCAACATATCTCATAAACTACACCAAACATCATTTATTTTTGTATTTTAACATTAAAGAATAGTGTTAAGAGTAGACTAGTACTAGTTTTTTTTTTTTTTTGATAAAAATGTGAAGACTAATAGTTAATTACATGCATCACTTAAACATTTTAAATTGCATGAGTTCCAGAAAACAAATCATATTTGGTCTGTGGGAGCCGGAGGAACAAAATAAGACCTTTTCTTCAAAAGCTAACGTCGGCCACATAAGGCTAGTCATAAGCCAACGACTGGGATATAATAAAAAGTAGAAACTCAAGTTGGACATGTTGGCCAAAAAAAAAAAAAATCCAACTCTGATGTTTATACTTTTCGCTTATCCAGAATGATATAATAGTACACGTATAATAAGGTAATGTGTGAATCTATCTATGTATGCAACTTTTAATATTGGACGAATTCTAAATATTTATACAAAATAACAATGATTCATAAGTCTCATCTTGACTTTTTTGGCTTTGAGGAAAAGAGACATTTACTCATACTAAAAGCCCACGCGCATTACATCTACCTCCTAATCATCTCCTCTATACTGTTTTTTTTTTAATAATAATTATTGGTTAAACATTAAGATATTTTAATATGAACATTCTTGTTGACAACCGATAATATGATCATTAAGAGTATTCTGATTTCTTCTATGAAATATATAAAATTTTAATCAAATTTTGAAGTTCGGGAGCTACGTACATTTAACATTGTTTAACAACTAGCTAAACTTATATTTCATCAATTTTGAAGTTTGGGAGTACATTATAGAATTTTAGTGATGGTTTTACTGGATCAATAACTTTATATTTCGTCTTTAGTTTATATGGTTTGAGATAAAGAATAAAAATCATTTCAAATTTACATTTTATGCACGGGTAATTCTCTTGATTGCAGTGATTAAAAGACACTAATCACATCCATATGATAACAAAGGCCTTATAATATAATCAGATAAACCAACATTGATTTGATGATTAATTTAAACCCACAACGTGAGACATTTTCTTGCGAAGTCATCACATCACGCACTTCACGCGCGTGAGGTAGGAAAATTACGTAGGTGGAAGCTTCGCAAAATATATTTTTAAATTAAATTTCTTTACTGTTTTTGATCGATCCTTCCAAGTTCCAACTTTCATACTTTGTTTAATATTTAACATTAGTCATTTCTTTATTTGATACGGGGAAATTTCTAAATAAATTACACAAGTTGAATAGTACCTCCGAGTATTAACTTACAAAGTTCCCTTTTAGCCAGGCTTTTTCTTGTTCCATTTGAAATCATTAAATCTTATTATATAAACCAAAATAAAACCCCAATATCTCCTCCTTCCATCACAAGACAAAAACAAAAAGATCTCTATATCTCTGTTCGATTTCGATTTTTGTCTCTTCTTCAAAAAAACCATAAGGAAAATGGAGTTATTCACCAAAAGTAACAACGTTAAGTTACGTAGCCACCTGGATAAGTTCTTGGTGGCCGATGATGACCAAGAAACCATCCGTCAAAGCCGTAAAGGAGATGCAAGGCGAGCCGTTTGGACGGTGGAGAACGTCGTCGATAAACCGAATCTCATCAGGTTAAAGAGCTGTCACGGCACGTACTTAACGGCGAGCAATAAACCGTTATTGTTAGGTATGACCGGTGAAAAGGTGATTCAAACGGCGGCTGCTAACAAGCTGATGGATTGGCAAACACAGTGGGAACCAGAGCGAGATGGGTTTCAGCTGAAGCTTAAATCTTGGTGCGGCAAGTGGATGAGAGCTAACGGTGGAACGCCGCCGTGGAGAAACTCCGTTACTCACGATGAGCCTCATACGTCAAAGACCAAGAACTGGTTGATTTGGGATGTTATAGCTATTGATGGTTCTGATCTTGAAACCATGTCTGATGGAGATGATGAGAGTTCTGTTTCTTCACCGGTCTCTTCACATCTCAACGGGTCGGATCTCGTGTCTGAACCCGGTTCGCCTGCTTCTGTTGGATCTATGAAGAATTTTGGCCGGTTCGCTTCTCTTGGTTTACCTTTGTCTCCGAAATGGTCCACAAAATCGGTAAGTTTGACTAAGTCTTTTTATACAGTGTGCATTGATTAGTTTTTCTTAATTTCGATATTCATAATTAAGGCCACCATAGAATGTTATTATTATTGTTAGCTGAACTTAGACAATTCGTATATCAAAAATTAGTTGGCATGCATTGTATGAAAAAAAGAAAGATGAGGATTACCACCACATTCATAGTTAAAACTTTAGAAAACTTGAAAAAGACATGGACATATGTCATTTCTTTATCCACTAACATATCATCATGCTCCACGAGCACAACCATCGTTCCACCAACCTTACCGCACCAACATATTCCATTTTTTTGTTGTATTTTTTAAATTAAATATTTAGATAATTGTAATGTTTCCGGCTTTATTACTAGAAAATATGTCACAACAAATCAAATAAAAGTTAATTTTCAGTGATTGAGAAATTATTTTGAAAAGCTTCTAGTAGAAAATGAAACTATGTAAGTGAGAGTAAACTTTCTTATTATAAAAGTTGTACCTAAAATTGATTAAAGAAACAATAAATAAGTAAAGATTGCCTCTCTTTTTTTTTCTTCCCCAAGAATAAAAACTTATACCTAATGGCTTAATAAAATAAGACAAATAATTCTAGTGCCAATAATATAAGAGACGTGGAACAAAAAGTAAGGTAAAAAAGTTGGTGTTAGTTATGAACTTATGATTTAGTAGTGGGGGCATGACACAGGGAAGCAATTGGGAGAGTCCCACACTCATTAATTTCCTCTCTTGGTCTTTCTTGCGGGCAAGGAATTAGTCACTAGACATTTATTCTCTATATATTCGCTTAAATCCTCTTTTTTCCAACACATAGTTTTATAGCATAAGGACACTATTACATATTGGGATTAAAAGGGGGCATATAATTATTTTTATCATTTTTTGTTAGAAAGGTTTATCATATTTTTCAGTAATTTAATTCGCATTAGAAAAAAATTGTAGCATTGGAAAGAATAAAAATTCACAAACTAATCCTGATATGAAAATATGTTAAAATGTTCACACGATCGTTGTTATCTTGGGACTCTCATAATTAACTTTGTTTTCAAGAACTGAATCGTTAGAAAGTAACAAAATCCCAAACACGTGAAGTGAACCCACGCGTTAAAATAACAAAAAAAAAGCACTATCAACATAATGCGGACGTGGATTTAAAAAACGCGGTAAATCTAATCAGCAAACTCTGACTTTTCCAGATTTCTTACATCCATAAAGTAAGTCCCGTGTCCATGTCCGCGTAACCGAAAAAAACCCAATTTAGACCAATCCAAGAAAACTGATACACTTATAAATACACAAACCACAATTCACATCCTTTCCACATTATTATTCACTCATTTACTTATTTTACAGAAGACGAATAGCTTCAACGAAAAGGAAGAGATAGTCTCAGCAATGGAGTTTTTCCAGAAAGCTAAAACTGTTCGAATGCGTAACAGCCACAACAAATATCTAATAGCAGACGACGACGAAGAATCAGTGACTCAAAACCGTAACGGATCTACCAAAAACGCTCGATGGATCGTCGAACCGGTTCGTGATTCGTTCCACGTCATCCGTCTTAAAAGCTGTTACGGTAAATACTTAACCGCTTCAAACGAGCGGTTCTTGCTCGGAGCTACGGGGAAGAAAGTCATTCAGTTACAGCTGAGTCGACTCGATTCGTCGGTGGAATGGGAACCGGTTAAAGAAGGATCTAAAATTAAGCTCAGGAACCGGTCCGGTAACTATCTCCGAGCCAATGGTGGTCTTCCTCCGTGGCGAAACTCCGTTACGCACGATAATCCTCATTTGTCGGCGACTCAGGATTCGATTTCGTGGGATGTTGATATCGTCGAGATCTTGATTGATCCTAATATCACGGCGGAGTCTCTGAAACCTCCTCCGCAGAAGTTACCGCCAGCGCACCGGAAGCCGTCGTATTCGCCGTTGTCGAGGACTCCGTCTTCTCTTTCAGATAGATCCGATCTAGATGTGAGTTAAATTTACTAAATCACCCTTTTTGAAATTACCGTCGTACCATTTTTTCCGGTTTTTGATAGTTTTATATTTTGAATTTGACCAGTCGGTTGAGTCTCCGCCTAAATGCGAGGGGCGAATCATATACTACCACGTTGCTGACGATGAAGGACACGTGGAGGATGAATCAACCGTTGGATATGCTTTCACGTTTAAAGGAAACAGCGTGGCAGAGCTGACTCAGACATTACGAGAAGAAACGTGCTTAGAGGATGCTGTGGTGTGCACTCGTAGTCCTCTAAACGGCAAGCTGTTTCCTCTTCGTTTGCAACTTCCTCCTAACAACGGAACAATGCATGTCGTTTTATTACCCTCTAGCGCTAGCCTGTAGACGTGAGTATTCACTATTCAACTTTTTTTTTCAACGTGTTCACTTTTTAAGCTTTCATATTATTAATGTACGTTTGGCTTGTTTGTTAAATTTCCCAGTGGCACAAGACTTCACAGGGATACATTGCAAACCAAATAAATCGAGCTATGCGATTGCGATCATCGGCCGGAGACATTAGAAATTAGTGATTGGGTTCTTGTTTGGTGAAGCATATGATATGAACTTTATAAGAAGATAGTAAGAGTTGGTAGTTGGTACAAAACTTGTGGTCATGGATAAAATGCGTCGCATTTGAGCCTTAATTAATCTTTAGTAAGAGTTGAGATTAAAAACAAAAATTTAGTAAGAGTTTTGATAATATAAATACCTTTACATTCTTTTTGGGGGATATAGCACAAGTTTGTTTGTTTTTTTTTGTAAATAAGCGATTTCTTTGTAAACGTACATTTGGATTTATTTGTGTGAGCTTGGGTTCGCCATAAACAAATATTATTATTTTTCTTATAAATGATAAAACCATTTAACCTATTTATTTTCGAACGAATAGCGAAGTATTTACCCAATTTCTTTTCGAACGAATAGCAAAGGATTGTCATCTTATCTATGACTATGATATACTCCTATGTAGTAACTCTTGATCCTATATAAATCTTTTTATAATAGTGAAAGTTTTGCATTGTTTTCGTATCTATAAGACTATAACTATAAGGGTTTTTAATATGGACTGAAATTCTTGAGTCGACATGATACAATGGATTCGTAGCTTAGCTTTATAATGTTTTTAACCTATAGTATATTAAATGAGTGTCGAGTGCCGATTGATAGGCTCAGATATGTTAACCGGACCAATGGTTTAACATGCATATATCTGTGAAGACTTAATCACGACAAATGTTGAACACCAATGGCAACGCTAGCATCTAAGCAATACACCGGTCACTAGTGTGGAAGATAAATGATTTATCGTAAACCATAGTTGGTTAGTAACTTAACATATAGTATATACTATCCATCAACAATTTGTTTTTTATTAACTGCAGTATTAACTTTTATTTTTATAATTTTTATTTCGAAATTTGTTTAATAAATTAAATATTGCTTTATAGATTTTTAAACTATATCATCTTTTCAATTTTTTTAGTAATTAGTAACTTAAGAATAAAACTACACGAAACATTTAATCATTTTTAATTAACTTAAAAAGTTATAATCTTTGGGTAATATTTCAAAAAACAAAATTTACTATCACGTAAACAAAAAATTAAATAAATTCGAAAATAATATATGGTTTACAGTTTAGTGTAGTAGTATCAGAAAAAATAACATAAAATGGGAAAATATCTCACAAATTTTCATCCAATTAAGGATATCTTGAAGAAAAGAAACAAATCTAGTCATTTTTGTCAATTTCAGAAGGAAAATATAGTATTTCATGATTTGTAAGAAACAATTCTATAATACAATAGACCTTTGTATCCAAGCAACTCATAAATTGCCAAAGTAATACTATTTTCTAAGAAAATCTAATCCACAAAAACATTCTAGAAAATTCTACCCAAATACATGGAAATATTATTCACAATTTCACCTATTTTTTATTTTTTTATTGGCACTGATAATTTCACTTGCATTGCTGGATTTATCATAAATCAATTCTATATATTTAACCCAAAACCATCACTACGAAAAATCAGACGCTTCAACTTATCCCCGTAACGCAGAAAACCCTAACAATCCCTCTCATTACTTTAAGCTCCACCTCCGCCGCCGCTATTTAACGGTGGTGACTTTCTCAGACGGTCACATCGATCCTCTTTGATCAATATCCTTAACCAATCTACACCATGGCCGCCGCCACTGCTTCATCCGACGCTGCTGAAGGACCAGTCATGGGGCTCATCAACAAGCGTCTCCGTGCTCTCCGTAAGAAACTCAACAGAATTGCTCAGATGGAGGAGTCAATTTCTCAGGGCAAAGCCCTAAACAAGGAGCAACAGGAAGTACTCCGATCGAAACCAGCCGTCGTTATCCTTATTGAAGAACTCGAAAAGCTCCATGCTCCTCTCTCTGCCGCCGTTACTGAAGAAATCACTCTCGCCACTCAGCATCACCAGTCATCCTCCTCCTCCACCACCGCTCAAACCACCACCGCTGCAAACGATGTCACTGAGCTTCCTCCTCAAGAAGCTAGCGGCGATTCGAAAGTGGAGGATCTGGTGAACCTTATGTACTTTAGTTCCTTGTTCGACGTGAAATCTCCGAACGATTTCACTTCGATAATGTTGACCAAGACGCACGAGAGAGGTTCGTGCTTGAGTTACGATTACGTTACTGATGACGCGACGGATCTGCTCGGTGATCGGGATTTGGATTCGATTTCGCAGCTTGGGAGTCTGATGGTATCTCGTCCGGTGGATTCACGCTTACCTCACAGGAATGCTTTGGAGCGTTGCATTGAGCACGCCAAGCTATGGATCGCCAACTCTGAAGAGCCAATTGAATCCAACTGCAATGTTTCATGTATAAAATGATATAATTCTCTATTTGTCATTCTTTTAGTTTCTCTGTGTTGTTTATTTACTGAAGATTAATGTTTCAGATGCTTCGCTAAGGGAGAAGTTGAAGAAGATTATGGCTTCAGATTACTTAGCTATTACACCGGAGATGAAAGCTACCGTTGAGGTTGAAGTTGCCGCTGCAGCTGGGAACTACACTTATCAGCCAAAGGTATTCACTTTTTTCTTCCTTCTTGAAGATTATGGCTTTGTAAGGATATTCCTGTAGTATTCATTGTCCTGTGTTGCTTATTTGAGAACTCTATTCTGCTTGGAATAAGTTTTGTAGTCGAAGTTTGTCAATAGGTTCTGGTTTATTCATGTGAGTGGTGTTTATAAACAGTGACAATAGTGTCTCAATATGTGGTTTAGAGAAGAAAAAAATGCAATTTTCCATTGTATGCTTTTTCTCTTTGTGGTACTAATGTTCTCTGTTTGTAGGAGGAGGATGCAACAAACATCAACGAACAAGAATCAGTTGTGAATGATCAATCTCTACAAAATGAGCATCAAAAGGTAAATCCAGTGACGTGAAGCTCTAATCATCTTATAGTGAATTGCTCTGAGGCTGGAATCTGATGATTTGTTTTGGGTGTGAAGGTTGAGGCAGTGACTGAAGGGGAAGTGGTTAATGAACAACAACAGGAAGAAGGCTATACTCAGGTGGGAGCAGGGAATGCTAAGAGAGACTATGCTCCACGTGGGTACCAGAACCAGAGAGGTCATCGTGGTGCTAGAAGAGGTGGTGGTGGCTACCAGAATGGACGGGGAGGTCGTGGAGGTGGTGGTGGCGGCGGCAACCGGAATGGGCGGTATGAATCTTATGATAATTCTGGTGGAAACGGTTATCAAAAGAGCTACAACAACTACAGAGGAAGGGGACGTGGTGGTGGAGGTGGAGGAAATGGGCATGCTTACAACCAGCACCAAGACTCTAATGTTTCTACTGCGTCTTAGCTTTTGAGCCTCTCTGGCTTTTTGGTGCGTCTTCTTCGTTTCTTTGCGTTTCTGCTATAACTTAATATAAGCTCAGTCTCGTGTTTGAAACGTATGACAATTGCTCGGTTTTTGTTATGAACCTTTTTGGTTTTTCTTATGGCCATCAATTTTACCCGTCTCCAACATATGAAACATATATATCAATTTCTTATGGTAGTGATATATTTTATTCAACCATAGCTTAAATATATTGATTCCAAACAGCATAAACGATTTAGCATAGGGATTCCTAAGTTATCGATTTATCATGGCTCCGGTTTGGTTCTATGACTACTAAAGTGTTCTCCTGTGTCAAATCTTCGATTTGTGAACCGGCTTTGTAGTGGTAGTTTCGGGCACAGTACCAGAAATAGACGAGGTTAACCACACCCAAACCGGCAATCAGATAGTAGAAGTAATCCAATTTCCCTCTATTGAAGTCTTTGTTCAACCAATCCGGCTTGTCTTTGCTTCCTGTGAATTTATGCACGATGGTAACCAGCAGACTGTTTAGACAACTCGCAGCAGCAAACGATAGCGGAAACAGCGAATTCGCGATGCTCCTCATGTGGTCTGGAAACTGACCGTTGAAAAACTCGATCTGGCCGATGAAGTTAAACGACTCGCAGAGTCCAGTCAGAATCATTGGCAAAGACAGCCAAAACACCGACGTTTGGGTCATTTCGGTAGCTCTTGTCCGCCTCACTTTTTCCACAATCCCTGCACTTAACATGGAGATTATGGAGAAGGTGATCCCTATCCCCATCCGTTGAAGGACAGTGAATCTGAACTTGCGGATTCGCCATAGGGACGGGACTAAGAGACGGTCATAGATAGGCACCCAAATCCCTATTGTGATGAAAGAGATGACCTGTATGGAAGCAGCCGGGATCTCGAAGCGCGGACCCATGTGTCGATCCATTATCTTAGCTTGAAGGACTATGAAACTTCCTTGTAGGATAATTGCAACGATTGAGATGATTCCAGCAGACCAAACCGGAATGATTCTGATCAAACACTTGACCTCTTCAACTTCTTGAACGCTACATAGCTGCCACTTATTCGCCGGAACTCCATCCGATGTTAGATCACCCTCTGCTATCACAGCCGCTTTGTCTAGAAACCTAAAATGTGACCAATACATTAACTACATTTCAAAAGACCATAAAAAATCGTATGTTTCTACAAGTATATGAGTAGATAGATACCTGAATTGGTCGGTAAGGGTTAACTTGGATATGCCATGTTTCACCGGCGGGTCATAATATTCCACCGTCCCATCATCAACAGCCGGAAACTTGAGGTTACGCTTCTTACGAGCCGCCACAATGACCCGGATAATACTAGAGAATACACTCCCTTCTGGCTTGACATACACGTAAAACCGCATTCCCACAAAGAACATAACTATAGCAGAAACCATCAAACAGGTCGTAACGCCAAACCCAAGGACCCAGCTTATATTGTCCTGTATGTAAACGATGACGGTATGTGAAATGATGAGAACCACGGAGAAAGTGGTGTAGTACCAATTGAAGTAACTAGCTATTCCTTTAAGGCCTTTTTGTGTTTGTTGGTTAAACTGGTCAGCTCCAAAAGGGATGCTGCAAGATCTGATCCCACCGCTTCCTATAGAGAGTAAGCCGAGACCGAGCCAAAGAACCCTGAGCTGGAGTTTGTTTGGACCGACACAAGTGTCTTGATGGAGGCTGTTGCACTGTGGTGGGTGGAGTTGAGGTAGCCAAGATGTGAGTGTCACCGTCATTAATCCCTGTTTGGATTTATTATAAATTTGGTTGATTCCTTCTTTATGGAAAACAAAACACATTTGAGCACAAATTTAATTTAGTTCACTTATTGGTTTGAACTTTGCAATTTATATGTTACAACTTCATTGTGTTACGTAAGTTCAATAATAGGAAATGACGTGTAAAGAGACATGAAAATGGTGATTGACTAGTAGCTAAAGGAGTAGTAGCTAAATTTGAAAAAGTTGAAGACAACAAAATGGCACATTTGCTATTTTTGTTCTAGCTTAGTGATATATTCTTATTAGTCTAAGTTTTTTATCCACAAAAAACCATCAATCATATACACAAGTTTAATACAAACCTAAACTAACTTATTTTTTTTTGGTTTATAACCTAAACTAAACCTAAAAACTTTGTAACTGTATTTGAATTATTTTGGCTTAAAACCAACATTGATTATAAGCTTATCATTAATGTTATTGATTAAATATAATTGCTAGAAATTTAGAAAAGATAAGAGGGAACGTACGAAAAGGGTGAAGAAAGAGGAGTAAGCGATGGTCTTGAAGCGGCCAACGTAGGCGTCTGAGATGATCGCACCGAGGAGTGGTAAGATGCTAGTTAAACCCACCCACAAGCTGTACATGATGGCAGCTTGCACAGGCTCCATGTGGAACACTTTGGTCAAATACACTATGAAATTTGCTGATAACCCCATCGTTCCCATTCTCTCCAACGTCTCATTTCCTTTATTTCTCAACATGTAGTGATATTAGTCTCAGTAAATATAAAACATTTTTTACCCTTTTTCATATTTTTTTTTCCTCGTAACTTAAATTGCATCGACCGTTAAAATACAAACTAATGTAACTCCATATCTGTCTGAAAAGCTTAACTATTTTTGATGCGTGTTAAGTGCATATGGTTTACGTCAAAAACGAAAACATGAAACGGACGATTATATTTGTATAAATTAATAGGACTTTTGGAGTCATTTCTCTCCTTTTTTTTTTTTTTTTTTCTGGTATTGCATGACTCACGAATGAGTTTAGTGTGTCATGTTATTAGCATGGTGCTGGCAACAACTACAGATTAAGAGGAAAATAGTGAAGACAGACTGTTATACATGTATATATGAAATATATATTATAATTCTAATAAGAAAAATGTCTATATTAAAGTGGCATTTTGAGAAGTGTCATATTGTATAAGTCTCTCTAAAACAAAGAAAGAAGTGAATTATTAGGCAAACAAAATCTCTAGGATAACATTATAAACTAATTGAAAGGAAAAGAAAATGTAGCGTTTTTTATAGGTCCCATATGTATCGTAATTTGATAGTTTACCATGTTGACATTTGTTTTGAAAGAATTATATGTAATTATGAGGAAACACATACTTAAGTTTAGTAATTTTCTTGAAAATAAAATATCAGAAGAAACGATAAAGAGAAAGAAAAAAAAGCACACCTAAGATGAACGTAATGGCTGTCCAGCATCCACGTTTATTCTCCGGTGAAGTTTTCCGATTCTTCGAACTCTTAGCAACGTCCATCTTCTTCTGAACAATCTCTAGAGTTTATGAATATTTTTTGAATAAGCTTTTTTATTTTTGGATGGAATAGCTAGTGTGGGAGTAAGGCACACGACAGAACTCAGTAATTGGAAGATGAAATGAAGCTGAGGTTGATTTCTTGTTTATAAATACAAATTGAGAAAGAGAGAGAGAACGAACAAAGTTATTCTCTTTCTCTCAATCGCTTTTTCTCTCTAGTTAATTTTTTTCTTACAAATGAGTGTGAATCTCGTTTCAATTTATATACAAGGGAATGTCCTGATGATGTCCATATGCAGCAGTTACGAGTGGAAACTATCTAAACACTTGTTTCTCTATTAGTGGTTCAATTATTTTCCATTTAAAATTTAATTAAACAATTAAACTATACAAACAACAATAATATTTGATCTAAGTGACGAAGATGCTCTAAGTTAATTGAAAACTAAAAAAAAAACCCAATTTTCTAATAGTTAGTTTAGTTTGAATTAATAAAGTTATTTTTTTCTTTAAGTCTAGTACTTTAAGCTACAAAGTTTATAATCGGTAACTAGAATATATATGTAGTTTATTGATTTGTAATAGAAATTTATTGCTAGGTCCATTGTAGCTGGTAACTTTTTCTTGTACTAGCTACAATGGACCTAGTCAATATCATTAGTTAACACTTAACAATAGTATAGTAAACATTAAGACATTATATAACCAATTAATTCTCATATAATTTAGCTTAATGCAATCTTTGCTCCCAAAACGTTTATCTAGTGGATAGATCTTAATTCTTCACTCTTTGGGACAATTTTTCATAAGTCACAAAAGTTTATTTCCACATCCCACAAAATGAATATATTAAGATAGATATTTTTTTTAAATTGGTTAGTAGAAAGTAATACTGTATGGATAGTTGTGTGGGAGTAGAAGAAGTTTACTATTATGCATTTAGTTTACAAAAGTCTACAACTAAAACTTAGTTAACCTATATCAAGTACACGACGTAATATCTAGTGTACAATAATTTTCAATACCTAGTCATAACAACAAACCATGAAAAAAAATGTGTTGTATGTAAATGAGATTGGAGATAAAAAAAACAAATAATTATGTAACGAATACTTGATTATGATTAGCACTTGGTTTAAAACCAATATTATATAAACATAAAATTTAAACAAATGAGAATCTAAAATAAACAAAACGCAAGAGCTTAAACTTGATGATCTTAAGAATTCGATTAACGTCCGAATAAAGCATTCTCCTTTAAATTTTTTTCCGGATTGGAAAGCGTTGCTTTTTTGTGCGGTCTCACATGACTTCTTCTCTTTAGTTTTCTTTCTTCTTCAGAGATATTTTTTTTTTATATTGCAAGGCTGGCTTAATCAATTTCGCGTACGGTTTCACGTTTTCCCAGACGTTTTTGTTCGTTGCTTGGCATCTCCTCTTCTTGTTAACGATGAAGGCCGCTTGATAGATAATAGCGCACAAAGTGTTCGACGAAATGCTCCAACGATGGTCTCTCTCAACTCAGGCCCCATTTCATCTTTTGTTTCTCGCAATTCGATGATTGATTCCGATACCCTTTTGTCTCTTTCTTCTGTTGGTGCCTTTAATCCCAATTATTCGGCGAAAACTTGCATACGTTTTGCGTTAGCTGCTAGAAATGGCTGTGGCTCTGTTCTAAGGTTTCTTGAGGTGAAGCCGAGTAATAAAGGTTGTTGCTTTAGGTGTAGTGGAGTTTTGAGGATGTGTAATAAGCGTAATTTGGATTGGGATAGCGATGGGAGTAAGGATTTGGAAACGGAGATTTTGGAGTTTATGAAGGATTCGGAGAAACCTGGGATTTTTCCGAGTAAGAAGGATTTAATCAATTCTGGAAGATTTGATCTTGTGGAGAGAATCGTAAACCAAGGTGGTTGGCTTTCAATGGGATGGGATTTGGATGAACAAGAAGAAGAGGAAAAAGTCAACGAGAACGTTAAGCCACAGGATTTACAAATTGAGAAACAGCTTCACTATTGTACTCCTCAAGTGATTGATAGAACACTGAGTCATGGAGCTTTTGATCTTTCCTCCTCAAATCCTTCATCTTCAAGAGAGTGAGTCCTCTACTTTACACCTTAGTGTATGTCTAATCAGTTTTCTTTTCTCTAGAAAAAACGTCTTTTTGAATGTTTAACATAGATTATGTTGTATCAGAGAAGTAGATGGTGGTAGTGAGAGTGGAATTGAGGGCATTTTGACTAGATTGGAGAAAGAAAGGAATTTGAGTCTAGGGATTAGCTTAAGGGAGAAAGGAGAAAGCAATGTTGTCACGAATGATATCTCCCCAAATGGTTCAGTTCCTAGGTCTTCCGTGATTGTGGTATGTTTTTTTCTGTCTACAAACCTTGCTGTTCATTGTACACAGATGAATAAATTGTTTACGTTGTGAGGTGGTGCCTACCTTTTCTCAAAAGACAGCAAGTGAAATTCGAGAAATCGACGGTAGTAGAAGTTCAGGAACACGAGGCTTAAGCGATCCTCCTACATCAGAAACATGGAGGGCATGGAGTATGAGGAGAGCTGGATTTACTGATGAAGATTTTGAAGGTATAGAGTAACTTCTGTCTTATGCCACTATTAAGACTTAATATAAAAGAAGATCTAAAGCCTTCATATATGATACAGCTGCTGAAATTTCTACTAGTGGTTTGGATGGTGTGAAGAAGGATAATAATACGAATAAGAATTCTGGTGGTAGTATGAATGGAAAAGATAGAACTGCTTCTTCCGGGGAAGATATAAATAAAACTCATATCAAAAGCCGTCTTCAGCATCTCCAGTCAGAACTTTCTTCTGTTCTCAACTCCCTTAGATCTCCTCCTGATGAAGTTGTGACAAGTAAGGTAATATGGAAACATTTTTCTATCCAACTAGAAGCAATTCTAGAAGTGATTGCCATTTGGCTAATTTTTTGTTTATGATTTCATTTAGGATAGTGAGATAAATTCTGGTAGCTTGGAGAACATATATGATGATTGGGAGTACAAGGAGAACGAGATCATACATGCCCAGGATAAGTTACGGTCTACACGGGCAAAGTTAGCAGTTCTTGAAGGGAAAATGGCTATGGCTATAATGTATGTTTTGCTTCTTACTTATGTGCAAACAGATAGGCAGCGGAAGCTTACGCTATTGTCTCTCACATTTGTTATCTTCGTTTTTCTTCTAGAGACGCACAGAGGATTGTACGAGAGAAACAGAGAAGAATAGATGATGCTAGAAGAGCTTTACGGTTACTTCGAACTGCATCAATAGTATGGCCTAATTCAGCCTCAGAAGTTCTACTAACGGGTTCATTTGACGGTTGGTCTACCCAGGTTAGTTCATATCGATAAAAGAAACTGATTAATCAAACTGCTTCAGGTTTGCTGATTTTGTTTTATGATATTGCAAGCAGAGGAAAATGAAGAAAGCACAGAACGGAGTCTTCTCTTTGTCGCTGAAGCTATATCCTGGAAAATACGAGGTTAGATCATTCAATCAAATCAGTACATGGGACTTACATTTTCTGCTAGCCAAACCAAAATCTTATTAAGCTTGCTATTTTTTCCCTAACAGATAAAGTTTATAGTTGATGGCCAGTGGAAAGTTGACCCGCTTCGACCCATTGTTACTTGCGATGGATATGAAAACAATCTGCTCATCATCTCTTGAGGTTAAAGGGCCAACAACATTTCAGAACTAATCACACCATCGATGGAGTATGAGCTGAATTAGTAGGGTTTTGGAATTTCACTTTCATGTAGGTTAAGGTAGCCAAGGAAGCAGTAGAGGTAGATTTTTATCTTGACAAAACAAGAGAGTAAGAAAGATCTGTATATTGTACTAGTATACGACCACTGTGTTTCTCTGACAAGAGTCATGTTAACAATTGGCTTTTCGCATTGTACAATTTCACACATAAATCCATGTCTACGATGAGGTTGGTGAAGAATAAAGCTCTTGTTTTGGCCTTACTGCATAAGTAAATCCACAGTATACTTTGATCCTTTCCGTTCGCAGGTCTATAGGCTCACCAGTTGAGGATGAGTCTGATCATTAGTAGTATTTCCAAGGCCAGATTAGATTTTTAATGGAAATGCAAGTTTAAGTCGAATTCAAAACGCAACAGACCAAACTCAAAAGAGTTTACATATAGATGATTGCTAGCTAACACACCATTCCCACGACGAGGCAACGGATGATAATAGAAGTAAACGAAGATAATCAGAACCTCGAAAATGAGATAGACCCTCTTCCATGAATTCTCCCTCAAGCTGAAGACTTTAATCTCAAGAGGGTAACCAAAATCGTATTTGCTTCCTTTGTTCTTCGACTGAAGCATCCTCACCACTTTGTAATCATCACTCACTGAATCATAACCCAAACCGCAAAACACAAATTCCCGAGTGATTTTGCTTTCTAAGAAATCAAGAAGCTCAAAAGGCAACCGATGCAGTTTCCTTGTAGATGGATTGAACAGAGCCAAATCAGTCGGAGAGTTATACAAACCAATCACGCCGTTACAGCAACCAAAAACCTCTGTTGAATCACCGGTTTGTAATAACGGATGCTCAATGTTGGTGACGTTATCATCAGGTGCTTTGAGTTCCACCGTGCGTAGAAGACCAGGGCGTCGTAGTAAGAGCATGAGATGGTGTCCGGTTTCGAGTGTACGCTTGAGATGAGATTTGATGAACTCCGGATCCTTGATCAGAGACAAGCATGGCTTCGAGAGGAAACGAAATCGGCAAAGCGATGTTGCTGGGAGACGTAGGAAGACTTCGTGGATCATGTCCATCGGACAAGTCGTCATTTTTGTTCACCCAAGATTATTACTATCAGACTTCAGTATTGAGTAGAGTGATTGAGCTGAGCTTAGGGCTGAGGAGATGGAGATGAAACGATTGAAATTGGAAAAACAATTTAAAAACGTTTATTTTGGTCCAAAATCACATTGCGGTTCGGTTTTCCTTAATTTGGTTTTCTATTGTATTCGGATTTGTTCGGTTTAAGTAAAAAGAGTTTACAAATTACATATACACATAAATCCATGTCTATGATGAGGTTGGTGAAGAAGAAAGCTCTTGTTTTCGCCTTATTACATAAGTAAATCCACTTCCGCAGTATACTTTGATCTCTTCCGTTGGCAGGTCTATTATACTTGCAAGGCTCACCAGTTGAGGATTGGTCTGATCATTGGTATTACCAAGGCCTAGCTGACCATGTTCACCCCATCCCCATGTCTTAACTTCTCCACTCTCTGCAAGACATATTCAAAGGTTGTGTGTTTTTTTCATACAGAAGAAAGAAATAGCAGAATTGCCCCCTTCCCTTTTACCTGTCACAGCAGCAGAATGTTCTGCTCCTGCTGCAATTTGCAGAACTTTAACTTGAAAATCCGGAACTTTCTCTAATAGAGCTTCAGAGGAATCTATTTGCAGTTGTTGTTTATTAAGAGTGTTACCAAGCTTGAAAACCTCGCCATCGACTGTTCAACAAGTTCACAGACAGATGCATGAGCTCACTGAGCTCTGGAAGGTATTATTAATGCATACACATGGAAATTACCGGTTAGTAGTAAAGCATGGTTCCACCCTAAAGCAACTTCTCTGAAAGAAAGAGATGAAGGCAAACACTGAGGGGTTTGAACATCAGGGCCGCTGCAGAATCCTCTTCCCCAACTGAACAACTCTCCATTAGCTGGTCAAGCACATCAGAAGACGGACTGGTTAACAAAAGATACAAATGATTGAGAGAATTCAATCAATGAAACAGAACATGAGGCTTAAGGGTTAACCGGATATAGCTGCACTATGATCTCCGTTAGCTGATATACGAATGACCTCAACATCTTCTAATCCAGAGACAATACATGGAAGATTTACTGACTTTGTTCTGTCTGATGAGAAACCTAACTGTCCACGCTTTCCAGATCCGAATCCACACACTTGATTCCCTGAAGAACACAAGATTAAATCAAACGGAGAAAAACACAAGTTTATACTTGCAAACCAGTGATGTATATCAGATGTTGTTACCTGCGAACAAGACAAGTGAGTGGCGCATACCACAAGCTACCATCTTCACATTTTTATTGAAAAAGTAAGAGACTTTAGTTGGAGTGGTTAGTGACATGTTATCACCATGACCAAGCTGACCAAATGAACCATTGCCACATGTAAAAAGGCAGCCTGAATCTGCACTCGCACACAAAACAAAAGCGAGCTCATCAGATCAATTCTCTTGGTCCCTAAAGCAGTTGCAAAAACTCAATTCATGTATACCTGAAACAAAACCAGAGTGACTCCATCCAGCTGCAGCATGAGTTATAACATAGTCGTCGAAGAAAGATACTGGTTCTGGTAAAGATGTGTTTAAGTTGTCACCATGTCCTAACTGACCAGAGCTTCCTCTTCCCCATGTCAAGACTTTACCAACTAAACAAAAAGCATACTTTCAATATTGGATCAGATGATCAAGTAGTCAAAATAGACTTAATCAGGGAGTTTTGGGATTTTACCAGAAGTCAAGGCGATGACGTGAGCGCCGCCACAGGCGAGCATAGATATGGAAGCAAGTGAAGTCAGCGAGAGAAGCTGCGGGAGATGCTCGTCTTGTAGCTTGGCTGTCCCTAACTGGCCGTCAGTACCTGCGCCCCAGCTCCATACTTGTTGTTCTTCATCAGCCTGAGTCTCACCGTGTTCGGCCATAGATCGACCTCCACCGATGCAAATTGAAACAAATTGGCTGAAACGATGCCGTTGTGAGGTTTATTAGGGTTTATGGGAATTTGATTTGACCAAGGAATCCAACACCCGAGTTGTTCAAACGAAGAAGACAGAGACTTTGACTTGATTGTCGTAGATCCTCTATATCACCACCACAAAGTTTTATTTTTTAATCTTAAGGATTAGTATGAGATTTGTCGATTTTTATAGAATTTATTCAACAGTTTATAGATTTTGTTGTTCCCAGTTCGAATAAATCTAGCGATTTTGAATCCTTATTGCTTACAATCTAAAAGTAAAACAAAAGTACAAAACTCAACAATCACGATATTTGATAGACTAACTACACATTCTTAAACATACAGAGTTATTTCGAATTTCTAAAAAGAGAAAGAACCAAACTTTACCGACACACCTGAGATGAGAAAAGAAAAGACTTTGCTAAATTCAATACATATAACATATACATTTTTCAAGAAACGAATTGCCAAAAATAGAACAGAACAAAAAAACGTTATGATGCTGTTAAAGAATATCGTCATAGGATACAATATTTCTCTCTTTGATTTCCCTTGTCGTCACCGGCGATAGACTTCCGACAATGCCACTATCTCCGTTAGTGTTATTATTACTCCTCGGGTTGACAATGGTCGATGCTAGCCTATTGCTTCTCCCATGTTTTCTTAACGGCATCACAGATCGCAGAAGCTTCGACGAAGATGACAAAGACGGCGTCGTTTTATCCACCGTCACACCTTCTTTCCACTTCACTAATGGATCCGTCGCCCAAACCACCTGCAACTGCATTACCAGATTTCTTTTAAACTCAAATTCCCAAATTTTACAATAAATTCCCAAATTTGTTGAATTTCTTCGAATTTCATACCTTTTTAGAATCGATGGAGATGCCAAAGTAAGGATCATGACTACCGGCAATAGCAGCTTCTGCTGACTCGGTGGTTCGGTACGAAACGGAGCCGATTCCGTCTTTGTCGATTCTGATTCTGGAGACTGAGCCGTAGATCTCGAATCGCGATTTCAGCTCCAGCACTGAACAGTTGGCGGGAAGTCCCATAACGAATAGCGCCGGGGGCGGAGGAGGTTTACTGATCGGTTTATCAATGATCTCATCGTGTTCTGACGACGGAGGCTCCCATGGTCTCCGGCGTTTCGAAATTCGCGCCGGGATTTGGCGGTAAGGGTAGGGTTTGTCTCTCTTGCGGCTCATATTCGCACTGTTGTTTCCTCCAATTTTCAATTTTGTTTGCTTTATCGGAGAAATAAAATCTAAAAATATTAGGCTTAATGTAAATGGGCCTAAGGCCCATACAGTAACTTTACTTTCCAATCTGAAGTTTGGACTTCCATCCGTGTGCGTATAGACCCCACAAAGTTCCAATTGAGTTTTAAATTCCACTCATATATTGCCATGTGTCGCTCTGAATGCTAGGAAATCTCTGTGCAGTGTTTTGTAGGTCCCTCTGACGTCAATGGCGGAAATATTTGGATCTGAGTCGTATAATCCGCACACGTGGCTTTCAGATCTTTGTCAGTTTTGAACATCTTCCATTGGTTGTGGTTCGGATAAGGGTTTGTGTCTATTTCAATTTTCACAACCTAAGGTATAATTATTGTATAATGGTACTATCATATTCATATCAAATAGTGCCAGTCCTTTTCAACTGAGTCTATTCTCCATTCTACTACTACTTGCTGAATTATTGAGTAATTTGAAAATGTTCACTTTCTAATTTCGATTTTCTCTTGGTTTTCCTACGTTAAATAAATGTGTAATCGTATCATTTCAAAAAACACAAACCTTTTCATATTAATTCTTCAGAACAAGATTTCAGTAACTTACAGGACAGTTGATATTTATTTATAGGATTTTGATTACTATCCATGAAAATATTTCAACTTTTTTTCCCAGAATATGAACCCTAAGAAAAATAGGAAACAGAGAAGAGATATCTTGAAGCACAAGGAACGAAGACTTATACCATCACAACCTTAGATTTTAAGCAGTCCAGGTTGGATCATAGTAAAATCCGAGTACTGCAAGCTCCGGGAAACTATATTGATTCTCCAGGTCTTCTTCTTCTTCTTCACTGTTATGCGTGTTATCACTTTTCACTGAGCTACCTTCTTCCCCAAGCTTCGTTCCCTCCATAGATCGATTCTCTTGTATCCGCAGCTTCTCTTTGAGAGCAGCAACCTGTTTGAATGTTTGACTAATATTTTGACCAGAGTCTCGATAAAATTGGTTTGTTAATTTTCAAAAAAATGTACCTTGTTCTTGAGGGTTTCGTTTTGTACAAAGAGAATGTCCCGATCAGTTTTGAGCTTAGCATAGCTAGCTTTAAGATAGTCCCAGTCGTGTTCCAGCTGTTTGGTCTTGAACCTAGCTCTCCTGTTTTGGAACCAGACAGCTACTTGGTTCGGTTGCAGCCCTAGCTTCTTGGCGAGCCAGAGTTTCCTGTCTGGTTCGAGTTTTTTCTCTTCTTCGAAACTCTCTTCTAGCAAATGCAACTGGAGTGGCGATAGCTTCCGTTTCTTGGTTAGTTCACGCATCATGTAGCTCTCACAGACGTCTTCTTCGTCCACGGTGTTAGTCTCTGTGTTGCTCATTAAGCTAGATCCTGAATTAAGGAAAATTTGTGACCAAACAACGGAATAAGGAATTCGAAATGACACGAATCTTATAGAAGAGAATCTGATCTATATATATGTCGCGTAAGGTTCTTGAAACTCTTTTAAACTAAAAAGACAGTCTTTTGATCTGAGTGGCTACAGTTTTGTGATGAAGATTCGTTCGAAAGGTTAAAACTTTAGGTAAAAAAAGATGCGTTTTCAGAAAACCCACAAAACAAAAACCAAAATCAAGAACGGTGGAAACACAGAGGAATACCATTAAAAGCTGAGTGTGAGCTCGGAGGAAAGCAAGAAGAATGAAACTTAGGGCTATGGCTTTGGTTCTGAAACCAAAAGAAGACTTGTGAATCAGTAGTGTCTGAGTTTTCCATTTGTAGGTGTTATAAATGAAACGGTGAGTCAATTACTGCAAATGTTGGGACTCTTAAGAGTCACTTTTAAAAAAGAAGAAAATGGAGACAGAAATGTTACAAGAGAAAGAAAAAAAACGATTCCTTTTGCTGATTTAAGTGTCTGGTAAGAAGAGGGAGACGAAGGTGCTGTTTTGCCATAAGAAGGATTATATTTGTGGTTTATAATTAGCTGAGTTCAGTGCTAATAATTAGCTAAGGATTACACATAAATTTTTTTTTTTTTAAACATAGTGTAAATGATTTCGCAAGTTGGATTGGAGATGCGTTCTAATCACCTTTTGTTGTCTCTATTTATATTGCAAGTGGGTACTATATTTCCTTATGTGACACAAACAATCCATATGTACTACACTTGACGAAAAGAAGAAATTTTAAAAGTGACCATTCTTTTGTTTTCCTGTAAACATCAGATTCTTTTGGTTTTGTTTTTTTCTGAAAATGTGTGAATGTTCAGTGCTAATCAAGTTTTTGTATGGTTTATGTCATTATAAAAACGTGATCAAATAAAAATCTAATTGTGTTTCTTTTTTTTTCTATGACCAGTTTTATTTATGCCTTAGCTTAAAAGTCTAAAACTATTTTGACGCCAAAAGATAGGAAACCTGGTTAAAGATAACCCACGCAGCTAAGCAAGTTTACACATAAATTAAATTTTGTTGGTTAACAGTTTTTAAAGTAAAATTAGAGTTGAACTCACAATACACACTGCAGGTCAATGTTTTCTTAATCAATATAATAAAATATAAATATTTTATTATTTAATATTTTCTGGTCAATTTTCTTCATAATTTATAATATTTTATTTTTTCATTTCCTTTATATTTTTCTTTTCTTTTATTTATATGTAATTTTAACTTTATTAAATTATAAAATGTTAGTTTTGCTGGTTAATTAACCTATATTTTTATTTTAAATATTTGTAAGTAGCTCTTATGTTCATATGTGTCCCACTATGTTCATATGATAGTGAACTGACCCGAATGTTTGACTATTTACTTAATTTAATTTTTTTTTATAAAATCTTTTTAAAAATAAATAAATAGTACTCTATTTTCATAAATATTCTAGCATAAAACTCTTTATATTTAAAATATATCACATATTATTTTCATCAAACTATACACAAATATTATTTTTATATATAATTTACTTATTTTTGTTAAAATTTGGTAGTTTGCAAACCGATCCCCCAATTCGAGGACAAAGTCTAATATATCCGCAGTCAACAAAGCCCTATATCGGATTTACTTGTATCTATCTTGCGGGTAACAATTTATTTGACATCTTTACCGATATAGAACATTGAATATACATACTTTTTTAATTGATTGAGTAATATTTGTCAATTTTAAAAAAATCGAATCACAATATATGCAGAAAAATCTAAAATTTTATAAATTATATTAATTATATAATAATTTAAAATAATATGAAAATAAAATTAAAAAAAGATTATAAGAGAATAATAACTCATACTATTAAAAGAGTAATATTAGATGATTGTAGAGAATTAATTTATTATTTATTTAGAAAAAAATTAAATATTGAAATAATTGGATACATTAATAATTATTTGATGTTTGGAAATATGAATATCCCAAATTTGTACTAGTTTTAATAGTATAAAATTGTCTATTAATTTTAATAAGAACAAAATTGTTTGTAACAATATGTATATAGAAAAGGATATTCGCCAATGTGTATGTCTTTTTTTTTTGGACGTCCCCAATGTGTATGTCCTTACTCCTTAATATCAAACTTATTGATCAACAAATACTTTTCTTAGAAGGATAAGATAGTTCGAATTATAGAAAACCACTGATAATGAGATATGCATGTGGAAGACCATAATTAACACTTTACTTTGTGGTATCTTCGGTACAACATAAACTAGGCCCTAAAGAGTACATAAGCTAATATTTTATCCAACAACCCAACAAACAAAAAAAAAACGTAAATAATCTACGACAGGAATCGGTTACCCTCGGCCCAACTCCAACTACAAACTAGTCTATGTGGAGAATATTTCTTTCTTTTTTTTGCTGAGCGGATGTGAATATTTGATAGACATTACACCGACATTTCATTATTAATTGTCTTTCTCAACTTGTAACGTAGATTTGTCGTTCAATATGCAAACTTGCTTAAATAACTTTTTCGAAACTTGAAAAAAAATGTTCATCCACATTTCGTTTGTAAGCATTTTGGGGATATCTCTACCTAAATAATTTAATTTAGTAAGATACTAATCGATTATGCCCATGCAGTCAGCTCAGACGCTCAGCTTGTGCCCTTGCATGTGAGTAATGAAAATTAGGGAGACATCATATGTATAGGATTCTAATATACTCTTTCGGCATGATATTTTTTTTGTTTACTTTCTCAAACCAAATCCAGATTTTACTTGGGATTGTGGGGCATTAAGTTTAGTTTTATTTCTTATCTCTCAAAATCAGTTAGTAGTAAGCCAATAAGTATTCTATAAAAACTGCCAGATGTTGATTTATTTTTGTTTTATAATGCCACTCTATATTTTTGATATAGAAATCAATAAACGTACTACATATATATATCCATTAGATTCAACTTATTAATTTAAGATTAAATATATAAGAGATAAATCAACATGCATGTAAGGAAGAACAAACAGTTGGCATTTACCAATAAGAATATTAACTAATACTCGACATTTGGCTATTTTGCAAAGTCAACACTACCAAGAAATTGAGTAGCATGGAAAGAAATCACTAGGTCTTCACACTAATGACACGTTTTTAGATTTTATATCTTTTGGTCAATTTGGATTTTTGTTTTGTAACCCATCCAGTATCCAGTGGGTAGATTTGATTCCCTCTCATCACCTTTATATTCTCCTTAACTTTTTTGGATATAGTTGTTTCCTTCTATATTTACATACAGCATAGTCAAAGCGAATTAAACATCCTTTAAAATGAATCAAATCTACAAAATGTGCTGTCCCGTCTAGATTCAACTAACAGAGTAGAACAATACATAAAACATTAAGTCACCAAATTATTTGTATCTAAATACATTAAAACAAAAGTCACATACGTATTTATTAATTACAATAAAAACAACAAATTCAAACATGCATTACGTGTATAAAAACTATGCTTAAATTTTGAAAAAATCTACTATTATTTAATAATACTAGATTGATCTTAGCGAATGTGGTGAGTCATCGAGATTATATATCTAATTCCAAGTCATGGTAATTTTTTTGGCAATATCCATCCTATTCCCTTTTTAATTTCCGAAACTATCCTCCTCACCACTTATATTTCAAAGATGGCTTCCCTTTTTTATGTGTCATCAAAGTTTTAGAGATTCACAGAGAAATCAAATGGTGGGTTCTTCAAGCCTAGCTAGTATTGTTGTCTTTCAATATTGTTTTTTAATATTCGTTTTCTGAAAGACATATACATCATTTCAACTTTATAAAGTATTTTCCTTGCTATGTCCAAATACACAGGAAGTTGAAATGCAAGGAGATGTCACAAAATGGGAAGGCTATGCCGACTGGAGGAACAGGGCTGCCTTGAAAGGCCGTCATGGTGGCATGCTCGCCGCCTCCTTCGTCTTGGGTCAGTCTCCAAATTCCAATGTTACCCTTTTTATCTCCTTTTTCTTTAACTTCTCTTGTCTTGGATCCATCTCTTGGAATCATGTGATTAATTTTTTTTGTTTTTGCTTTTTTTTCTTGTGTGTGCGTGTGTATTGTGAAGCGGTGGAGATATTGGAGAATCTAGCATTTTTAGCAAACGCGAGCAACTTGGTGTTGTATCTAAAGGACTTCATGCACATGTCTCCGGCTAAATCGTCGAGTGAAGTGAACGCTTTCATGGCCACAGCTTTCCTCCTAGCTCTCCTTGGTGGCTTCTTCGCCGATGCTTTCTTCTCCACCTACTTTATCTTCCTCATCTCCGCCTCCATCGAGTTTATGGTACTTAAACTCCATTTTATTTTCTTCCTTAATCTTCATTTTAATTAGAATTAGCCAACCACCAAGCTTTAAACCCATTCACACTACATAAAACCCTAAAGGTAAATCCATCAATCATATTTAATTATTATAGACAACATATACACATATATTCATTATTTTATATAATGTCGATCCCGAAATCTAACGGACCAAAGAGCGTGCACAGCTTTGCAATGTAAGATGATATTATGCATATTAATATATTATGCGCTTGTGAGTTTGCTTTTATGGAGCCCGCATGATTATCTCTAGGTGGGGAGTGGGGACTGTGGTATACGTACTTGTGCATGTCTAGGGTCGCTGTTTAATCTGCTTTGCTTTTAAATTGAGAGGGATATTTATGACATTAATTCTCTTTATAATCTCTGTCATGAGCTGCGATTTTGCCACAAATGTAAACATGCAAACAAGTGTAGTGCATAACAGCATAAGTAGACTTGCCCTCTCTTGTCTTGGTGTTAGTGAATGGTAACCACTAACCATAGGTCCATTGTACCAGAATCCATCTAATAATCATAATGCATGTTGTTAATTCGTATTTTTATTTATCGTATAATGGTCCCTTTTATTTATGATTAAGTACAGTTATTTTTTACTTAACAAATCATTAACAAGTTAGATACAGTTGTTTTTTTTTTTTACTTTGATGGTGTTTTTTTTTTTGTTTCCTTTCAAATTTGATGTTCACACTCTAAGTATAAACATATACAAACACATGTCATTGTCAAACTTAAAACAATGTAAAAAAAACAAGGATACGTCAAGAAACAAAAAAACAAGGATACTTAATGTGACTACACTCTTTTTTATCATAAACTATATTTTTTTTGACAAATACTTTTTTTGGTTTATCATAAACTAGATGCAAGTAAATTCTATGAATTTTTTTTGTTTGTATTTCAATGTCTATTTTAAAATATGCTCAACGTATGAATTTAATTAGTCCTCATTGTAATTAGCTTATATATTTATTTATTTTGATCATATATAAGATTTGTTTTAATTTTTAAGATTATTAAAAATGATGAAAATCAACTAATCTTTGCTGGTTATTTTACCATCGGAATCTTATAGATTTCTGATAAAATTTCAACTAAGTTAATTTTGATTCTGTTAAAATTGTTTGCAGTAATTATTTGTTTTGTTTGTTTTGTGATCTGCAATATTATATGGGTTTAATTAATTGGGATATATACGTACAGGGGCTAATATTGCTAACAATCCAAGCACATCGTCCGTCCTTAATGCCGCTGCCTTGCGAGAGCTCTGCGGCATCACCATGCAAAGCTGTCAGTGGTTCCAAAGCGACGATTCTGTTCGTAGGACTTTATCTAGTGGCTCTAGGAGTCGGAGGTATAAAAGGGTCATTGCCTTCACATGGAGCTGAACAATTCGACGATAGCAACCCCAAAGGTCGAAAACAAAGATCCACCTACTTCAACTACTTTGTGTTCTGTCTCTCATGCGGAGCACTCGTGGCCGTAACATTCGTGGTCTGGCTCGAGGACAATGTAGGTTGGGAATGGGGATTTGGAGTCTCCACTATTTCCATCTTTCTCTCTATTCTCGTCTTTCTCTTAGGTTCAAAGTTTTATAAGAACAAAATCCCTCGTGGAAGTCCTCTCACCACAATCTTGAAGGTAACTTGAAAAAAAAAACAAAAAAAAAAAATTAAAACCTATCTTTTGGAAAACATGTTTTAACTTTGTTTCCGAACGTCTCTATACAGGTTCTTCTTGCAGCTTTCATAGTCGGTTGCTCGAGTAAAACTTCGAATAATGCTGCTGTGAACATCTATGGGGACCAAACTCCTAGAGAAGATGAATCAGAAGAAAGAGATAAGACATATTCTCAATCACTAACCAATACCTTAAAATGTCTAAACAAAGCGGTAGAGGGAAAATCTATCCATAGGTTACTTGAATGCACAGTCCAACAAGTCGAAGACGTGAAGATTGTGCTCAAAATGCTTCCAGTATTTGGTTGCACCATAATGCTTAATTGTTGTTTAGCTCAGCTCTCTACGTTCTCTGTCCACCAAGCTAGGACCATGAACACAAAGATCCTAAACCTAAAGGTTCCTCCAGCTTCTTTACCGGTTTTTCCAGTCGTGTTCATGATGGTTCTTGCTCCAGTATATGACCATTTGATTATCCCATTCGCAAGAAGAGTAACCAAATCCGAAATGGGTATCACTCATTTGCAAAGAATCGGTGTAGGCTTAGTCCTTTCGATATTAGCAATGGCTGTGGCTGCTCTAGTGGAGTTAAAGCGGAAGCAAGTGGCTAAAGAAGCTGGATTGCTTGACTCAAAAGAAACCTTACCTATCACTTTCCTATGGATAGCGTTTCAGTATCTGTTTCTAGGATCAGCTGATCTATTCACACTAGCCGGATTGCTAGAGTTTTTCTTCACTGAAGCACCTTCTTCCATGAGATCATTGGCTACATCGCTCTCATGGGCTTCTTTGGCAATGGGATATTATCTAAGCTCGGCTATGGTGCCGATAGTGAACAGTGTGACTGAGAGTGCAGGACAAAGCCCTTGGCTCGGTGAAGGAATTAGCTTTAACCGTTACAAACTCGACTTGTTCTACTGGCTGTTGTGTGCTCTCAGCGTCGTAAACTTCATGCACTATCTCTTCTGGGCTATGCGTTACAAGTACATATCAACTGGTGCTAGAAGCTGATCTTTATATATATAATTTGTTAGGGCATCTCCAACCCACCTCCGTTTTTACCTTAAAACTTCATTTTGGAGAAAAATCATCTCCAATCCACCTCCATTTTTACCTCCAAAATGGAGATTTTCATATTTTCCTCCATATTTGGAGATATCCATTTTTTTCCTCCATTTTGGAGGTGAACTTTTTTATTTATAAATCAGTCCTTTAAGTTTAATATTTTTTAGTTTTTATACTTAATAAAATTATAAAATATTACATTAGCATAATAACATAAATAACTCTTTCTTGAATAAAAGAATATGCAGTGTGTTGCCATTAAATGTCACACAAATTAATAATGTCATGTGATTAGAATATAGTTAAGTTGAGATTTGCTTTTTTTACTTATTTTTTTGTTACAATAAAAACTTTTGTTAAATTAGAAAAATACAATAATGATAACATTAAAAAATACATAAAGATTAAAAAGTACTCAAAATAAAAACTACAAAGAAAATTAAAACATAACAAAAACTAGTAATTTAAAATTTTGGTAAACCACTTCTAGATCCACCAAGATCATTAAAATATTGTCCAAACATAGCAGTTGACTGTGGAGAGCTTTTTGATCTTGTCGTTGATTAATCCGCTTTTGTAAAATCCGTACTTGTTCAGATTGCATATACGCACGAAAATTCAGATCTGGTATAGAACTAAATAAAGAAGCTCATTTTTACTATGAAATGCGCTAATTGATCATTTATGGGAAAAACATTTGGGAGATTTTGAATAAATAAATATATGTTTTTATTTAGTATGAATGTTGTGTAATTATTTTATAATAAATTTTAAATTTAAATAATATTGCAATCTGTTACTTAATGTTTAATTTTAAATAAATGGGTAAAATTTTAAATAAATGGGTAAAGTTTGTACCTTTTAAAACTATGGAGTTAAAAACAAATAGTAATTGAATAAAAAATGAATATACTTAAAATAATATTTTTTAGAATAACAAATGGAGTAATCGGTTGGAGAATAACTCATCTCCAAAATGCAGTTACTCTATTTTGAAGCAAAAAATACAGTAATTGGTTGGAGATGGTCTTAGATGAACTTACAATATAAAAATTTATAATGTTTATGTTAGTTAACATAAAAACTTAGAATGTTTAATATGTCTTCTGAGTGTGTCCAAGTTTCTGGACATCCGCTAAAACTATTAGTGAAATATTGATTTACCCATAAATTTTTTTAAAAATGAAATAATAGTAGATCCTAATAGTTCTTGAAATAACATAACTTATCTAACAGAAATTATTTATGTACCTCTTAACTCAATTAACACAACAATAATGTAAAAGAATATTCAAAACATTTCATCATGGTTGGAAAAGCCGAAAAGGTTTGTTGGGAAAACCTAAACACTCTGCTTAATGAGGCGTGAAATATGTTATGATCTAAATATTGTAAGTGATGTAAATATTTTCTTATATATATATGTTACAAATCAGGACTCACGAAGAGGAGATTATTATTCTATAGAGATATTATAAGCTTACATTAAGTAATCTTCACTCCACATGAGATGCGTTTCCACACACAAATAACACAGGACACATTACAAACTTTTATTTAACTTAAATTACAAACTTTTATTTAACTTAAATTACAAACTTTTAGTTACATAAATGGATATTATTATTTCAGACAGGATTGGACCAAACTGATTCTAGTCATTTGAGGTGAAAAGGATGCTGTCCAAAATGTTTTTTCCGTTGTCGAAATCAAAGTCTGCGCGTCTATGGAACTCTTCAATCTGCAACCACATGTTTATATTAATAAATTGTGAATACAATGAACCAGCAAACACATATATGATATAATTTGGTTTTTAGAACTTTGTAAAACCTGGTCATGAGGCAGATCTTTGAACTGTGGAAGAACTAGACGGTCAATGAACTCAACGTAAGAAGCCGGGATTGTCTGAGTTACTCCGTCAGCAAATTCAACCACAAGTTTCTCCGAGATGGACGAAATTTGTAATAGTAGACCATCTTGACTCACTAAAATATATACACACCAACATTCATTCCAAATTAAATAATGGATATATAATAGAAAAATTCAAGTGAAAATTTTAATGAGGGACTAAGTAAATTGAACCTTTGAGAACTCCTCCATCTTTGTTGAGTTCGAAACCCTTTTCTTCTAGGTACTCTCTGAGGCATTTGATGTCATTGAAACGGTGTTTGAGTTTATGATTGGAAATCGCAAGATGGTTCATTGTGTAGCCGTGGATAAGTGCCCATGCAGCAAATTCGTTTTCTTTAGCAAGTTGCTTGAAGTCGGTCCATGTAGGCTTCTCCCAAATTAAAGACCCTAAAGTACTTGAAAGAAGGGCTTGTTTACCACCTTCTGGTTTTAAATACTTCTTTATTATCTCCTAGTTAACCATAAATTAGGAATTATGAGTATTATGTATATGTTAATTTGTTAAGACTCATAATAACATCATTAGAGTTGTGATCATTATGCATACTTGTGATTCAGGGCTTAGTTCGTCCACAAGAATCTCAGCTATAACAAGTTGTGGCAAAGGGCCGGTCCCTAGACCGTGACCACCATCGGGGACGCGAACATCGGGAGGAGAAAACCAACGAGCTCGAAGTTTCTTACTTGTGAAATCATATTCACCTTTAACTTTATATCCATAATCCATGAAGAAACTGGACAAAGAATCAATTCCATAACCATCGACCTAAACCACACAAAAAAAAAAAAACCAATTCACATAAATTTCACCAAATATCATGCATGTAGTTTTTCATAGGTATTTCTTCCGTTTAGCTATAAGTGATGTGTTAGACTTGAATGAAAATAGCAAAAGACTTATTTTGTTTTCATATCTTAAGTGACTACTTTACAACTTTTAATGCAAAAATTTCCTCATTTATCTCAATTTCTTAAGTTTATATATCCCAAATTTTGGAATAAATAAAACAGGAAGTATATAATAGATGTAGGTATAATACTGTTTTGATTAGTTGTACAGTTGTGAAAATTTCAAAATCAAATAGAACAAATTTTCACCAGAGTGAAGACGTACCTTAAGTGTCTTGAAAGTGAAGTGGTCGTAAAAGATCTTCTCGTCGTCCACCGACTGAACAAGTTCCCATATCTTCTTGGCTGTGGGGTTCTTCTTTAGGTACGTTTTCAGTATATTCTCAAACACATTCCGAAGAAATGCTTCACTTCCTCCCTGTTAATTATATCGAAATTATGCATTATATATCATGATAAAAAAAAAAGTTGTTTTCTTCAAACAATCAAAATTTGAGAGAGAACCTTGACTGATAAAGTGTGAGGCAAGTCGAGGGAACCCATGCAGAAAGATCTTTGAGTTTGTGTGTGAGAAACTGAGCCTTGCGAGGTTGTTCTTATTTATACTTGTATTTAATTATTAAACAAAGACGAAGGAGTCACCATTATTCATTACTATATTTAGTTATTAAACAAAGACGAAGGAGTGATCACTATTAGTTATTCTTGTATTTACGTTGTTAAACAAAGACGAAAGAGCTAGTGATTATTAGTTCTTGTATTTCGTTGCTAAACAAAGACTGAAAGACGAAGGAGTGTCACTAAGTACTTATTTTATATTATTTTCTTGACGTAGATTCACTATTATATAGTTCAAGACATAATTATATGTTTCCCACTATTGCTCAATTATGTGATCCACTTTACAAATTGGACGCTCTTATCAATAATAAAAATTACGGTGAGATTATTATATATATATAAGCAATGGCTCACTCTAGAAGAAAAGAACAACATAAATTAATCTCGCAAATACATTCACACATGAAAAGATGACATAAACACATAGATAAACAAATTTGTCGAGCAAGACAAGTCTTGTTCTAGAATTCTTTTGTGAATCGGGTGATTTCCATTATGTTGTTGGCGCTATTGAATTCAAAAGCTTCACGTCTATGAAATTCTTTTATCTGCACCAAACGGAAATGAAAAAACATTGACTAATAAAATAATGCAAGTAATGTTAAATCATTATATTCTTTCTTTTGTTACATTACCTCACCATGCGGCAAATCTTTAAACTGTGGAATAATTTTTATTTCAGTTACTCAATTGCAAATTTGACCGGAAGCTTTTCCGAGATTGTTGACACTTGTAAGTAATAAACCATCTTGACTCACTGAAATATGTAAGATCCACATTAATTTCAAGTAGAAAAAGGATATTAGAGTAAAACAATTTCAATAGAAGCAAACTTACTCCAAATCTTATACGTGGTGGTAATATAAGTCACAAGCGGCTGAATTTGAAGTAACGCTTGCTTGTGTTTCATACCATCACCTCGTATGAGATTTGAAGTAAGTTTGCTCTAAAAATTAACTGAAATTAAACTAAAATTCAAGCGAAACTAAAATGATCTAAAAGTTAAGATTTAAAATAAAATAAACTAAAATTTGTTTAGATTGATACTAAAATTTAACTTAATGACTAGAATAATACCTTCAAAAAAAGTTTACTAATTTAATACTAATTTTTGGTTAAAAGATAATAATGCTATTATGCTTTAAATTTGGAAAACTGAATTAGTTAAATCTGATTTGGAAAATCAAAAATATAATAAAAGTAAATAAATCTAAACTAATGTAAAATAAAATTGAAAAAATTGTTTATCATCAGAAAACAAAATTATCAAAATATGATTTGGGAAATTGAAAGACAAAAAAAATTAGTTAAAGTAAAATACAATTATAAAACATATTAAAATAAAATTGAAGATAAAAATAATCAAATCTTATAAGTAAATGTATAAAATTTTAAAAATATATCAAAATTATTAAAAAAGTTTAAGTTAATGTAAAATAAAATTAAAAAAATATAAAAATCTTTTTTGGATAATTGAATTAATTAAATCATAAATTATTAAATTCTAAAGATAAAAATTAAACAAAAGTAAAAAAAAAAAACCTATCTAAATCGTGACTAAACACGATTTTATAAGTCTTTTCCCTTTTTTTACTCTCAAACCCTAGAAATCGCCCTTCTGTCTGGTAAACAAATCTACGTTAATACTCATAGTAAAAAATCTGCAGTTACATAGCGTAAAAAAATATACGATATTATGTCTGCAGCTATTACATATACTAGTCTAATAAATTTTATCTCTGCGGTAAAAAGAATTGCGCCAAATCTTTTATGCAAAAAATTTAAAAATCTGCGATAACTAAAATTAGAAAAAAAAAATCTGCAATAATTAGAATGTTAGTGTAGTAATTAAAAGTTAGCAAAAAATCTACAGCCACTTGAATGTAAAATCAAGCTCTGCCATAACTAAATTTATAAATCTATGGCAAAAAAAAAGTTTACAAAATAAATTTACGGTAGAAAATTAAATCTACTGTATAAATTTTTACATTTTTTAGTAATTATAAAATTTATGGTCACTATCCCAAAATCCGCTACAAAATCTACAGAGGGAAACAATATATGCTTAGAATTAAAATATTTATTATCTTTATGACTAAGAAATTTATGGTAAAAAAAAATCAACCAGAAAAATTTACGGTAAAACAAAAAATGTACGAGACCCATAAATTTGCCATAACGTAGAATCCTAGATTTTTTTTGCATTTTCTTTTAACAGTGACAAAGTTGTAAATATATATATTTTTAAAAAAGGTCAAAAAAATGCTGATGTAAAATTAATTAGTAATGACATTTCTATAATAATTTTTTTATTAACACATAATCTGAAGAGTATTTTGGTGATAAAAAAAACTAATCTAATACTATTCTTTTATATGTTATATTAACCATTAAATCTAAATTTAGTATTATTTTAATAATTTTCCCTAAAATAGAAGAGAGTTGGTGAGGTCTTTCTCTACATGAAGCATCGAAACCCAAAAATGGCTAAAATAGGGAGACAGTAGCAAATAAAGAAAATAAAGGGCACGTGGACGTGGGACTCTTCAACACCAAGAGGTGCTGACTCGCCAAAATCACGAAGCTTCATGTGACCATCGGAAAACAAGTACTCCAAGAAGAAGTTAAAGGCGTCCGAAGATTTAAAATGAAAACACCAAAAATACCATACCACAAATATCAAACATTATTATTTTCCATTATTCATCGTTAACCGGTAACATAATTAAGTTACAGTCACTTCAATAAAATAAGAACATAAAGATCTTACATACAAGATCACACACACAAATTGTCCAAAATAACATGCAAAGATTTAAAGATAAAAGACATATTTGACATATTGAGCCAAACAAAGACAAGTCTTGTTCTATACTTGTTCTGTGAAACGGGTGCTTTCCATTACATGGTAAGCGCTATTAAGCTCTAAGCCTTCGCGTCTATGAAATTCTTCGATCTGCATTACAACGTAAAAAAATTGAAAAAATATGAACAAATAAAACAATGCAAGTAGTGTAAATCACTTTTTTAACAACAACAAAAATGTGAATCACTTCTTACCTCATCACTAGGCACATCTTTGAACTGTGGAAGAACTAGACGTTGAACGAACTCAATGTATGAAGTCCGGACGGATTCAGTTACTCCATCTGCAAATTCAACCGGAAGTTTCTCCGACATGGACGAAACTTGTAACAATAGACCATCTTGACTCACTGAAATATATTTTCATTCCAAGTTAAAATAATGGTGTTATAGAATATAAATAACCATTCAAATGAAAAAGTTAATTTTGATGAGAGGAATAAGTAAAATAAAAAACCTTTGAGAATTCCTCCATCTTTGTTGAGTTCGAAACCCTTTTCTTCTAGATACTCTTTGAGGCAGTTGATGTCACTGAAACGATGTTTAAATCGATGAAGCGCAAAAGCAAGATGGTTCATTGTGTAGCCGTGGACAAGTGTCCATGCCGCATATTCGCTTTCTCTTCATAGGTTAAACACAATTAAACATTAGATTATTAGCTCTAACAATAATAAAAATGTCTTGATTAATTATTATAATATTGTTAGACAGTTATAACACATACTCGGCAAGTATATTGAAGTCGGTGGATGTAGGCTTCTCCCAAATTAAAGACCCCAAAGTACTTGAAAGAACCGCTTGCTTACCACCTTCTGGTTTTAAGTACTTCTTTATTATCTCCTAAATAATTAAGATCAACAAAGACAAAATTAGATAATATGTTAGGAGTTAATTAGGACATATTTAATAACATTTATGTTTGTTCATGCATCATATATACCTGTGATTCATGGCTTAGTTCGTCCACAAGAAGTTCACCTATAACAACTCGTGGCAAAGGTCCGTTGCTTAGACCGTAACCGTAATTAGGGACGTTAACATCTGGAGGAGATAACCAGACAGCTCGTATTTTCTTCTTTGGAAAATTAAGTTCGCCTCCAAATTTATATCCATAATCCATGAAAAAATTCGACAAGGAATCTATTCCATAACCATCCACCTAAACCAATATACCCCAAAAAGAATATAGAAAATCAAATCACACAATCAGGGCCGGTCTGGTTTAGATCTAAATCAGAAACATTTTTTTTTTTCCGAGTCAAATAACAAACATAATAGTAAAAATAAAATAAAAAGTTTCAATAATTGCAGACATAAAAGCTAATAAGCTTTAGACTTAACCACTATAAACCAATTTATCAAAATTGATGCATGCTATTAAATTTTTAATGGACAGAGTTTAGCTTTACCAAATCTTGAAGAGTAAAATTCTTACCTTAAATGTTCTGAAGAAGAAGTGGTCGTAGCTGATGTTTTCCTTGTCCACCGACTGAACTAGTTCCCATATGGTTTTTGCCATAGGGTTCTTCCTCAAATACGTTTTCAGTATGCTTTCAAATACATTTAGGAGAAAAGTTTCACTTCCTCCCTAGATAACAAAAGAATCATTAATTATAGTGATGATTAATTGATTTGATTTTTGTAAATAAAAACTTAAGAGAAAGAACCTTGAACGATGAAGCGTGAGGCAAGTCAAGAGAACCCATGGAGGAAGATCCTTGAGATCTGCTGTATGAGAAACAAAGCTTTGGTTGATTTTTCTTAATTTTGTTCTGATCGTAAACTCGTAATTTATAACTAGAAAAGTGTGGAAAAACCAAAATGACAGAGCTAGTGGGGAGCACATTATTATTATTAAATCAGCGTATCACTATGATTACTAGCGGACAAAAATTTAATAATTTTATGAGCAACTACGAAAAATTCGTATCAAAAATTGTTGATCGAGCGATCTTCTAAATTATATTTCAGAAAATTTTAAATTGATTTTTGAACAGCATTTTCCAATAAAAACAAAAAACACGTGCTTTTTCCGAATCATATCTATTATCTAGTTATCTACCACAGGTCCAAAACGACGTCGTAGCTATATTTGACTTTTACCATTTCTGTCAACTTTGGTTTAATATTTTCCCTTATAATTTCAGGGAATTTTTTTTTTCACTTCTCAATATAAATCAATGTTACATTTATATTTATATTTATATTTACGTTAAACATATATATGCATATATCTCCGAATATATTGCTTATAGTTGTTTCTGTTTTTTCATGATGAAACTGATATTTTTATTTATTCAGACCATTTGGTTAATGATGTCAGAAAATGGATAACATGTTTGGTTAAATTCAATTTATTAGGTCACCTGTGTGTCACGGTCCAGTTATTTCCAACATGTCCATGGGCCAGACTGTAAGATTAGATTCCTTTGATTCAACATTTTATGGGCTGGATCCATCTCTAGAAGCTTCTCCACGATTTTGGCTAAGTATGGAAGGATATCTCTCAGACTTATTGAGATTCCATGCATTTATGGAGATTCCCCATTAAATCCTTTCAAATCAGCCCACATTAATATGTATCTTGTATTTATGGTCATATCTTTAATCTCAGCCGTTAGATTAGTTTAATCTCCACCATCCATTCTGGAAATGTTTTTGTATAAATAGGGGGTGAAATCCTCATTTGTAAGCATCCAGCATTTTTCTATCAATATCAGAGCAATACAGTATTCACTTGTCTTTTCCAAGTTTTTCTTTCTTTCCGAGTTCTTTTCTCACAAAGGGTCGGATTTTGTAAGAGTTAGGCTGGCTAATCTTTTGTCCGGGGCAAAAAGAGGCTAGGAGCGCACGGTTTGATCCCAAAAGATCAAGCCCGTGACACGTGGTATCAGAGCTTTGTTCGATTAAAGGCAGGCGACTACTGAAATGGTTGGACGTGGTGACGAAGATGTTATCGGGGATAACAATGGTGAGAACATCACTGTGGCAGGGGCTGGTGATGTAAATGTGCCGAAGAAGAAGCGCGACAAGAGCAGGGCCCGAGATGAGCTCGGTTCCCTGGGCGTTACGGTGAGTGGCATGACGGAGAGGCTCGAGCGTGTCGAGCACTCGACTGCTGAACTGGAGAACACGATGTTCGCCGAGTTTGGGAGGGTGAAGGATAACTTGGGTGGGTTCGACACTCAATTCATCCAACTGGAAGAAAAAGTGATGGGTGCGGTCCAAGCATTGCAAGTGAGCATCGAGGCGATGCAAGAAGACCTTAACTTGTGCAAGAAGGCGGTTGCCAACGGGGGTACTAGCAATGTTGGGACGGGTAGAGTTGATTAGCCGAGACCATCACGATTCGATGGGGCTCGTGATGCCAAGGAAGTTGAGAATTTTCTTTGGCAAATGGAGCAGTATTTTGACAATCTCGGGCTTGGAGACGAGTTGGCAAAGATCAAGGCAGCCACATCCTATCTCACGGATACGGCTATGTTATGGTGGCGGAGGCGCCATGCGGACACTGAACGGGGTACGTGTCGGATGGACACATGGGACACGTTCAAGATGGAGCTTAAGCGACAATTCTATCCAGAGAATGTCGTTTATGAGGCGAGAAGAAAGTTAAGGGAACTGCGGCAAAAGGGTATGATTCGAGATTATGTCAAGGAATTCACTACCCTTGTGCTACAAATCCCTAACCTTTCTGATTAAGACTTGGTTTTCCATTTCATTGATGGACTCCAAGGATGGGCGAAGCAAGAGTTGCAACGTCGCGGTGTTAATTCGGTTGATGAAGCTATTGCGGTAGCAGAGTCACTTTCGGATTATTCTTCCCAAACTCCACATGATGCTTTCAGGAATAAGGTGGTGTCAAGGAGTGGAGGTGAAAGGCAGGAAACGCAACAACAAACTTACAATCGAAACCAAGGAAAGAGTCTGGTGCAGGAGGAGTATGAAGCTAAGAAGCGCTCTTTTGTTCCGAGAAGCGGTTGTTACGTGTGCAAAGGACCACATCCAGCAAGGGATTATCCGAAGCTTGGGTCTTTATCAGCTCTCATCGAGCAAGAAGAGGCCGATGCTCGTGAGGAGACGAGTATGCTTGGGTCTTTACAGCTACTCAATACCCTAAAGACTACTCCAACGTCTAAAGGAGGAAGCAAGGGACTGATGTATGTTGATGTTAACATCAACGGGAAAGCAACTCAGGCGATAATTGACACTGGTGCAACACATAACTTTGTCTCGGAAGGCGAAGCAAGGAGACTTGGTCTATCATGGATAAAGGGGGACGGTTGGCTCAAGTCCGTGAATGCAAAAGCCCGACCCCTCCATGGTGTTGCACGAGGTGTCAAGCTGAGTGTTGGAGTCTGGGAAGGTACGGTGAACTTTTCCGTGATACCTATGGATGATTTCAAGGTGGTGTTAGGCCTTGAATTCCAAAGGCAAGTGTCGGCAATACCAATGCCCGCCCTTAGCACAGTTTGCATCCTTGAGAAGGGTTCAACGTGCATGATTCCCATCGTGGAAGTGTTAAGTGAGGAGATTGGCAAAGTTAGGCAACTTTTGGCCATGCAACTTTCCAATGGAATAAGAAAGGGCGAGCCGACATATCTAGGAGTGTTGAAGATGGATGATGAGTTTGGAGAATCATCCATTATCCCATCGGTGATTGAGAAAGTCCTTGAGCAGAACAAGGACATGATGCCGGCAAAGTTACCAGAGACACTACCACCTAGGACAGAGGTGGATCATCAGATTAAGCTGGAAGTTGGAGCCAAGCCACCCGCAATGGCTCCATACCGGATGGCTCCTTTCGAGCTGGCAGAACTAAGAAAGCAACTTGATGAGTTACTTGTGACGGGAATTTTAAGGCCATCAAAAGCTCCTGACGGTGCTCCGGTGTTATTTCAAAAGAAGCATGATGGTTCTTTACGGATGTGTGTGGACTATCGGGCGCTTAATAAGGTAACCATCAAGAACCGTTATCTGATTCCCTTGATAGCGGACCTGTTCGATCGGTTGGGTGGTGCTAAGGTTTACACCAAGATGGATCTACAGAAGGGTTACTATCAAGTTCGATTTGCGGAAGGTGATGAACCAAAAACCGCATGTGTTACCCGATATGGCTCATTCGAGTGGCTGGTTATGCCATTCGGGCTCACGAATGCACCCGCCACATTTTGCACGCTCATGAACCAGATCTTTTCAGCCTTATCTAGACCGGTTTGTGGTGGCATATCTTGATGATATTGTCATCTATTCCGAATCTTTGGAGGAACACGTCGGCCATTTGCAAACGGTGTTCCAAATTCTGCGAGAGAACAAGTTATTTGTGAAGCGGGAGAAATGCACGTTTGCCACGGAGGAGGTGCAATTCTTGGGGCATGTCATTGGGCGTGGGATGCTAAAGATGGACAATGCCAAGATATCCACAATTACCGAATGGAAAGCACCAACCAAGGTACCAGAGTTACGATCATTCCTTGGACTCGTTAACTACTATCGGCGATTTATCGAGGGTTACTAGAAGAAAGCTGCACCATTGACCGACCTTCTCAAGAAGGAGAAGAAATGGGACTGGTCGGATCAATGCAAGGAGGCATTCGAGGAGCTTAAGGCTGCAGTTATCCGAGAGTCCGTACTTGTTCTTCCAGATTTCACTAATCCCTTTGAGGTGCAAACAGATGCTTCCGACTATGCTATTGGTGGGGTACTTATACAGGGGGGTCATCCAATAACATTCGAAAGCCGTAATCTGAATGACACAGAACGACGCTACACGGTCCAAGAGAAAGAGATGACGGCCGTTGTTTATTGTTTACGAGTTTGGCGGCATTACCTCTTAGGCTCTCCATTTTCCATGAAGACGGATAATGTGGCAACGAGCTACTTCCAAACTCAGAAGAAATTGTCACCAAAGCAAGCTAGGTGGCAATACTTTCTAGCCGAGTTTGACTTCACGTTGGAGTACAAACCAGGGAAAGGCAACATCGTCGCCGATGCACTTAGTCGGAAGGCTGAACTTGCTTCAATCAGCCAAGTCGAGAGCTCTTTTCTGAGTCGTGTTCGGGAGGGACTCGATCATGATCCCACAGCCAAGGCGTTGGTAAAACTAGCCTTAGAAGGGAAAACTCTCCGTTTTTGGGTAGAAGATGGCGTACTCTACACCAAAGGTAGACGGTTATATGTTCCAAGCCACGGGAGTTTACAACGTGACATTATCCGAGAATGCCATGACACTCAGTGGGCGGGACATCCGGGACAGAAGCGGACAATGACACTTGTAGAAGCTGGGTATTTTTGGCCACGGATGCGGGATACCGTGGAACATTATGTGAAGACTTGTCTCGTGTGCCAACAAGACAAGACAGAGAATAAACAACCGGCTGGGTTGTTAGAACCATTACCCATACCAGAGAGACCGTGGAAATCCGTTTCTTTGGATTTCATCAGTGCATTACCAGATTTCATCAAGGAGATTGGAGAAGTGCTCTCATCAAAGGAAGTCCGGAAGCGTGGTGTTCCTCGTCAAACACACTCCTTATTCAGTGGAAAGGTCTACCAGTTTCAGAGGCAACATAGGAGCGAGAAGATGACTTGTGGCAGTTCAAGGAGCATCTTCAGACATTCACGAGGACGAGGGCGTCGCCAAAATAGGTGGGGGAGAATGTCACGGCCCAGTTATTTCCAACATGTCCATGGGCCGGACTGTAAGATTAGACTCCCCTGATTCAACACTTTATGGGCTGGATCCATCTCTAGAAGCTTCTCCACGATTTTGGCTAAGTATGGAAGGATATCTCTCAGACTTATTGAGATTCCATGCACTTATGGAGATTCCCCATCAAATCCTTTCAAATCAGTCCACATTAATGTGTATCTTGTATTTATGGCCATATCTTTAATCTCGGCCGTTAGATTAGTTTAATCTCCACCATCAATTCTGGAGGTGTTTTTGTATAAATAGGGGGTGAGATCCTCATTTGTAAGCATCCAGCATTTTTCTATCAATATCAGAGCAATACAGTATTCACTTGTCTTTTCCGAGTTTTTCTTTCTTTCCGAGTTCTTTTATCACAAAGGGTCGGATTTTGTAAGAGTTAGGCTGCTTAATCTTTTGTCCGGGGCAAAAAGAGGTTAGGGCCGCACGGTTTGATCCCAAAAGATCAAGCCCGTGACATGTGGCTATCAAAACAGCTATCATATAAAATTTATGTTTGTTAAAAAAATTTCATTAATTTAATAATGTAACTTTTACAAGAATCAAAATAGGAATAAAGAAAAAGAGAAATGATACGATAGCGGCGATCAGAACAGAAAGCAGCAAAAGAAAAGTGTTAAGTCATCTAGTTGCTGAACAAAAGAATCAAAGCTTTACCATGTTTTGATCTCATATTTTTTCATAGCAATTGTCCCTTTTTTTAGAAGAATAAGGATTTTGCTTAGAGTATTAGTGAAAAGAGATGTCATACCATAGCACCTGTTTCACTCCTTTCACCCTTCATAAATTGTAGCTTGCCAAGACTGTAGCAAAGCTATAGAAGTGACCCTTTGAGTCAACCTATCATATTAAACATCCAACTCATAAAAACATATTTTACTACACTCCTCTTACGTTTAACATTAACAAAAGTTTATGGAATTCAACATTTATAAGTAGTTTTATAATCAAAGTGCGTGATTCGCATTTTTTAGTTTTATTGTTCTATGAGTTAGACTTAGACCTTTAGTTTTAATAAAGAACAAATTACTCAAATAGCCAATCGATGCAAAATATTATAACAGTTAAATCCAAACACTTCAGTCAGCGGTGGGTAGCTAGCAAATAAACTACCACATAAAATAAATCAAATTTATAGGCCATTACGGAATCAAATTTGTAAGCAAGTATTTTATTCTTATTGCTTTCAAAATCAGAGGGAATAAATATATATTTTTGGTGATGTATATGTTGATGGTAGAAAGAAAATGGCGATGGTATCTTCAAATATATGTCACATCCAATAAATAATAAAATATTAATCTAACTTTTTATATTAATCTAACTTAATATTAAAAACATAAACGATTAATATGAACACGAACTCAAAGAAGATTTAATATTCAGGATAGAGATTTAAAAATTTCTCTTTACTCAACAAAACTGTCTATTAGTCTAATTGTTTACGTTATTCAAATACATAAATTGTGTTTTATGCATGATCCGAGTATGAATGAGAATTCATTGTTTTTTCATTAAATGAATAGGAATAGGATACACAATTCCTTTTTCAAACTGGTTTTGAATTAAACTCCTATATAGGCTATATATCTTGTGGTAATTTAGACATGTAATTATAAAAGATCAAACACACATACTCAGAGCCCTATAACATCTAAATATTCTCTTGATCAAAAGCTTCTTCGAAGACTCTTACTCATGTCTTCTCTTCATCCTGTCTTCGCCGCAGCAGCAACAAATTTGCCAGATTTGTTGAAGTCATTAGATTCGTTGCCAATCTATCTCTTAATCCTGCTTATTATTTGCAGTCTCAGACACAGATTCTGCAACCGCAGGATTAATCAGGAACCAAAACCCTTGAACGAAGAGATTTTGAATTCTCTACCGAAATTGACATTGTCAAAAGATTGTGTTATGACTGTAAGAGCTTGTAAGTGTGTAATATGTCTTGAGGATTTCGTGGCAGGTGACGTCGTGCGAGTGTTGCCACAGTGTGGACATGAGTTCCACGCTGTCTGCATCGACAAGTGGTTTCAGTTAGGTTCCACGTGCCCTTCTTGCCGCAGTGTCCCAATCGCATATCAGACCAATTATTTATCACCACTTTTAAATGTATTGATCGAAGAATAGACTTATATATTTTTGTTTTAACTTTTTCTTTTGCATACGTCCTATATAAAGGCAAACAACTTTTCACTTAGAACCAATTACATCTAAACCAAACTGTAAAATATATTAATGTTGTTGGTATCTTTAAACAATAAAAGAACATTAATATATTTTATATGGGTTTTCTGCAAAAAAACTATTAAATTTATTAAAATTTGCAAGAATGACACTCACCTTAAAACTGTGTAAAATAATCTAGTGATGTTTATGTGGCACCGTTATATAGCCACAACATGTATCATCGACGTGGCACAGTTTATCTTAGTTAAAAATCTGACAGAATCTCAAAATGACATAGTTTTAAGAACAAAAAAATTACACAATATTTTATTATTATTTGTTATTTTTCTGTGGCTAAAACAACATGATTTTTAAATTTTCAATTTTTTTTTTTTGAAACTTAAAATTTTCATTTTTCACTGACCAAAATGATATTGATTATGTTTCTTCTTGATGTAGAATTGAAAAGAAAAATCAATTTGGAGAAATTAAAATTAGAGTTCATGGGAAGTAGGGAGAGACAAAGTCATATCGGTGGTGTTGGTGGCCTTGGCCGTGAGATGGATTTGAGGATAAAATAAAGTTAGAGTTCATCATTTTCTGAGATCTTCAACTTTTATGTTTTGATTTAACTAGACTTTATCTCAGATTCGTGGTGATAGATTTGCAGATTTGTTGTTAGATTTGTCTTAGATTTGTCTCAGATTTGTGGTGATGTTTATATTTGTTAGTTTTGTTGATTTTTCTCAGATTTGTCTCAGATTTGTGGTGATGTTTCTATTTGTAAATTTGTTGTTAATGTATTTACAAATATATGAATCCGGATTTGTTGTTATTGTTGTTTTGATTTCGAAAATGGTACACTTTGAGATTTTGATTTCGTGTGATGTGAGAAAATAAGAAGAACATAATAAAAAGAAGAATAGATGGTGGAAACATGGTGAAGAAGAAGAACATAGTAAGAAGAAGAAGAACATACAAAAAAGAAAGAAGACAATTTTATATTTTTTTTCCCAAATCAATTTCCATTTTTCTAATTTTAAAAACTAAATATAAAAATAAAAATCATGTTGTTTTGCAAGGTAAAAAACAGCAATAACATCATCATTTACAACAAAACAGCATGCATCATTTTAATATCTCTGTTAGTTTTGTAACAGCGGTGTCACGTCGACGATACACTTTATGGCTATATAGTGGTGGCGCATAAATATCGCTAGATTATTTTGCACAATTTTAAAGTGAATGTCATTCTTATAAATTTTAATAAGTTCGATGTTTTTTTCCAGAAAACCCTATTTTATATCCTATATATAAATATAAATTGTATAAACAAAACATTTTAGAAACTTGTATTGGTTTCCTAATTTGTAATATGTTTAATATACAAAAAGAAAAGGTAAATGTGAATTGTGAACACGAACTCAAAGAAGATTTAAGATTCCGGAGAAACTGTCTGTTAGTCTAATAATTTACGTTATTCAAGTACATAAATTGTGTTTTATGCATGATCGGATGATCCGAATATGAATGAGAATTCATTTGTTTTTTTCATTAAATGAATAGGCATAAGATACATAATTCCTTTTTGAAGTTTGTTTGGAATTAACTCCTAAAAATAAAACTCTATACACGAAGAAAGTCTGCATAAGGAAATACAAAATATTCGTAAATCCCTTTGTATGGTAATTTAGACTGTAACAATAAAAGATCAAACACACGTACTCAGCCCTAATAACATCTAAGGCTGGCAGTGGTTTTTAGAGTAATGTTTGGTTTTAGATTCTCGAAAAAACTATTTTATAGCCATAAGATTTTGAAAAAAAAAATACTCTAAAAAGTAGAAAATTTGGATTTTGATAGTTTTTGATCATTTCTAAAGAAAAACCAGAATCTCATTTTAGTAGTTCTTAGGATTTTTGATCTGTGATATGTATTTACTTCCTAAAATTATCCTACTTACGTCAGTTTAAAAAAGAAAAAACTTTTATTAACTAAAACCAAAAGTGGTCTGTAACTATTTTTTTATTTTAAAATTATTTTTATTTTATCAATTAATAAATATATTTATCTAAATATTTTCTGCAAACTAAACATATATGTATTTTTCAGTTTTTTTTTTGTGTTATGAACTTTTGTAAGATTTTATTTAATATCATTGCTTTACTACTTTATAAAGTCATATAACCAAAATCAAATTAAATAAAAAAATAGAAAACGAAATTATATATAAAAACCAAAAACTTAAAAAATTACCATTCAACTTTTTGAAAAACTAAAATCGACACCAAAAATCAAAATCTAAATAAGTCAAAAACCAAAAACTAAAAATCAAAATCCAAAAACTAAAAATCAATTAAAAACTCTCAAACATTCATGGCCTAAATATCAATCTCCCTTACTCATGGCTTCTCCTCCTCCTCCTGTATTCGCTGTTACGCCAGCCCCCGCAGCAGCAGCAAATTCGGCAGCTTGGTTTTCGATCTCAGTGTTGATCTTATCCGTGATTTTCTATTTCGGTGCACTAATCAGTACTGGCTGCGCCCGAATGGATAAGCAGAAACCAAAACCCTTGAAGAAAGAGATTTTGAAGTCTCTTCCGACATTGACTTTGTCGCAAGGACGTGTTATGACTGTAAGGGCTTGTAGGTGTGTGATATGTCTTGAGGATTTCATGGCAGATGATGTGGTGCGAGCATTGCCACTGTGCGGACATGAATTCCACGCTGTCTGAATCGACCAGTGGTTTCAGTTAGGCTCCACTTGTCCTTATTGCCGCAGCACTCCAATCGCTTATCATACCAATTATTTATCACCACGTTTAAAGGAATAGTATACTTGTATGATTTTGTTTCAACTTTTTTTGTTGCATACATCCTATGTAAAGGCAATAAGCTTTTCACTTAGGAACCAGTTCGATCCCAAACCAAATCATAAATTTTTCATATAACCCCCCAAATTTATTTTTAATTGCTTCAAAAGTCCAAAAGTGGACAGTCAATAAACAAACTCCAAATTCAAGGAAATACCTCAAAAGTGCAAAACCAAAATATCACTAAGATCCAAGTGTGGGGGATAACAAACCAACCCAAGGAATAAAATATAAGAGAGCTTTCTACGGCTCACGAGACCATTTGTTATAAGTAAGCGTTTTGTTATATACATCCCCCGCAAGCCAAACAGCCATCAGGAAACTTCAATATCAACACCTAGCCGAAGCAGCCCTGCAATCACATTCCATTTGTCACACCTCTATATATACATCAAACTCGCAAGAGAGAGACATAGAGAACAAACAAGATTGCTTTGACAATTGATCAAACCTTAACAATGGCCTCGACTTCGCAGCATTGACCTTAGTCATATCAATTTGCTTTACTGTGCCATTGCTTTCAAACAGTTCTTCAGTCAAGTTTTTCAGCCCCTGAAACAGATTGGACAAAAATATTGTTTCATCAGAAAAATATATGTTTCCTTTGAAGTCAACTGGAATAATGCGAATAAGCACACTAGATACAAGTTGAAATGACTTCTTAAATATATAAAAAGACACCTTACCTGGGTTTCAACATCTGCAAGCAAATTACGAGCCCTCGGGTTTACAGGTAGTTGAAACTGTTCCTGATCCTGTAAGATGATAATACTTATTTTGTGAGATAAACAACCATACAATATATTTGCCCTGCAAAAGTTAGATTTAACAGAAAAAATGGGATAGAACACTTTTCTAAGTTTTAACACAAAAAATAAGGATATTTATACAGAGAAGTAGGAAGATCTTTTACCTGCATAATCATTTCAGGTAGTTTTGTGCTCTTGCCTCCAAAATAGTTATACAAGTTAAGCATAACAACGTTTGTAACATCCTGCCACCAGAAACAGAAATATAATCAGTACTGAGATACCAATTGGTGGTGGTTCAGTTAATAAAAGTTCATGAGGTTTATAGCTGAGAGAATGGAACATAAAAGATGAATGTACCTGCTTGTATTCCAGTGTGTCCAACTTCCCATCCTGAAAAAGAGGTTTAAGCGAGCATAATAATTAGGAGAGATATACTAAAAGGAATAAAATGCCCTAAAGGAGAATTCTGATTCCTGATCTAATCCTAAAGACAAATTAATTCACAGCTGCAATCGCTTTAGATCATGCCAATGAGTGCGAAAGGGAAAAAACAAATGATCTTCAGCATTGGTCATATATGGCTTAACATAATGAAAGTAAGACTCACCAGTCCAGTAATCAATCTATGCAATGATTCCAAATCCATCTCAAGTGAGCTGATATCCTGGCGAGCCAAAGTAACCTGTTCATAATAACCACAAGCATGTTACGTTGGTCCAAGACTGTTCAACATACAACAATACAAAACAATGAAAGCCAATCATACTTCTAGTCATACGAACTAAAAACAAGGTAAATATCATTGTAATTCATACCTGGTTATTGATTTCTTTGGAGAGATCAATTTGCTTTTCTACCTTATCATCCACATTCTGAATCTTTTGCGTTAAATGCCTTTTTGCAGCCTAACAACGAAACGATTAAGATCGAATTGTTAACCCTGTAGTTTAATAAATCACCAGAAACACCCTAAGTAAAGCAAAAAACAAAAAAAAAAACTCACCGCAAGAGTCTCAGAAACTTGCTCCAGATTCTTTGTCAAGTTAGCCACAGCATTAGCCATGTTGGCTTTAGTCACATACATAAGGTCAGTGAACGAGACTCCCTAATCAGTGAACAAACACAAACACTTTAGTTCCCTCGAGTTGCTTACAACAACGAAGCAGTGTAAGCAAAATATATAGAAAACTTAATCTCTCACCTTCCACCACATATAACCATATCCAAGAGCTCCCAATGCAGCAGCAGGAACAGCAAGAGCTTGCAAATTTGCTAACAACAACAACAACAAAAACATGAAAGGATGAAGAAAAAAAACATTTAGCAAAACTATTTAAGAAGAAATACAATTCCCTAATCTTCACATACCACCAGAGACACCATTCATGACAGTAATCTGCCGCGCTGAAGCTAGCTGTCGAACTTCCATAGCCAATCGGTTAACCTTCAAATCATCCCCAATTTAAAAGATATCAATAACATTCCTAAAGTCAATGGAAGAAGAAGAACAACAAAAACAGTAAAGCAGAAATGAGTAAGTAAGTACCTGGGCAGCTACGGCATCAGAAGCATCAGAATCTCCCTCAGATCCTTCTCCAGTTTTCTCCATTCCTCGTACCAGAGCCTATCCGAAAGAACAAAATCATTCCCAAAACAAATCGAAAATTCAACGAGAAATCGAATCAAATAAAGTTGTTAATACCTGCAATTCACCCAATATGTCCGATAATTTTCCGTTCTTCATCATGATCGTACCGGTATAACCTTTGATTCAACAAATCGGGAAAAAAAAAACGAATCAGGATATGCAGATCTCTGAATTAGCAGTAAGCAAAAGGAGCGAGTCAAAATGAGCAGAGAGAAGTTGCGAGTGAAAATACCTGCTCCGGCTAAGAGCAAAATCCTGGAGAAACCAAGTCCGGCTTGCATCGCCATAGCTCCGACTCGTTTTTTTTTTTTTTTTTCACAACGCCGCCGGGTTGTTTCAAAATCGAATTTAATTGTAGGTTATTAATTCAGAAGAAGGAAGGAACGGATGTCCTTTTGCGTATTAATTTTTTTTTTTTTTTCTGTTGAGAAAAATACGTGCTGCTACAGTATTAGGCTTGCACAAAAAATCCTAAACCCAAAAACTCAACCGGAATCGAACCATAAAATTCCAGATCTGAAACCGAATAATTATTAAATTTGAATGGATTTTAAATGTTTCTATCCGACACGAACCGAAAACTAAAGAATATATCCAAAAAATTGAAATAAAATTAGATATAAAAAATATTAGTTATCATTTTATACCCAAAAATATCAAATAATAAAAATATCCTAAATAATCTAAATATCCGAAATTATTAGTCATAATAGTCAAAGTTATATAACTTTTTGTAAAATTTAACCAAATTTTATTAAATTTGAAAAAGTTTTGTATTAAAATAAACAAAAATTTTAGTTTTTTATTATTATTAAAAACTGATCCGAACCAGCATACATATCTGAACCAAAACTAAAACGAATTGTTATAAAACCCGAATGGATAGTAAACTTTCCTACTTGAATTAACCGATCCAAAAAAATCCAAACCAAGTCGGATCCAAAACCCAAATGTCTAGATCTATACAGTAAACTTGTTAACGACGTTGTTTCCAACTCAAGTTCAGCCACCTCAACTCGCGGCGAGAAAAGCCGCATTATCGTGGTTCGCCTTAAACAATACGTAAACATCTTTGGCGCCACGTTTGATTATTTTTTTATTTTTCGTTTTTCTAAAAGCATAAACCAATTACAAATATTATTTACATTACATTTGGTTTTAAATTTTAATCTCTTAAATTGATACAACCAAAAGACTACTTTGGCATTTATATGGAACTTATACGAAATTTTGCTGAGTCTTGAGACAGAAGTAAATGTTAAAAATTGTTCAGGTAAGAAACAAATTAATAGCAATGACTTGGATTGTAGCTGATAAAAATTGGATCATCGCTACAAAGTCTATAAATATCAAAATGTTTTCTATGATAAACTTAAAACAAAAAATAAATATCTAAGAGCGTGCCCATCTAAACATTTCACTGCTCATAATCCTTCTTTTCTTGTTAGCCTTGTTCTTTGCAGCTAACTTGAGTTTCCTCTTTGCGTTTCTCTCAGGGTTTATCACTGCCATTAGCTTCTCCTCTCGTTTCCTCTTCTCCCTTTTCGCTTCCAAACTCTTTTTGATTTCCGTGTAAACTTGCACAAACACTTGGCTGCCTAAGCTCTTGTCTCTTATACTGTCTCTCACCTCTTCTGCAAGATGTTTCAACTCCTCATCTGATATGACTTTTCCGGTATATCCTTGGCAAACTTTGTACAACGGAAGCAGGATTCTGAAGGCGTAAGGACGAAACTCTTCTTGGTTCAACTTTGAGGCAAAGTCTTTATAGACGTTGAACACAATTCTCATCTGAATAGAGTCCATATCAAGAGCCATCTTCCCCATTCTTTTGAGCAAACTTCCAATCAATACGTTTCTCACATCATCTTCACTGTGTTTTCCTGAAGTAAGAGCCAGAAAAGTAGACCTTCCTTTCCCTGAATCAAGCTGTTCAAAGGCACTGAAGAACACAGCTTGCTCATCATTTTCAAGACTGGACCAGAACTCATGATCACATTGTCCAATCATAGAATGAAGACCAGAGACTGCAAAAACAATATTTTCTGTAATGTCATCATCACCATCGTTTTCGTTGTCTGTGCTGCGTAGATCTTTTAGTTGGATGCAAAGAGAAACAGCCACCATGAACATGCTACTTGGCTTCTCGAGAAGAGAATCAGCTACTAGTTTCTGAGATTTTCCTCTTTCCCTCCCATCTAATTTCTTGAAATAATAATTCAGGAGCCGGCAGGTTATAGTACGCAAGCATTCATGTGGGTACAACAGCAACTTAAACACCATTTTCCAAATATCCTGAAAAGAGTTTGAGGTCTAGTAAGAATAAATTTATGTTCATTCTTTCAAAGGAGAAGAGGCAAAAGATCAAACATCAAAATTGTCAAACAAGAATATATTCATATATCAATAGCTGAGAGAGCATTACCTCTAAATCTTTTCCAAAAGTTAAATCAGGAAACTGATGGAGCATCTTCTCTATCATAACCAGTGAATAATAAGCTTCCTTCCACAAACGAATACTGCCTTCTTCTTGCAACTGTAAAGCAGACTCCAAAATCATTTTAGCCTCTTGCAACAATATATCATTGCAGATATGCCTTGGAAAGTTTTTCTCCCTGGCTTCAATGACTAATCCCAGTACCTGCACGACATGCAACAATGAATGAGAGTTATCAACGAATATACCACAAAAACCAAGCTTTATGACTATGTTTCAAGCCACAGATTCAATAAGAAGCATGTGAAGTTATAATTTAGTTTGTACTTCCAACTGATCTGATATCTAACTATTGGCAATACGAACATGGTCACCCTCAGAGAAATTTACCTGTGCTGCTATAGCCCGTGTGTTCTCCTGCTTATACCAACCCCGAAAGAACTTGAGACTGGAATTAACTTTAACATTACTGATGCGACATATCAGAAGTTTTATTACAACACCAGACTTGGACAGCACTTTTTCAGCATCATCATTTGCCAACCGATGAGCAAGGTGAAGAAACAAATTATGAGATAGCTTGTCAAGGAGATTAGATTTTGAGGATTTCCATTTCTCGATAAGCGCTTGAAGCATGTCAAGAACTGCTTCTCTTCCAGTTGGATGTTCATAGCTGGAAGAGGAAAACATCAGTTAGTATTCAAAAAATATGAAGCGAAATATTAACAAAGCTAGTGCGCATACATACCTCAGACTTTTCAGCAGAAAGTCAACATGTCCTTCTATGCATTTCTTAGAAAGTGGATAATGGACCAAGAAATCCAATAGTAAATCTCTACAGTGCTTGCGGATTGGTTCTGACGAAGTGATTATCATCACCTCTCTAACCTGATTTACAATATCATATATCTTTGGAACTTCAAGCTTCTTTCTCATGATGGTCTTGAGAAGTGAAAGGGAAGTAACAGTTGAATCTAAATTCGAATCCGATACCAGGTCAACAAACATGGGGAACTCAATCATCATTTTCAACTGCCTAGATGAAAAAGTGAAATTTCCACTGCCGAGAAGAGCTGTTAAAAATTTAAGGCATGACTGCACAAGAGGACTACTGGAACTCACTGCGGACTGAGTAATGGTTAATGCTGCGGTTATCACTTTACCAGCTTCAGACTTGAAAGAAGGCAGTTGTAACCTTATCAATGCAGTGAAACATCTAAGAGATGAAGATACAACATCTTCATACTTAGAACTCAAGCACCCAAGAAGTAGTTTGACAAAAGGATCCAACTTTGATACCAGCTCTTCATTAGTAGTATTGTTGACGTTCAGTTTCTTCAGTCTGCTGTGCAATAAATTCAGACCAAACAATGTTATAAGCTGTGGGCATGACTTAGCACCAGCAGTATTATGCAGATCTCTTGATTTCCTTTTTTTTTTGGATGATGGAGAAGACGCTTCATCTCCAAGACCACTTCTGTTGTTATCAAGACGGTCATATATAAAACAAAAGAGATCTCCTTGATCAACAGACGGATTGGTTTCAATACCAGCTGCAATATACTTTAACATCTCCTCTAGTTTTGATTTTAACTTTGTAGTCAGAGGCCTCTCCAGCTGAGCTGAGACCGGAGAAAGTAACTTTAAGACATGACTTCTGAACGTTACATTTTCAGCAATCAATTTCAGAGTTTCAAGTGACTTGCATGTTATTTTTTCTTTCTTCTTCTTGGATACGGATTTTCTCTCCTTTTTCTGTTCATCAACATCTTCAAAGATATCGGTTTTCACCACAGCAAGGAGATCTCCGAAACAATGATCCAACTTCCAACCCGTAGGAGTGGAGAGGCACTTCGATAAGATATCATTTACATTGTATCCCAGCTCACGCACCTGATATCCTGATTTAAATCTAGAACACAATGTTTTGACGACCAATTGCAAGTACTCCAACCCAAGTGCCTTCAAACAAACAGCCAGAGCATTTCTGGCTTTATCACGTATTTTCTCATCCTTGTTCCTCAAAAACACGGAAATTTTAGGAACTATGGAGTCTAGATATGAGTCCATTATCTCTCTGGGAAGAAGCTTTAGAATCCTCACAGCAACCACGTAGCTGTAAACACTTACACTGTCGTAGTCAGAACTCATCAGCTTCTGTATCTTCGGGAATACGGTTTTCTCAATGAAAGTACTAATATCAGCAGCCTCTTGTGTGTACCCATCTTTTGAAAAATGAAAGTTATTCAGAATCAAGTCGATAAGCTGCAGCATAAGTTCCCTCTTACTGGTATGCGTGCTCATCTCATGGAAACACCGGTTCAATAGTGCATAGTACAACGTCCAATTCATATGAGTAGATACAGCTGCAAGGGCTTCTTTGCATGCATCTTGGACATTTTGAGATTTTCCATCAAGCAACATGTTGAAAAATACGGAGACCAAAATGTTGCTCACTTCTCCCTGCAACTCCAACAGCAATTGGTCAAAATTCTATGAAAGTAGAAAAAAATGTATTGACAAATCTAATAAACTCAAAGTGATTTATCACCTCAGGAAGACTGCTATCGTTGATCACCTTTGTGAAACGTTTAATTGCATTTGCTCTATGACGTGCCTACAAAAAAATCAAAAGAAATCAATTATCGTAAGGTTTCAATCATCTTTCATAAGTGACATGCTGCTTCATCCTCAAAGGGTCAAACAAGGTCTCAGCAAAAAAAATCACAAGTGGCACCACAACACGAATGTTAACTGTGGAATCAAGGAGCCAGATGATAAAATTTCACTTACCTGAATGCTAAAAATGTTTTTGAAGAAATCCACTTCATCGTTTTCTGAGCATAAAGGTCTGAACGCAGCAAGATTTCCGGCATCTGGAAGTTTTACCACCATTTTGCGTATCAAAAGAATCTCCCCCTGCAGCAGAATAGAGTGTCCAATGTGATTTTCATTTTTATTCTTCCAATACATGTACTTATGCAAGACTTAAAAGGGTTGTTACTGTACCTTTCCACTAGAAGTTCCTCTGTTTATTGCATCTCCAATGTGTTTCAAAATAAACTTATTCATAATCCACAATACACGATTTCCTGTCCAGCTTGCATCAGATTTTACAACCTCTTTGCCAATGTCAGAGTGAACTGAAGCCTCTTGAGAAAGTACTGAGGCTGAAAAGTCGACGAAAGCGCACAAGAGGTTATGTGCACTATCCTTTAATGTAAGTTCTTCTGATGATATGTTGTACAAACTCTGCGAGAGTATTATCATCACGTGCTGCTCCCAGGATTTATGAAAGAAATATGCATCAATCGTCCCATAAGCATCAATTATCTTTTCATAGTCGAGTTCATCAACTTCCATGGGTGAGATGGCATTCATATCTCGGACGCATTTTGCCTGTAGGATGACACAACCATTTGTTTGTTACTAAAGCAAAAAAGAGAGAGAGAAGTAGATAACGCAGCTTCAAACAGAAATGTGAGTGAATACTTACTACATGATCCAGAGAAAAGTCGATTTTTGCAAGAGATTCAAGAAGATCACAAATGCATAATCTAACGTCAATTCCAGCATCAACAAGCAACGGAGACACTTTCTTAATAATTTTGCTGGTACTCTCAGTCCCAAGCAACGATGTGATGCTCTGAATAGCTAGCAAAGCCTTACGATGAATATCTGCAGCAACAATAAGACAGTCATACACAAAGAGATGTGATATTATATAAACTTTACAAAGAAAAGCAATGAGTAAACCATACCCGAATCTTTCACTTTCACACTTTTATCCAAGAAAGACAGCAAGACATCCAAATACTTCAAAACATGAGGCCCATCTCGGATATGCTTCAACAATAGTTTAAGAATCTTAATTTCTCCATTTCCATGATGCTTAGCAGATTTCCTGATTATAATTATTTCCGTAAGAAAAGAATGTAATAGAAACAAGACGAAAATTACTTAGTCCATCAATTTACAAGAATCCTTACCTATCACCAAGAAAGAAAGAATGCAAGCTGTTAATCAGTGCCTCTATGTATGGATCTAAGAACCCTTTTATCATATTCTCATCGTCATCCAACTCATTGTCAAGACTGAGCAGATTCTCTATGAACTTCAAGGCAGAAGATTTTACAGCTTTTGAAGCTGTGGTGACTGTTAGGATTGAAAAAATGTCTGGAATAAGAAACTCTTCCCGACATAAGAAGGTCACGAGATTGCAGCTTTTACTCATTGACAAGAAGCATTTGAATAATGAGCTTGGTTTCTCACTACTAGAACCCTCTTGCTTAAAACTCTTGATTAAGGGATTTACAGCTGAAAAGAAAAGGTCCCAGAACTCAGAGCCAAAACCAGAGTCATCATACTTGTCAAGAACATGAGCAAAAATCTTCAGGCATAAGGATCTAAACTCTTTATACTGCTTCAAAGAAGTGCCAGCCTACACAAAAGCAGGAAAAAAAAAATGTCAGACAATAGATGTAGCCTGCATAAAAACTATAGGGAAAGAGAGCAAACAACACCAATAACAATTTTTACCTGGTTGTGATGTGTTGATACAATCCCTTTATCAATGTTCATTTCTTCATCGATACTTGGAGCATAGTTTACCAATATCCGAACAACACATCCCATTAAAAAGTCTAGAAATGGTCGTACATGGAACACATCAAAAACTTCCAGGATATTTTCGATGACATGAAGAAACCCAGATTTCTTCTCCCTGGATAACGTTGAAATAGTTTCCGCATTGAAATATTTGAGGAGATTCGCCCTTTGGAAACAATCCAGAGAGCTTTTTCCTGAGCTACAGAACAAGTCCATTGCTTCCTCTGGTATGATGTTCAAAGGCTTCATCAACAATGCAAAAAACAGGGAAATTTCACTAACATCCAGCTGAGCTAAAAAGCAAAGAACCGCTTTTCGGTGACGGATACTTTCCGTATGCTGAGAAGAAAAAGAAAGAAAAATTTATTAGGACCCAAGTGAAAAACTGAATTGGTGGCACAATGAAGTAAACTAAAAAGAAGTAAGTAATATGTACCTTACGCGAGGCCGAATTCTTTAATTTCGTAACTTTTGGCATAAGAATACGAATAACAAGAGAAACAAGATGAGGTCTGTGAGCTTCTTCAATGTCTTTTGCAAAGTTCCAAGTCGCGAGCTCTTCCCTCAATTCGTCTGATTTGATCAAATTCTCCAAATGCTTGCTGTATGGGACTAAGTAGTCATTCCACAACAGAAGGCACTCTAGGACATTCTTTTGTATTTCAGCATCATTATCGTCCAGGAACCTGCCAAGACATTCAAAGAATACAAATCACATGCAAAGAGACGTCAATGAAACTATATATTTACTCCAAAAGATTATCATATCAGGTAGTTTGGGGCCAACCTATACTGCAGAACGTCGTTAACAAATTGACTCAAACGAAGGGACTTTCGATTATTCATCAACTTCAGCAAAGTCAACCAATGTATAAGTAACTGCTTCCACTCCTCTCCTTTACAAGCTCCAGCATAAAATAATCCCACCCTGCAAGGTAGAGAGAAAAACTTGATGAGACCAGCTGAATTGAATTACTCTTTAAAAACAAAAGATTAGAGATATGATTACCTCTCGGGATTTTCGCTGTTGTATCCAAGAAATTCCAATAACAAAGGGAGAATTTCAGAAGCACGGGACTGAGCAACATTGGGAACTTTTTGTAAGGTCTGGAGCAACAGAGATACCACTGTTGCAATAGGTGTGCTATCGGATGGCGGAAATAGGCGTGAATTGGAACTCCCAATCAAATCTGTAAATGGAAAAGAATAACAACATATATGCATCAAAATAGAAAGAAACAAATATTATCAGATGAAAGATAAGAATAGAGATGCAAAAAAATGCCAAATGATCTGAGCTTTTTTTTTTACTAATATTGCGAAAAACCTACCAGTATACTTCTCTGAGATGCTGCAGTTTTCACTCTGATCAGAATGATTGTGGGGGGCTTTAAATTTTACTTGGCACTGGCCCAAATAACGAACAAAATCATTCCACACTGCTCCTGTGTGCTTCTCCAGAAGAACTGCAAGGCACTCAGATGGTGGCACCTGTGCTTTAGAATTTCGATTATGAAATAGTCCTATTATTCCATTGAATACAAGCGGTACATATGCCTCGTGTATCCCGCACAACTCCACTGCAGTCGATACTGTAAGAGGGGACTTTTCGACTTTATGCAACAACTGAAGAACCTGGTAATTTGAAGGAGTTTTTTTTATTAAAAAAGTGATAACATATAGTTCCTACTGCCAGTTAAAAATAAGATATCTACTCACATTTGCTTCAGGAAGAGACTTTGGAGTCTCTTCAGTTTTCAATTTCTTCTTAGGATGATGCTCTTCAGAAGAAGGATTCGAAGACAAAGTTTCAAAATGGCACAAAATCCTTAGAGTCAAAAGACGGACATCTTTGTTTGAGTGACGCAGATTTTCAGAAAAGATGTCAAAAGCTTCTTCAGCCTTATTTGCTCGAAGTTCTGGATACGTCTTAGAGCTATCATCATTAGCTAATAGAGGCCTGTAATTTAAAATGGATTTAGCATCAAAGAGTCATCAAACATGGAGAAAGAACTAATTAATAACCAAAACATGCAAACTCACCTGTCCACAAAATCCAAATAGTCGGCCACAGGAGATAGAACTTGTACACATGACTTGTAACATTTAGCAAGACACAAAGCTTCCTCTAGATCATTGTGGTTGATTCCTTCAGGAGAACAGAGTTTGTGACATGACCTCAAAGAAGTACCAAGTAAACTCTGCCACATCAACACTGGAGCACTTAAAGTGTTTTCTGAAATAGAATGTAGCAAAACGTTATGATAAATTCCACGAAATAGGATCACAATCATGAACAAATTCCACGAAATAGGATCTTAGTGGAAGCAAAAAACTTGAATGGCATCTTTAAGGGAAAAAAACAGCCTAAAACTAAAATAAAGTAACATGCAAAAAAAGTGTAAATCATGCAATTAAGTAAGACTTACCAACTGGGACAGCCAAATGCTGTCTGAGAGTATTCTTAAGGCAAATCAGTAATGATGAATCCACTTTAAAATAAGGATAACACTTGACAACTCTGCAGACGGTAGCCAACTCGGCCTCATCAATTTGAGATAATCCAGTGTTCTCTATATTTTTTTGAATCTTCTTAATATTCTCTTCCAAGAACTCATGAATTCTCTCGTATCCACTCTCAAATTCTTCATTTATGATGTTGTGACTTTGTTGTTGTTTATCACTCAATGATAGTAACAGAGGAATAACCTCCTCAGAAGACCCCCTAATCATATTGTTGATTGCACTGCAATATAGAATATAGTCGCTAAGACATGAAAGATAGGCAGATTTTCAAGGAGAAGGTAATGAAAAAGACAATGACATGAGACTTGCCTTAAGATATTATTTGTAAAGGCTTTAACTATTGACTGATCCTTCTTTATCAGCTCCCCCAAAAAAGCCAGCAAACTGAAAAAGACATCGTCAGTGTTAATAAACAAGAAGAAACTGACATTGTATAAAACAGATCAACCATAGACAAATACCTTGAACTCTTCAAGGAAAAAATGGGAGCCCATTGCGAAGCAATGGATTCCATTTCACTGACAGACATGGGTTTGTCGATGGTACATAATATCAGCCGCAAAACTTGATCGAAGACAACGATCTCAGAGGAAGGCATCAAAGTTGACACAATTTGACTCACAATTCCAATCAAAGATGGGTAATCTGTTACACATTGACAATCATGTTGACATGCACAGCTAAAGCAAGAGCCATTTGAGGAGAATTCAATAATTTAATTACTAACTCACCATGAACCTTGAGACCTTTCTTGATCCTAACAGCTGAAGTAAGCACAGTCAACAGTCGGCTTAAATGAACTGAATTTTTGTTCAAGATTGATTTATTTATTTCCTGATACAAGCAGTTCCAGATAACACTTAATTCTTCTACTTTATAATCCTCGCATATTCTCTGCAAAGTTGAACTCACAACCTCTATTGTACTACCAGATTCTGCAACGAAATAAGAGATTCAACCATGATCAGAAGGAAGGAAGCAAAAAATACAAACCATGTAAAGAAGCTTCAGGATATCAATTCAATATTCTAGTTATAGTTAAAATTAACAACCACTACGAAATAACTTAGCATCATTCTTCAGAAAACAAAGAAGTGGATAAACATTGGCTCTAAAGTCTAAACTATAAGCCAAACAGTAGAAAACAGCTTATTATACCGTTTAATTCCTAAATTAATAGAAATGGATAAGCAAATCTACGAAAACTCAACCATATCCAGTAAGAATTTGAACCTATAAGAAGCTAAATCAACTAAATATTGAGACCTAAGAAGTAAAGAAAACACACAAGACTTTTAAATTTTAAATTCTAAAATCTCTATAGAAAGAGGACTTGCCTTGAGGAAAATTATCACATAAAGATAATGTTGAATCTTTCAGCAAGAACCTCAAAACACAATCAGATTTTGAATGGAGCTTTTCATCAGTACCCCTCATAACATAATATAGTACACCAACTGCTCCAGCTCTGTTCGGCGGATCTGCAACTTCAGAAAGGATCCTCTTGATCCCTGTAATGTTCAGAAGGGAAAAGTCAACTGGGCAGCCCTTAACATAGACATGAAAAATAAATGACAAGCAATTCATCACCTTTTTCACGTTGACCAGCCCGTGCAGTCCTCAACAAAAATGATATTGAAGGTGACATAAATCCGCTGATATCGTCTTTGGGGTAATACCTCAGCTCCAATGTATCCCTTCATCAGAGAAAGTTTGTTATAAAACAAATGAAAAGTGAAATAATATAAGATGAAGAAAACCCTATGCTGTTACGTTATGCTATTCATGTATTTTTCCTTATCGGAAGACTATGCGCAATCATCAAACTGGCCAACAATGACTCTAACAAGAAAAGAAAAGAAACTAATCAACACTCTATCAGGCTTAGTCGAGCTGCTAGTAACAGATAATCTTCTCGTTCTATCCATAAGGCCTAAAAGAAGAACAAGAGAATAAAACGCCATAAACGGTAACAAGTTCACCGACCACAGTGACTTATTTATAAACTTTTCTTCAGATTCACTGCAGGAAATTATACATTCTTAATTAGATTGGAACTCTGTAGTTACCTGAGAATACCTTCGATGTCACATATGAGATACTTTTGCAGGTCTCTCACTATGTACGACCATGATTCGAATATCTGCATGAAAGAAAAGGACCAAGCAATTCAGAAAAAAATAATAACAGATAAAAAAGCATCATCCTGAGTATGAAATGTGTTACAGAACAGCATAAACCTGCTTAATAGTCTCTGGCTTTTTCTGACAACCTTTTTTCAGGAGACTCACTAAGGAGTTAACAATCCGTGGAAGAAAGCTATAAAATAAACACATACAAAAGCAATCGGTTAGAACATAGACAAGAACTTATTATAGAAACTGCAAGTGAAGCTCCTAGTCGTCTGGCACTGTCACATATACATGTGAGATGACCAGTAATCAAAATTCAGGCAAGTGACTCTTTCTGGCCATATGATTAATGTATACAAATACAAGAAGGAAGGTGCAGCAGCATCAACTATGACTATGAATTCTGATCCTAATTCCAATATTGTGCAGCTGAAAATAATTAACAAGTTTGGAAAGTACTTACGGAAGAAAGTCCTCCAAGAGATCTCTAGATAAAGCAGCAATCAAACTGCAAAAAAGAAATATTTATATAAACTTCTATACAGAAGAAGATGAAGTTCTTGAGAAACCGAAATGAACCATGACAATGATCCACTTGAATGAAGAAGGCTCAAGGATTAAAGAATGAGTGGAAAATAGCAAACCTGAGAAAGGCTTCTAGAGACCATACTGCTTCCATATGTAATCCAGAGATCAGTTTTGAGAAGATTAATTCGTTTTGCAATATAATCAACGGCAGAGTCTGAACACAAGGCAACACCTCTTCATAAAATAAAATAAAATGTGCTGCTGTATTCCGTTCCTGCATTTAACCAACCAAATCTTAATATCTCAATGAAATGTATATCTTGTTAACAATAAAAGCCTGACTTGTGAAATTTTAGGTTCACAGAATCATTAAACTTTTCATGATTCAACCATCATAACTTGTAGCAGATAATGAAAGCAAAGTTAAAATCTAAAGACTGTAACTTTTCTGCTCAAGGATCTTAACCTGAAACTAGTATGATACAAGAGGACCAAAACCAAAAGAAGACAACAAAAAACAGAAACTTTAGAAAGGAAAACCCAAAGGCAAAATAATCAAAACATACCCTCCATTCTAAGAGACAATCCTTGAAAAATGTGGATCCTTTTGAAGGCTCAGCCTTCACCTTATCCAAGCTCCTAAAGACTTTGATGTCAATTTCATTGATTTGTTCAGAGAAAGTCTTGAACTGCAACCACAAAGTAAATAAACCACAAACCACCAATTAAATTAGAGAGCACCAAAGAAAACAAAAAAGGGATTATAAAACAAGTGAAGCATATCAAAGAACACGCACCACAAATCTGTTACTTGACCTTCCCATGGTGGAAACTGTTAGGGTTTTCGAGAACTCCCTCGAGCGAGCTCTCGGCGTTTCCTAAAAACCACAAATGTCGAAAAAAGGTAAAATTTTGATTACAAAACTTTGACCAATTACTAAATTAGATCCAGCGACTAAACAATTTGGATATCGACACAAACCTTTGCAAAGCTTAGAAAACGAACTCAAAAGATGCGAAATCGAAATTGGTATAAAAGAGGAAACTTGAAGAAGGTCGTTTGCTTGGAATGAGTTTGAGAAAGAGAGCGAGACAGAGAGTGCCGCGCAGAGGTTTAGAGAAGAGAATGAATTTATAGTGTTTGGGTTTCAGGACGAGTGTTACTTTGTATAAAACCTTTTTTTTTTAGTCCACACCAATTAAGTTAATCGGACCGGTTGATAATGCGGTTCGATTAATAAACCGGGTTGGTTACACTTTTTAAAGGTTATCTTTGGTTTTCCTATTTATTTTCTTATCTTTTATACTAATCTTTGATTCGTGCCCAATTGACTAGGTTTTTTTAGGTGTAAAGAATGGAGGCGGCAAAAGTCCAAACTGAAAATAGTAGGTTTTAAGGATTTTATTTTTTAATTTCCTAATTTAATAGAGAACCAACCAAATAAACCAAGGAATTATCTCAATTTAAAGGCTTCACTTGATCATATCTAGGGTTTTTAACAACACTGAAATCAAAATACCTTTTAGTTTATGGTAACCGAATTAATTTTTGGTTTAATTTTCCAGGTTAATCTCATAATTTCAATGTATATAAGTTGCATCACATTATATATGGTTAAACACACGCCATTCAAAAGACAAAATTCAAAAAAAAAAAGGGTTGAATACGAAGAGCTTACTTATTTAAAAGAAACCATAAATCCGTTTGCCATAGTTTACTACTTCATGGCCAGAATAGCACCAAGAGTCCCCCCAAACACTTCAGTGTCATATACAAATCGACCAAACATTTAAGAAAATAAATGTGGGTTTTGAGTATTAACAATGAAGCGTTAAAGGGAACTCATGGGGACATTTGACTCTTTTCTTCTTCTTTTTTTTTAGTTCTCGACTCTCTTCTTCTTGCTTTGTCCTAATTGATAAACAACACTACCTTCATGCTCGTTTATATATCATTTGCAAATGGTCTCCAATTCTTCCTTTTTTCTATGAGAATTTTCATAATGGGAGTATGGGACCGTTAAATTATTTATTCGAATCACATATGTAATCAAAGAACGTGCGAAAAAAATTGAAAGATGAACCGAGTCGAAATTTTGGGCCTCGTTAATTAGTTATTTGACCGAATAATATTTATTGTGTCCCTCAATTTGCCTGAAAAGTTCTGAAAAGTATTCTTTGCATGGACTCTTTCCTCTAACATGTCTTTTCTCCTTCAATTGTTTAATGTCACTCACCACATCAATGCTCTTAACAAATATTCCCCATGCATGCACTGAATTTCAGAGCAGTGAATTATGTAACATAACCTCCATTGAAAGATGATAAAGCCATTTAATCTCTCATGCAATGCGGCTAAACAATATAGAATGTGGGATAGTTGAAATTTCAGATTGAAAATAAAAAGTGCCATAATATGTATTTATGCTTCCTAGCTAGAAAGCCTAGAATATATATATATATATATATATATATAAGAAAAAAAGATATATAACATCTAATATTTTCCTAAACAAAGGTCATTTGAAATTGTAGATGCAATTATGCAAACGCAACACGTAAATGAAAGTATCATTTTTATAGTAGTTTTTATATATTTTGAAAATTAACTCATACCATTTTTGAAAGAAAAATAGTAATAAAGTAGTATGTTTTCTTAAAATCTTTACTATTAAGCAAACATAGTTTTATTATTATTTTATTTCTATTTCATTTTTAAATGTTATTTAAATTTTCCATTTTGAAATGTTGTGTGTTTTCTTTTAAAAATCGTAAGCGACAAAAGGTATATTAAAAATAATAATGCATCATTATCAGTTGTTTTGAGATATAATATGCTCCTTCGTCATACATTTAACTTTTTTTTTCCAACAATATATAATTCGTATAAGAAATGGATTCTTGACATCATCAATTTGACTTTCAGCTTATTAATGCAGTCTACTATTCGATACATATCAGACGACGATGCGCCACATATGTGGCTAGTTAGCTTTTCTTTTTGTTACCCATGTTACTATGTTAGATTATAAAGAACAATCATATCAATCGTTTAATCAGAAAAAATGTCAATATATTAGCAAAATTATGGCTTTTTTTTTTGTAAAGACTTGATATCAACATCACTAAGCCTTTTTCTATATAACAAAAAAAATTTTGAAGAGTAGGAGAATGTAGTGAGGACAAGCTAGAACTAGTATGGGCACTATAAGCATACAAGACAGAAAGCAGAATCTCCTTTCTATCTTGTAAAAAGCCGTAAGCACTTTTTCTT